>VWZW01002525.1:1202916-1285177 GCA_013397115.1 Edolisoma coerulescens | reverse complement strand
CCCCCCCCCCCCCCCCCCAAATTTTGTTGGCAAAATTTCCCTTGAGTTACAAAAATAGGGTTCAGGCCCCCAAAGCACAATAGGGCTCAGAAAAATTTGTAATTATTTTAACAATTTTTAACTATTTCAACAGATTCTCTGCAGTAACAGTCTCCTAGAATCAACAGACTACTGGCTGCAGAATCAGAGGACACCATGCCAAATTGGCTTTCTAGAAGACAAGTCGGAGAGCAACTGTGCCTCAGTAAGTACTCACTGCCATCTCCTCTGGAGAAAAGTTCCTTGAGAGTTATTTGGGTAGGGTGTGGGGCTGACAACAATACATGTTAAACTGAAAAAAGTCTGTAATTTCCAGCTTTCTTTTAAAAGCAAACATACAAACTAAAAATACAGATTTCTATACAGAGCACATTAAAAAGATTACTGCAGAGGTTTCCCCACATTTGGCTTTCAGACTTTGGTGGCTTTCTGTATTTTTTTTATGTTCATAATCTGCAAGTCATAAGAGAGAAAAATAAACCAAAGAGAAAATTATTCCAAACCATAACTTGTTAAGCGACAGGTTGGAAAGACCAGATGTTTAAAAGGCTGCTCAGTGTTCCTGAAGGCAGAGAGATGCAGTTAAAGAGAAAAAGCTCTTTCCATGTTAGATGAGGGGAAGCTGCTGAAGAACTCAAACAGAATTATTTTGCACTTGAAATTAAATTTAAATCTCATTATTGTGGGTTATAATGCAATTAAGATCAGCTTTTGTTTAACAATGTGCATGAAGAAATAGGAGTTATGTTGCTTTACAAACTATCTATGTGAAACTGGATGGAAATACATGGCTATGTTTTTAATAGTTTTTTACTTGATGAAGGACTCAGAAGAGCAGATCTTTACTCAGACTCCTATTTGAATGCTATTCCCTGGTCTCAGTGAGCAAAGAAGGACTTTAGAAAAGATCAGCTTTATATCAGGTAAAAGGCCTCCAGCACTGCTTGTGCTGCACACAACCTAAAGACCAGCTGAGGGCTCTCATGGAGTCTGCTGGGATTCCCTCAAGGACACGGACCTTCAGCTCCAGCTGATGAACCCAGGCTGCTGCTGCCAGGAACCTGAACCTCCATCCCATGGAGGCGATGGCCAGAGGCTTTGCATCCTGCCTGGAGCGATGCACAATGCCTGAGAGCAGCAGGAGTGACACAGCAGTGTCATTGCAGTTGTGAAATTTAGGAATATGGTCAGAGGTTATTGAGCTCATTGAGTCATACTGAGCACTGGTCTGTCAGTTTCCACAAGACAGAGTGAGCAAAATACACAACCTAATCCCAGTGTGCAGCTGAGCAACCTTACAAGGTGAGAACCTGAGCACATTCTTAACCAAAGCAGGTTCATCAGGCAGATAATCAGTGGTATCCTTGTTGTCTGATATAGGAAGGGAGTACTTTTAATGCAACACATAACACAGGCACTTAATTTTACTATTTGGTATTTAATATCCTAAAAAAAAGGCTTATTTCCTCAGAGGAAATTATTACCTCAAATAATAATATGAAAATTAATAATGGCTTGCTTTTTGACTTGTTGAGCTTTGACTTTTTGCTTAATTTTCCGTGGAATCTTAGAGGAAATTATATCTATGATAGGTTGGACATACCAAGCAAAGATAACTTGTTATAGAAAGATTATGTCATTGCTACCCTCCTTACTTCAGGCAACATTGTCTGATTTTGCCATGCTCTCTACTTTAAAAGGTTAAACTACCTCAAAGAGCTTTTTCCTCTACACCAATATTATAAGTGGTTTTTTTCCTCTTCAAAGGATATTTGTCTAATTGCTAAACATTTCATTAAATTACTTCAATTAACAATGGTACTATTTAGCAGCAGTTTACCACTGAGATTAGAATACATAGTTTCCTGCTAATATAATCAGGTAGTATTTTAAAAGTAGTTTAATTATGGAAGTCTTGTTTTGTTTGTTTCTACTGAATGAGAACTTAATCGAAATCCACCTTATAGAAAAAAAATACATGCATTTGTGAGACATAATCATGCATAAACTCCTCATAGTGATTGATAAATGCAGTGAAAATTTCTGCATTTTGACATTCTTCTTACCCCATGGAGAGACTTCATAAAATAAATGTAGTTTCACATAAAAATATATACTTTTGCTTACTCCACTATTGCCAGTTTTCTTTCTCTGGACCTAAAACAAATATTTCCTGCTTTGGGCGTGCTTTTAAGAAGACCTTATTTGGAAAGAAAAAAACTGATAGATACTTTGTCCCTACTTTCTCTCCAAAGATCTAGATCTGGATTAATTACCAGTACTGAATATTTGTGGTTGGCTTCTGTTAGTACAAGTCAAGAAATTTAAATTCTTGCTTGATTAGATGATTTATAGTTTCTTCTAGCATTGGACTCTCCTAAAGCACGATCTCTTCATCTTGCACACAGAAATGTCAATTATGACTTTATCTTAGCAGTTGCTAAGATTTAATACTTCTCTTCACAATGCTTTTACAGCATGTCTGTGATTCAGGTGGTATTGCCACACTGCTAAAGACGTATCTTCATTGTCTTTTAGGAATTCTTAATAAAAATAGTATGAAACTATTACTGAGGAAAAAAATAGGGTACAAAACTAAATGTAGAAAAAAAAAAAAAGTGGTGGTATAGTCCTGGAGAGATATTTGGCATTCATTTGGTTCAAAATGCTTATATTATAAAGTGAATTTTCCAGAAACTCTCTGGCGTTTCATGCTCCAGGCCAGCAACACGTAGAAAAGCCATTAGAAATTATATTTGCACTGAAAAAAAAAAATTCCCTCACAATGGACCCAGGCTCCAATGATCTCCCCACAAAATCATCATGCCCCATCACTCTTTGCATGACCTTCTTGTCCCAACACAGAGGCTGGGAGACACACATTCCCACTCCACACAGCCTAACAAGGAATTGTCCTTGAGAACCACTGATGTAGGAAGGTAGACCCTTCCCTTCCCAAGCAGTGTACCTTTGTGTGAGGGGCAGTGGTTTTCCAGAAATCCTGCAGACTTCTTGTCAAATGTCCTGGAGAAGCAGAAACATGAACTTTACGCCCCTAAATGGCACTGATAGGTATGGAAGGTGGAAAATACCTGCTTTTCAGTTAAAACAAAGCACTGAGAAACAGTGCTCATTTCTTGCTTTAGCATAACAAGATAACACTTTTTAAAGAGTCAGGATGTGACAAGGGTTCATTTTAAATTGTTTTACGTCTCCTTAAAGCTGAGAAAAAAATTGGCTTTGCAGGCAGGTGGATGAGAGAAGAGTTTCCATAAAGTGTTAAAGGTTTTGAAACATTCTTGAAATAGTCCAGCAACTTTTCCATTTGCAAGTGCTCCTACTCTGTGAGTATATAAATGCTCACTCCAGAACGCTCCGTACAGGGATGTGTGTAATGCAGGCTGTATGCACAGACATAGGCAGTTGTATATTGGTCAGGTCCAGCCCAAGGGGGCAGGAGGAACTCATGGCCAGAGCAGAGGGAAAGGACAAGGACAGCAGCCCAAACTTCCCTCAAATTCAGCCATGGTAAAACACCCTCTCGTCTAATTGTTGGCTGCTTTTCTGTGCCGCTGTGCCACTTTTTCTGGAAGTGGTCTGATGATGATGGTGGAAGCACAAAGGAGTGGAGGACAGCATGACTGGGGGAGTGGGACAGTGGAGGCAGCAGCAACCACTGAGTGGGCTTATGCCACATGGAAAAACCCTAATCCATCTGCAGGAATGAAGGAGGAAGAATTACAGTTTAGGGTTGTAAACTGGTTAGTTGAGTGCAGGAGAACATACCTAGTCTAGGAGACAAACTTGAGCTTTTGAAAGAAGGGAAGCAGGGCTTACATTAGGGAAGTGACAAGTGAGAGAGAAACCAGACCGTCACCAAAGCAAACGGGTGATGTGGTGATGGATCACATTTGTCTGGGATCTCTCTGTTAGCTGACATAGTGAAGAATGTCATTTTGCTATCATAGCAGCTGGATTTTCAGAACTGTCTGCTTGCCTTGCAACTGCATGGCTTTGCTGTCCTAAGCAGGTATTTCAGCATTACCACTTTCATTGCAGTTCAGCCATCAAACTTTTAAACATCTTCAGGAGGAGGTTAGGGATTCCATTATGTACTAATTTGAGCTGGTCAAATCAGGACTTCTGTGATCTCACCTCCTCCTCCAGCTCCTGCTTCGTGTCATTACTGCCCTGGCATTTGTACAAATGTGCAGTAAATCAATTCAGAGAGAAAAGTAACTATGAAATTAAGAAATTAGTTTTTCTAGCCAGTTCTTCCTTGAATCATCTCACCATATTGTCAGATAAATGCCAGTGCTCACTCAAGGGATGGAACAAAAACATCCAGGAAACAGTTCCCACAAATTAATTCAAACTGAGTGATAACATATGCAGAAAGGAAAAATCCTTGGCAAGGTGTATTTTGAGGGAAAAAAAGACAGCAGTTTTCACTTGAATTAAAGTAGATTATGAGTGGTTTTCATTCTTTTCTTCACCCAATTCATTTTAAAGATATGGCACTACATATCTTTGGATGTTTAGATACAAATATACAGATTCATATTTTACATCAGTCTTTGGTACTAGATTACTTCCAGGTAACTTGCTATCTGCGGGGACATTTTCTATCCCTTAGGCAGGGCCCCTGTATCCAATATGTTCTTCAGAGTGTCTAAAGAATGAGAGCATGCCCTCTGAGTGAAGGTGTAGTCTTACAAGAGCTCAGAAAGAAGGATTATTCCCAGGAGTGGTAGTAGTCAACAAAGCTCTTTACACAGGCAAATACAGAAGTGCAATCTTGAATCCCAAAGGAGGAGATTTCTGTTTGTTGGCTTTTTTTAAAACAAAGCCATGTTTGCTCCTGAGGAGCGACCATGCACAGCTGAAACAGGTGCTTTGTTTTCTTGTGTTTGAATGAAGTTTTACGTTTGCTAGCAAACATAGCAAAGCCCTATTTTTCTGCCTAAAACCACCAGACCTGCATTCTAAGACCTTTTCCCGCCCTCATGAGATTGCTTGCACACCTCAGCACTATGTCATAGACAGGGAATTACAAGGGTGTTTATTTTACCTTTCACTCCATAATTACTCAACCATCTTCAGGAACAGCATTGTATCTTTCAGAAATCAAAATCCATCCGTTGCTTTCCAGATCTAAACCATAATTACTGGAGATATTTTTAGGTTTAGGTCTCATCTTCCTATTCAGTTTGACGATACCTTAATTACATCCTGACAAGGTGCAGGAATCAACAGCAGCAGGCTAAATTGTGGCATTGAGCTGTAGTCCTTTCTCAGGCATGTGTGGGTGTTCATGCTGCTGTGGTAAGGAATTGTACCTTGCAGAGAGCCCCTCTCTGGCTTGCACAGGGAAATAAAAACCCTCCTCTTCACCAATTGCTCTCTCTGTTGTGGAGCCCAGTGCAGGCAGACTGAGCACTTGCTTAAAAGACCACTGAAAGGATTACTTGTATAAACTGTAAAATATGGTTCACTTTTTGCTCTTGTACATAGTTGGCTCTGAAAAATATACCTTCACATATGAGCTAATGTTAAGACAGAATTTAAATATGCCCTTAAAGGACTGTATTTCCATATTTTCAGTGCCACATGTATATCATACAGCAGTCAAAGCCTGCCTCATGAATTTCAGAGTGTGAAAGATTGACAATAGATTTTCTTCTCTTTCCTGTCACTTCAGAGTTGGGGCACTCTTTAATCCTCTGTCTAGATCTGCCATCTTCTTGCCTCCATGACAGTCTCATACTGCAGTGCTTTTCTGTCTGTGCTTAAGAGAAGCGGATGCTTAACCTTACTGTGACAAAGCTATAAATAAACACTGGGAGGATCAGGCGTGGCATTGCAGCTGTATCCTCTCCAGGACTCCACTCTGGCATGTTCTCAGTGCCTCCATGACCTGCTTTATCAAGGAATGGGATTCTTGTGCTACCTCCAGAGTGGACATCTGTGACTGCTGCTGCTGTTACAACCACAGGCTCCCTCTAACATGAATTGCAGGCTGAGATTCACAGAAATTTGTTAAACATTAAGTATACAGGGCACTGGAGAGAGTAGATGGTGCATGTGGCATAAATATTTATTGGAGTATTTTCTCTAAGTCATAAGTGGCAATTAATTACATCAAACCCAAAGGAATAAGCTTTAATGGGAAGAAAATATTCACAGCTGGTTTTGAAGCAATGGATTATGAAGAGATAACTCAGGAAGATTCATTAATACAGTCCAGCCATTAAAATAGGGATAGTCTCTAAAATATCAAGAACCATAAATCCACTGAGTCATTTGAGATAAGCACCTTCTGAAGAATAATTTGGACTAAATTTCCGACACATTACTGTAAAAATGCTGGAAGGAGAGCAGTATAACACATCCTTCTGACAACATACAAGGTGTACCTAAAAGGGAATTTTGGCTGGGCTGGGGAGACAAGGGAAAGTCATGTCAGGACCTTATTTAGGCAAACTTGAGTGACTCACAGGAGATGCACTGAGTTGTCTGCTTTTGGAAACACTCCATTAGGGCCTGCAGGAAGAGTGGTTGGAAACCTCGTCTCATGTTAGAGAGCAGCTGTGCAGCTCACAGGAGAGATTTTCACATGGAAACTGAAAGGAGTAATGTGGCTTTTGTGGCCATCCCAATGAAAATACGGGGCAAGAATAGGAAAAAGACTTCCTCCACTCACAGCTAGAGATGGAAATTGCCTCTCTCTAATCTTGGAAAGGACTACACAACAGAAGGAAGGCTTGGACTTGATTTCAAGCTGATGTTTCCCCAACCTGCCTTGCATCCTGTTGTAATCTTGGGCAGAGAAGCTGTCAGTATAGTGCCTTGGTCCTGCTTTGACACAAATGGATTTTCTAATGGTAGCCTGATCTGACTGTGATGAGATAAGGAAGGTGCCACTGTATACCACTGAGGGATACCTGTCATGAAGCCTTTTGAGTTATTTGTAGTGCAGAAGATGTGCCTGAGCTGCTTTATACTCTGAGGTTACCACTGTGTGCTGGGCTAGAGTTAATTTTCTTCACATTGGCTGGTGTGGGGCTGTGTTCTGGATTTGTGCTGAGCACAGGGTTGATAATATAGAGATGCTTTTGCTATTCCTGAGCAGGGCTTGCACAGAATCAAGGCTTTTTCCCTTGTACTGCCCCCACCAGTGAGTTCATTGGGGTGCACAGAAGCGGGGACAGCAGACCCCAGCTGGCCCCAAGGGATGTTCCATGGATGTGACATCGTGCTCAGCATATAAAGCAGAGGGGACAAGGAGAAAAGGGGGGGACAGAAATCCTCCCACCTGTATAATACTGATGCCTCACATTTTCATTCATGTAAATCCTTTTGCCGGCAGCTACAGGGCATATCTAGTACTTCCAAACTAATATTTTAATTCCTACATTTCACAGCTGGTTCCTCTGCCAGAATCATTTTGGCAAGCATGGAAATTAATGCGAGACAAGCATTGCATCCAAATGCTAATGGATGATTAGCTCTGTCTTCCAGAAACACTTTTTTTAATTCTGAGTCACTATCAGGCTATTTCAAACACCTCATATGAGACATATTCCAGCTCAAGACCTTCTTTAACCATTTAAATATAAAAGGTCAGATTTTACTGTGCATGGAGGAGAGACCTATGTCTCTTATACCATTCCTAGTCTCCTATCTACTAAAAATTTGTGCTCTGCATATTAGTGATAACTGCTAATGACTCCAAAAAGAAGTGATGAGAGCCAATGGCAGTGAAAAGAAGTTACCAGAATTTGTTCAGTGGAGGAAAGGAAATTGTAATCTAAAAACAAATACCTGCAACAGAAAAGGAACAACTGGTAATTTTCAATTTCCTGATTTCTTATAATACTGCAGATCTTCACAAAAAGATGTCAATCCTTAAAGCACTATATACAATATTCACTATATATACTTCTTCAGTAGATATTTATCTGTGTGCTCAAGAAAAGGAAAACACTTGAGATTACCCGATTTCATTCTTCCATCGCAAGACAGCACACCAATTCAGCAGCAAGGCATGAAACAAAATCCTGCCTGCTTCCCCAAACTACTCCGAGGTGGAGTAATAGGAGGCAAAATAATAGTAATGATTAAAAAAAAAAGGTGGGAGAAGACTCTGAAGGAACACTCTGAAGAATATTACCTGAAACCCACACATTTCAGCTAGTCGTTTGTTAAAGGTTGAGATCTCTCTTTCCCAGAAATCGTAGGAAAGTGTCTTTTTCATTACATGCTTAATAATGAAGGTGTCACAAGCCTCACTGCCCTGCATGAAGGCATTTTAAAGCCTACTGTAAAACCAGGAGGAAGATGAATGAAGATGACGCGTTGGGCATTATGAAATGGTATGCAAAAGAAAAGCCACGTGTGCACACTCCTGCTTGAGATAATCCTCATTTCCTCTTCATTAGTGTCTGTGCATGACTGCACAGTTATATCTTTAAATAGCTGAGAAATCTGTGAGTGGGCCTGTGAGTGGGTGCAGGAGCTGTGTGCCCCCAGGCAGGGTGTCTGATTGCCTGTGCTCCAGCTGAGGCTGCTGCTGGCTGTGGCAGCAGAGCTCCTCCTGAGTGAAATGAGCAGTTGTTTATCACACAGATAAACACAGAAGCCCCATGATAGTGTGAGAACTTGAAGAACATACCAGGGTGGAAGTTTTGCACAGCTTTGTGCTCTTAGCATGGAGCCTTAGCTTCCACTGTAGGTTGCACCTAACTGCAGCTGAGTGTTTTGCCACAGGAATTCTCTTCTCCAGAGAGCTTCTCTCAGGACCTTGTGTGGACAGAGGGTGTGTCCACGTGCCCTGTGAACTGAAAGATGCCCTACAGCTGTCCATACAACGTCCGTAAGTTAGGGAACAGACAGGAATCACACCACGCATTTCAGTGTCACTGAAATGTCCAAAAACACCACTCCTTATGGTATTGCAGGAAGCTAGCTCAGGCTGAGATTTCCAGCTCCTTTTCCAAAAAGATCCAATCCAGTCATCAAGTAGATGCCAAGATTTCTCATCTCTTTCATCCTCTGCAAAGAGACTGGGAACTACAGCAGCCCTGGCTTTAATCATCACTCTGGGAGTTCCTGAGCCCTTTCTGTGATACGAGTCTGGACCTATGGATTTAAGATGGCCATGAATAAAGCAGATGTTGTCTGCTTTCTTCAAGGTCGAAGCTTGTCTAGGGAAAGAAGTTCAGACCAGATAACCTGTCTAATTCCCAGCTTTACTATTTCAGATACAAGAAATTGAAAGCTAGGAGATTCTTACTTTATTCCAGGGGTTTGTTCTAAACCCCTCAGAAGTGTTACTCAGGTATTTTTTTCTCCAACCATGTATGCAACTAAGTATGTGGAACAAACAATGAGGTTTTTAAATTGCAGAGCTTAAAAATGGTAATGATAAAGCTAATAATCCAACTGACTCATGGACAGATCTTTATTTCTGTCAGCTGCTATGTAATTTAGTAGAAAAACACCTATGATTTCAGCAGCTCTATGGTCTGGCTCTCAGAATGCAGAGCTTCTGAGAACGGATGAGTCTGCAGAAGCACAGGTACTCCTGCCTGACACACAGGGATTAGGGATGGATTCAGTAATTCTGATATCCTCTAGACAGCAGCAGATGTTTAACTGAGATACTCCATGCTCTTTTTAACTGACAGTATGCAAATGTTGGTAGTCATATTTTTTAGGTAATTTTTTCTAAGTATATGGGAAGAATTAGTATCAAATCCACCAAAATTAGTTTTCCGAGTTGAAACCACTTTATTTACTATCAAGAGTTTAAAGAACTTCCCCATTTGCTTCTTAAACAGTGTAGTTGGGTAAGCTAAGTCCTTCCAGATCCACATATCCATCCTGCACCCTTTTTTTTTTATTTCCCTCAAAGTGCTTGAAGGACTCTGTGAGAGGAAATTTTTAGCTTTACTATTTCATATTGGATTCTAGAACTCAGTAAAACAGACCTCAACTGGGGAAAGGCCTAAATCTGTCCAAAAATACATGTAATTAGGCAAAACATTGTCCCAAAGCAGCTGTGGGTTTGCGTGAATAAAAACAGTTTGACAAACTAGTTGAATTAGATTTAAAGTAGTTTAATTTTTTTTTAAGGATCAAGAGAGTTCCTAGGTTTACAGCCTCAGTAAAGATGCATAATTAGAGTTTCTGGTTGCCTCTTTGCCAACAGAAATAATCCCAGGCTCAAGTGAAATAGTCACTTTTGACCTTACTGGATGATATCTGTCTAACTTGACAATAGGCCAGAGGTTCCAGAGCTAGAGTTCCTACAGGTTTCATGAATACAAATGTAACTGGGAAACTGTAAGAGTGTGAACTCAAACCTTCCTTACACAACAGAGAAACCAGACAGAGCCACACTTCAATAAAGTCTGCTGAGGGGAAAGCAGCAGTCAGAGCTTACCCCTCAGCCTGCTGAAAAGGTAACCTTAAGATGTTAATACACAGATAAGCAGACTTTTCTAATCTCAGCACTCACACAGCCAGTCAGACAGCCAGCTGTTTTCCAGACTGATTCATAAGCACAAGAACCTGGACTATTCCTTCTTTTTCAAGTAATCTTGCTGGCTCAGAGCTCTACCTATTTATAACCTGTCTGACAGCTGGGGCAGAGCTGCCCTGCAATTTGTACAGCATGCATGAGCAGACAGATGCTGTGCAAGTCTAGTGCAGCAGAAACAGAGGTCAGTCCCAAAAGGTTTGGTTAAAAATGACTGAAACCATCACTGTCACCAAACTGTATCCATCACAAAGCTGTAATTTCTGTTGTTTGTAACAGTGGTCAGCAGTAGCTGGACATTTGCAGTGCTGAATGCAAATTCTCTGAAAGAAAGGATGAAAAATTCCTTTTCAAGGGGAGAAAACATGATGCTCTTGGTTTAAAAACTTAATTTTGTGACCCAGGAAGCAAGAAGAAGGACTGGGGCCAGGATGGGCGTGGTGAAGAAAAGGAAGAGCTGAGGAAATTGTCCTGATCAGTTAGATTTTACAATCCTAATTTCTTACAGTGTATAATGGTACATATTTATCATACGACTGAGCTCAATCAAAACCCATCATCAGACCTGCGTGCTTCCTTCCTTGATTCTCACCCTATTCTCTGAAAAGCGGAGAGAACTTACAGAATGATCTGCTTTTAGTAAAGAATTTTTTAATTAGAGGAGAAAAGGGGCCTGTTTTTCATCTAGAGACAACAGTTTCTGATCCACTGGATACAGTCCTGAAATCCCTTCACAGAAAGCTTTGCGTAGAGATTTATCAGGAAGAGTTTCATAAGGTGTGACAACCATGCAGCTGCTGGTTTTTCCTGCTGCCCTGCAAAGTGCCACCTGCCCATTCCTTCTTCCCACACTGTAGTCCAGAACTAAAGGCTCCTAAGCCTGGGAGACTGCAAAACGCAGCAGACCTGCCCCACTGTGTGCAAAACAGAACAAAAATGAGATACACGGTCTGAGCTATTGTGCATACTAACATTTTACTTAAAAAGATGGTGGGGCAGAGCATATTGGGTATTACAATGACGTGATAAGCACCGCTAGAGTAGCAGAGGCAAGTAAGAAAGAACTAGCTCAGTTTTAAAAATGAAAACCAAATACACTGTTCCAGGATATTAGTGTTTTAGCCTCTGATCTGACAGCCTGTGTCTGGTGCACAACTGACTCTTTCTGACTGCTGATAGACACACACACACCTTGGTTGTACCTGCTCATTCAGACACCCCAGAGACCTGGAGCAGGCTGAACTTGAGACTGATCATTCTCTCATAGTCACTGTTGTGGAGTATTTTCACTTGACATCTTTAGCAAAATCATTTGCATTTTTTAATTAGGCTTAGCCACATTTACTTCCTCATCTTTCTCAAGTACTGAAAAATCCTGTAGAGCACCACAGAACAGTTTGCTGTGCACAGATAAGCAGAATGGATTTAAGTACTTAAAACGCTTTAATCTCGTTTTGTGCTTCTACATGACACACAAATGTCTTTGAGAAAAATAATTGATTTTTATAGTAGTTTAGAGCAATGCTGTACCAAATGAGAGTATCTAGGTGTGTTTAAGAAAACAGTAAGCAAATACTCAACTGTCCCAGAAATCTGAGCATTCATTTAGTAATGTACCATCAATGTTCTCTTCTCTGTAAATCAAACATCATCATAATTTCCCACTTCAGTTGCTTATAGGATTAAAGAATTCGTCTGTTTGGCATTGTAGACTGCAAGCAGTTATATTTCTTGGCTTACCAAAACTACTCTGGGAAGAGACTGCCAAGACAGTCAGAATTTGGGGCTACAGGGAGTCAGTCTTTCACCTTGGTTTCATTGTTAAATAGCTTGTTTTTCCAAAACATTGAATATTTTATATTTTTTGGTGCATCTGGGACATTGTTCTTAGCCAGTGATGGTTTCAGTCATTTTAAACAAAACCACCTGGGACTTTCCTCTTTTTCTGCTGAGTCTGGCCTATAGTTAACCACAACAGTTAAAACTTTATTGCATCATTGCATTTTGTTGATTTGAAGTTTGAACAATTTCCATGAAATCTTTTCCCTGGAAGTGTCTAAAATTTGAAAGTAGGGTTTTATAAAGTTTTCTCTTTGTCTTTCTGGAGCAGCCTGGTCACTGATGTATTGTTCTAGACTGTGCTTGTATTTCAGTAACAGGCCTGCCCTGCTGAGCAGGAGCTCAGAGGATGCAGGAAAGGATAAGGTGCAGGACTGGCTTCTGAGCAACCCACAAACTGATTTTAGGTTATACTTACTATTTTGCTCATGAACAAATCCTCCTTTAAAATACCACCTCCTGCAATGGTCCATTATGGTGGAATCATAATTTTTCCATACCAACAATTTTCAAATACAGGAAATGGAAAAAGTCAAGATTAACTCAACAAAGGTAAATGATGGTACCAATTATGGTTTATATTCATCATTTTTTTATTTGGACTGGCCTTGAAATCAGATCTGTTAACTGTCACAGTTATATTATCTAGTCCTCTGAGATTCTACTTAACATTTAGATGGATATGGAAAGAAAAAAAAAGTAAACATAATAAGACCTATAAAAAAAAAAAAAGAATGCAGGCGTATAAGGTTTTACAGAAATGTACATTGACTCTGTAGTCTTGCACAAGCACTTATACTTTTTATTCATTCTGAAGTAAAAACTCCTTTTGATGCCAGTCTATAAATCAAAGTGGTGACAGAGAAAAAAATAATAACTTTGTAATGGTAATGAGAGACAAGCAAAGGATAGAACTATTAGGCTGGGTATTGCTCCTGGCCTTGATGTGTACAAAAGCATTTCTGTGAAGGAACTTTTACACCCAACATGTGCAGTCACTGGGGCAGTCACAGAGTGGTTGATAGCAAGATTCCCATAAAGTCCAGTGAATTTGCCCAAGAGCCCAAATGTCTGAAGATGCAATGTAGGGAGACTTGTACTCTCCAAAGCCTGAGTCACAGGGAAAACCTGACAGCAGCTTCTCAGCACATGAATCAGAACTGTATTGCAGAATTTATACTGAGAGTTGCAGCCATACGAGCCTCAAGTATCAGTTATGAAAGTTTTCTTTTAGTAAACAACTGTGGTGAAGTGACCAAAGTCACAAGCTTCCAAAAAAAATTTGCAATCAGCCTCCTTTCACACAAGTCCTGCCAGACCTAGATGATCAAAAAAATTCCTAGGATCTCCAAATTATTAGCTAATGGATAATCTTATGTGACATTTTAGAACATTCACTTAGAAATCATCATTTCACTGCTATTTGTTTTTATCTTTCTAAAGAAAAAAAGAAGGCACTTGAAACTCCATTGGGATTAATGGGATTACAAGATTTAAGAAATTGCAATTTTAAAAGAACAGAAAGGTCAATGATTAGAGGACCTTACAGACAGTAAATATATATATATGTATATATAGACACATTTATATCTATATATCACAAGAAGTCCAAGAGCTTTTATTTAGCCATCACATTAGCATAAATAAGACAAGTGAAAATAAATGCAAAGTTCTATTTGGGAGCTTTGCAGATCAGCATTTTGCTAACCAGCAAAACAAATGCTCCTGTCACACAAACTGGCTGTATGGATACAATCTACTGGAAAAGGCATTTTATGCTATCCTAATATAAGTCAAAAATATATGAGTGATTCTGATCATTTTCAAACAGACAAAGCTCACAGCAAATTTCTGGACAAAGTCTGGCACATTGCCACTCCTTTGATATTTTCTGTGAGTTACAGTTTACTTTGGCTCAGAAGTACAGGGTAAAACAATATTTTTTCCTCAGGCTTTTGCTGACTTCAGCTCCTGCGGGAGCCCATCACACAGCTGTAGGTTCTCTGAAATAGTCACCATTCCAGTGAGCAATGCCTTGGAGCAGCTCTATTCTGTTATTGTGCTGTGGGGAAATTACAGTGATCTAATCTTTCCAAAGCCAGGAGACTCAGACTTAGGTCTAATAGAAGTTTAGAGCAACTGCATTGTTTTTCTACTTTGCAGAGATGAAATTAGGATGAGAATAGGCTCAGTTACAAAACTGCCATCCTATCACAGAGTTATTGCTAAGAGCAGAAATTATTGTGGTCAAAGATGCCATTAAATCCTTGAAACAACTGTCATAGCAATCAGAGTTGATGTAAAATTCAATCACCCTCTTCACAAACTGTACTTTCACAGTCTTACATGTAAAAAGGGATAAAGTACTTAGAATAGTAGTGTATAAGGAACAACGCACACCCTGAGAATAAAAAATACCGGCCCAAAAGATAGAGGGGAAACAACATGGAAGTAAAATGCCAAGCCTTTAGTATTTCAAAGGATAATGCTAAATAATAATCAGAACATCACTGCATTGTGTAAGATGTGTGTCACTCACAAGCAACAAGGCAAGATGCAAAGAAGCACAGTGAGGTGCATGTTAATTTAAAAGTGACATTGGGAGAGCTTCATACCTGGTGACCCAAACCAGGACAGAGAGGACACAGCTGTCTGTCCAGACATACAGCTGCCTTCTGCTCCTGCCACTGGGTTCTGGTCAGCAACAGATGGTAACATTTAAAGGGAACAAAATCACTACTGAGGGCGTGGGGGAAGCTCTGACTGTGAGGGACAGCACAGTCTGATCCAGCCTTTCCTGCTGTGGAGCTGCAGTCGCTGCTGCAGTTCTCTGTCCTTGAGGACTGCATTCCTACCAGCACTTTAACTGGTTTTTTATATAAAACTTCCTTCAGTCCTGGGCTCAGCAGTTGCTCACCTTCTCATGTCCCACAGTTGTATCCTGCCCATCCTCATGTTTTGGCATTTAAACTATTTTAACTTGGCACCCAGGAACTGCCTGCTCAGAACTACTTTCTCCTGAGATCTCTCCTGGGGCTAATTACCCTTTTCACTTCTGTTTGTAGGAAATTAAACATGAGTTTTATGGGCAGATTACAGAGCAGTCCCAAACCAGTTGTTTCCTCTGTCTCCTGGGCTGTCTGAAGTGGCACCTGGCTTGAGTTGACTCAGTGATGCGTCAGGAAAAGGATGGGAAAAGCAGAACAGCACAGACCTGGGAGATAAAGACTCTAAGACTCTATAGGCTCATTTTCTAGACAGCATTTACATCCTGCCATACCAACCAGGACAGCACAGAACACGGAGAGTTCTGCTGCAGATCCAAACACATACACAGACCTTTAGCTTCTGCTGAGGTGTACGGCACCAAACCCAGCCTGCTGGTAACACCCAGGCCAAAGCTGAGGATCAGATGGATGAGTACAGTGGATGAAGCAGTTTATGTCACCTGGATATAATCCTGCTACCATTTTGATACTGTCTTTAACTGTGTTGTCGTAATCCAGCAACTGATGGATTGAAAACTAAGGAACAGTGTTTAGGAGTGTCCTTTAGGTTACAAAGTCATAGGCTTGAATGCTAGAAAATGGCAGATACACAGTACTCTGATTCTTCGTAATTTTCCCCCTTTTGGCAGGCTTCCTGATCACTGAATCAGGCAGCAATACTGCATTGCATAAATGTGGGCATATGAGGTAAAATTCAGGTTGCACAAGCGATCTGTATATAGTTCTCATTTTCGAGTCTTGTCTCTTCAGTTTAACTCCCTTTCTTTTAAAATAGATATTGAAATTTTTTGGGAGGGTGGTATAATGTAGATGTATTTGATTTTATGGGGGGAAAAAAGCCCACCTCCTGCAGCACTTCAAGGAAGTGTTGCCAACAGTCCTTCACACAACAGAACATAGGACTGTGGCTTTCACTTTGCTTACCAGGTTAACTATATCCTGAGACCATTTGTCAGTGAGGAAAATATACTGTGTGTACATCACATCCCTTAAATACTTTGTAAAAAAGAATTTCTTAATATATAGTTCTTTTAAGAAGTGAGGTGTCTACATAATTTCTACACCAGCTCAAGAGAAGATTTCAGGACTTCACTGATCTAGAGAGTTTACCCCATGCACCTCTTACCAGTCATAGAAATTATCATGCTAAATAGGGAAGAAAAAGCGAAAACAAAATTTCTCTATTTTCTTTTTATATGATCCTGGAAGGTAAAGACTTCTTCAAGAGCTCAGCAAGTTGGTGATGATACCCTGCCTGGTACTATCCTAGTAGAAATGCTTGGAGAGTTTGATGAGAGGAGGGTTGGGGGTCAGGCCCAAATCTTTGCTATTCACGTACAAGAATCTGCGTAGTGCAAGAGTTGCTATTTACAGTGTGCCTGTGCAGTAAATGGTTTAGGGACATGGAGCATCCTGCTTTGTTCTTCATTTCAGTGCAGTGGTACACGTTCACCAAAAGAGCAGCACTTTCTCTCTTGAGAAAATGGGATTCGTAAACTTGGAAACACTACTCAACAAAAAGTAGATACTGGCATCTACCTGGAAACTTGTGGGTGCCTATCTCACTGTGTAAAGCCTGAATTTGGGTGGTGAGTTGTTTCCTTTTTTTGCGTTATGCAACACCATTTAAATTTTGTTGTTTTCTCCCTCCAAAATAAGTATTTCCTGAGACAGAAAAAAAAAGACAATATCTTGAAGTTTCTGCATGGTTTCCAGACAGTAGATCAGTGTAAGTGGAAAGCAGACACACTTCAGAACTGAAAAGGTGTTTGTGGTAAGTCAAGGATGTGAAGCGTAAAGAAGTGGCTGGGAAAGGACTGACATTTAAAGATACTGTGATGAGGAGAAGGTTGGGTTACAGCTAAATTAGGCTGCATCTGATATGAGGGAAAAAAATCAGAAATAAATTGAGGTTAGCAAATCCTGGTCTGACCTTGGCTCTTTCTTCATAGATCTATGCAGTATTTCCATCCTAAAGATTATTAATTCTCCTCTAGTGTTGTTTTGCCTTATTTTGATGGTGTCCCTGATAATTACTAGAAGTTAATCAAGCAATACAAGCTAATGAGAACTTAAAACTTGTATTACGTCAGCAGAAAACAGTGAGAGATTTTTCATTACAGATCATTTTCTCTTTGAGCACCACTGGTGAAGAATCTCCAACAAAAATGTCCTCATAGTGAACTTCCTAGCAGGAAGCCGTAGTGCAGAGTATGCCAGGATGGAACTGCAGAGTTAATTTATGGTTACAGTACCTCCCTATCTAGTCCTGCCTCCTGCTCACAGCAAAGGGTTAATGAGTTCTTCAGTGTCTTTCACCACTGTCAAACTGTTTTTGTTTAAAAATTGCCTATAATTAAAACTGCAGAACCCCCAGAACAGGAAATGCTAAAAGACTGCATTGGCAGTGTAATAAATCAATGCCAATGGAATTTGACAAGTGTATCTGGCAACTGGATTCAGCACTGCCACGGGTTTTATAGTGCAAGTTCATTAAGTTCTGAAAATCAATAAAAAAAAAAAAGGGGAAAGTAAGAGAATGTGACTTAAAATACTAGATATTCCTGCTTATATTGAGGCTTCTCCTACCGAGGCATTAGTGAGTTATATGCCATGCACACCACCTGAACCAGAGATGATTGTTTTGGCTGCTTGGAGAGGGCCTGGCTTCAGGATGGCAGTGGGTGTCACTGGTAGCAGTGCCAGTGTTCTTCACAGCAAAGTCAAGAGCCATCAGCCAGACACAGAGGGAGCAAAGGGCAGACCAGGGTTTATCAGAGAATCAGGTGTTTGGCTGCAAGGCCCAAAGACACAACTGCTCCTGTGCAGCTTTTTCACATCACTCCTCAGTAACAGCCCTACCTTCAGCATGGGGTGACGGTGCTGGAGGGGACTCAAACTGGCCCCACACCTTCCCACACTCCTGCCCTGGTGCCAAATTATTGGTCCCCTAAGCAAACACACCTCCATACACCTGCAGACTCATAACTCATATTGTTGTGGGAAGGTCCATGCGCAAATCAAGAGTGTAATTTTCTAATGCTTTTCAGTAGCTACCTATTGCTGACATGTGAAATGCCTACATGTGAAAACTCAGTAGAAAGTAAGAGAAGTGTTTGTCTAGTCAACTGTAACATGTTTGGGACATTACATAACCACCATACTATGTTGCTAGAGGGTATTTTTACTATTTTGTAGCTCAGAAATTTTTATAACTATTTCTTAAAAGTTCAGCAGATGACAGTGGCATATCCTGATTGTTGTCATTATCAGGCACAGAAATATTTTTGCGAAAATTGTAAAAGGGCTGGAAAATATGTTTGTGAGTTCATGTAAAGATGACATTAACTATTTAAAAGGGCAAAAAGCTTTCTTCTTCACTGGGTGTTTTTTTGGTTTATAATGGGAGCACTGGCTGGATCTTTCCATCTGCTGTGCTGGCTGTTACTGCAGATGGTCATAATCTGTACATATGGCATGTGCATATATCAACTGAAATCAGGGTTGTCTTGGTGTAAAAGCAGGCACACAACAGGAGCTCGGGTGCCTAACACAACAGTGTTTGTGAAGGGGATAATTTAGACCATTTTCATTTTTATGGGATGTTTACATAGAATTAAGGAAAGAAGCATTTCGTCTTTGCTGAAAAAGAAGCAAAAAACCCAAATCACTCAGCTCTTTTATGTTAAATTTTGGATCTGCAGTTTATTTGGAATCAGGTGTTGGCTTTAGCTGAGCCTTGAATTTCTTAGGTTTGGGTTTAAATGAGGACAACACCAAATTCTCATAAACTTCACAGACAGTCTAGCTTTGGAGTCCTTGCTTCTGACTCAGAGCTGGAGGAGGGATTTTCGCATTAGAAAATGGCCTTCCAGTAAGCATATAGTAAAATAAAAGTCTTCAGAAATTAAATGGTCTTTAGATCTGAAGTTTCTGTTTAAATCAATCTCACTACCATTAAATAGTCACTGAAACTCATATAATCAAAGAAGGGGCAAAACCCCTTGTCATCAAAAGCAGAACTTTCTGCTGAAGCAGGTACTCACCAGGCAGTTAAGCTGTTCTGCACCTGTGCTGGTGCCCAGTTAGCAGTGCTGAAAACTTCTGGTTGAATATTGGCTCATGAGCCAAGGTTTAAAAATTACTTTCATAAAGTTTTAAACTTCTATGTAGACATTCTGGAAAGTTAGGAAGAATGCTCCAATATTTATGTGGTGTGCAGAAAAACTCTAAAAGCAACTCACAATTGCAATGTTATGAAACATTCAGCAACAAGTGCCTGAAAAGATGTCATTGGAAAAGCAAGACATGAAGAATTTATCTGATACAAAATCAAATGTATTTTTAACATTTCCTCTACCTTTACTAATATCCTCTGTATTACAGTTTATTTTCAACATTTGCTCATTCATCAGGCCAGCCAGTTGTCAGTGCAGATAAAGTCATGACTCTTATTCCTTTTTTTCCTCCTTTCTTAACATCCACTCCACTGTTCTCTTTGCTAACCTTTAAAGTACTAGGAAAAGGCTTCACAGATTCAGCTACAAGGCTAGAAAATGAAAATACACTGACTAAAAGGGTTGCTGCCACTCTAATACAAGTTCATAAGGTGCTGTTTCTTCTTCTCTCTCATTGCAGGTTTGTTTTGTGAATTTAGATGCCAACAGAGATGATTGCAGTGATGAGCAAGTGAAACAGGTAACTGCTTAGGTCTTAAAAACTTACACAGTGGATCTAGTCAGGCACGCTAGGACTCTCCAGTAAAAATACAGATTAAAATTCTATGAACAAATCAAAGCCAACCCTTGATTTTTAACCTTTAGAGAGAGCAATGCATAAGGAATCGGAAATCGTCTCAACACTGGCCCATGTTACATAGCATTTCTTATTCCCATCCCAGAAATATGTAATGGATTGTTGCAGTCTGAATTCCCAGCAGTTATATGAGTAGATTTCTTGCTTTTATCAGAGAAGTGAACATGGACATGTCATACCTCCTTTTTTTTTTTAATTTGGCATAATACTGCATAAAACAGAGTTTCTGGTGTCCTGCTCTGCCCACCAGTTTCTGATTCCTTTCTCTGTCCTACTGCCAAAATGCCTTCAAAAATCTTTCACTCATGTATGTCTTGTTCAGCTAAGCAGTCTTACTCAAACTCCACACAGGTAGATTATGTGGTCTTGAGGAGGGGGTCTAGATAAAACACAACTAAAGGTGTGTTTTATCTGTTTAACTGAAAGTTATGAGGGTAGTAAAAAAAACCCCTTGGTTATTACACAAATGCTGAGACAAACTGCATCATGATATGATACTTAAAACACATACCATTCCAAAAAAAAGCCCCTTAAATCTGCAGAAGTCACGTTTTAAAGATATGGCCTGGTGTCAGTTTTGTGCTTACATCTTCCTTTATCAGATCCTTTTCATCATGCTGGCTTGGTGCCCATGTGGACACACCAAGACAGAGGCCGTGTGTAGTGAGTGAACACAGGTGGGAGCTCCTGCCTGTACCCAGGGAGTTCCTTGGTTAAACCATTACGGTTCATTTGCTGAAAACACTTTGTTTTCATAGAACAACCAGTGCTGGGACCTTGATGCCTCCTACAAGTCAGTCGTTTGCAGGAACAGTTCTTCTATGCTGTTCTCTGCATCCTGGATCTGTGAAAATTCAGTTGTCAAAAATAAAATGTGGCATCTTGCAGCAAAATGGTTTTTCTATTGAATCAGCAGGTTAACTGTGCAGAACAGCTTGAGGGGTTTTACTTTACTGAAGGCACAGAAGCACTGGTTGTTGTCAAAAAGCAGTGGTTTTATTGTTGTTTAGGGTGTTCGTTGAGGAACAAAAGCTCTAAGAGGAAACACCAAAAGTTTCTCCCTCAGTCTTAGAACTAGACATCTGTTTTCAGTTTTCAGTGTAGGTAATAAAAACTCCATGCTAGCACAGGTGCTATGCATTCTTCTCCAAGAGGAAACTCCCTCATCCCCATTTTTGTGTATAATAAGCAGGTTTTGTAAATTAGCATTGAGTGGTGTGGAATTTTATCCAATACACTGGTGCAGTGAAAGCATTTCTTAGAAGAATGTTGAAGATGTTAGCACAGCTGTTGTTCATACGAAATATATAACTATTTACTAACACGTACTTGATTTACTAATAGGTACTATTAGGATTTTGTATTACTGATTGAACCTTGGAATGGGTTAAATTGGAGGTTTTGTGTAAAATAATCATGTTTCCAGACCTTTTTTTTCCTGAAGAAAAGGTAAAGAAGTTACGTAAAATACATATAAAATGCCATAACTTCCTACCTAAGAAATCTGATAAAAAGTGGCAGTTTAGGCAGTAGAAAAACAGAGATACTTCAGGAAGTGTTTGTGATAACAGAAAGGTTACAATTTGAAAAAAGAAAAGGATGAGAACTTTCTTATGCTACAGCAAAACATCAGACTGAATTGAAGCACTGAATTCAGTAATGTCACATAAAAATACTTAGTCTCATCTGAAGATGAGTCCTCTGAAAAGTGAATGGTTTCCCAATACTGATTTAGCTTTTCTAAGCCAGAAAGTTTTATTAGATCTAATTCAATCAAAGGAAAAGTAACAGTACTGCGAGCTTAATATTTTGAGGATGAAAATGGAAAAAAGCAAAGTATTGGTGCCTTGGTTAGTAACTAAAGCAGATGGCTGGGTGCCCAAGATCTGCACTCCCTGCAGGGCTTTGCCACATGTTCTGCACTAACACATGGGCCGGGGTCGTGCAGAAAATGGAGGTGGTATTTACTCTGCTCCTGCTCTAAGGGGCCAGCCTTGGTTCTCTGTTCACAGAACAAGCACACCAAGATCCTTGGCAGAGAGAACTGCACTCTCAGAGTAGGTGTTGTCTTTTTGGCCTGGCCTTTGAACATAAAGGAGCACAAATGTCCCCTGCACACGCTGCGGGCAGTACAGATCTCCTGTGTAGCATCGCTGATGCTGTGACTGTTACTGCTTTTACCTCTAACAAATACATAACATGTAGGGAGTGACTGTGTCATTTCAAATGGAAGGTCATGAAGGTATGCGGTGTAACAGCAAAGAAAGGCATATTTCATGTATCTTCAACATTTCTGTTGTTCCATGTTTAGCATTGCATGGATTTGGTCGGCAATTTCCAGGTAACTTCCACTGGTTTCTTGCTAGTCATATGCCTAGAGGAAAACAGGAAGATTTGCCTTGTTCTCATTACCACACCTACTGAAGCTTTTCTGTTTCAGACCATAAGAGAGACACTGTTTTCACAGTCTCTAAGGAGCTCACATGTCATAGGAAGCATTTAGTTGCCCCAGTCCAATCAAGCTGTTTAGCACGTGGCAATGTGAGGGATGGCAGATTGTCCTGCTGGACACTTGAGCAAAAGTTTATACTGTCATCCTTGTCTTGTCTGGTGTCTCAAAAGAAAGAATGTGCATTTTAATGCTGCCAGTTCTATTCTTAATCGACTTGAAGTAATACTTTCAAGTGAGCTTTCTAAAGGGATGTCTATAAGTGATATTTCATTTTGATATTTATAACTGTGCAACTCAGACTTCATTACCGGAGAGCAAAATCTCTCTTTCGTACTACAGAAGCTGATCAGCGTCTCACCCAATCTCCCCAAGCTCATCAGTTCAATGAATGTACAGCCACCAAAGGAAAATGAAATAGTCCTGCTGAGTGGATTAACATCAGGAAACCTTCAGGCCGATTATGAAGTTCCCCAGGTAGGAGTCAAACTCATCTTTAAGATCACATCATGCCTGTGAAGGATGGAATTTGGAAAATGGGAAAAAGGAACCTGAAAGCAAAGACCTGAAATCAATTTGAGATGAGTGGAAGTTTGCAGACGCACAAACAACAGACTTTTGTCAGACAGATTTAAGTGTGTGGTGCAGGGTGAGGGGACACACTCCGTGTACACAAGGATAGCTAAGAGATCCTGCTATTCCCCTCTGGATCCTGCAGATGTCTGGGTTGCAGCTGGTAATGCTTTAAGCTACATTAGCACTTGATCCTTCTGGGGAGGCAGGCCCAAGTCTGATTCAATTTCATAGCAGCTATCTAATCTATCTTTTCTATTTTAACACACTAATTTATCTGGTTTTCTGTTCAGACACATTTTTTAAGTGGAAAGGAAGAGCAGGCTAATAAACCTGTTAATCCAGCATAACACTCATCCCACTCTCTTTATTAGTAGATACTTGCTTTGCATTCACAGTCAAAGACAAAAGGTCCAGGATGGGGTCAGCTTATGTTAGATACTGTGCAAATGCCCAGGGGGTCCAGGGCATCTTTTGGAGAGCCTAGAACTTCAGCCTCAATCCAGTCCAAAGTTGGTCTCACCCAAGCTGGCTCTTTCCTGGGAGCCTGGAGTTCAAAGCACAAGATCACAAGCTGCAAAGCTTGGCTTTGGTTCAGGGTACATCCATACCACAAGCACGGTCCCATGCAGAGACATTAACTTAGCTCTGTTGTTGTATAAATGTCCAACGGTTTTAATATCAGTAAGATAAGGATAACAAGAGTTCCTTCCTCTCAGATTCTGTCCAACTTTCAGCTTAATTGTACAGCTTCTCTAGGTAAGGCAGTTTTATATAAAGGCTGAGCACATTGTGCACTGGAGCCCCATTTCCAGTGGGAGGTTGTATCAGCCTGAAATAATGGGGCTTTGGACAAAGAGGGAATGAGAGGAAGAGCAGCAAAGAAACCAAACAAAACATTATTTTAAAATGGTCTGCTGGAGCATCTAAAGGTGACCTGCTCTTCACAATCTTATCAGCCGATATTTACAGGGCTGCCTTCAAACAGGCATTGCAACAGGAATTATCCTGGAAAGGAATTCATGCCCACAAACAATCCTCTCCAGAGAGGTAATACTGGGTAGTGTGAGGCCATTAATAACAGCATGTCAGATGACTAACATCAAATAAGTCTGTCATTAAAACAAGAAGTTGATTGAAAACAAACAACTCGGCAATTTCAATGAAATTGCCAAGTATCCCAAGTGATACAGCTGGGTTCTCTGCTAAAACACTTGTGTAACAAAAGCTGTCAGTCCAAGAAGTCTTATTTTGGCATACATGTAACTGCACACTGTTACCAACATGGAAATGACAAATCTTATTGCGTCTTCGCAACAGAACATTCCCGAGATATTTATGGAGAGGGAAGCTTAAAATAAATGTTATTTTTTAATTAAATAACTGAGATTCTTTTCCCCTCTAGTGTCCTTGGCTGGCAGATGTCTGCTTGGTTCAGTGTGCAAGGGGAGACAGGAGAAACAGCGCAAGCTGCATCATTTTTGAAATAAACAAGTTTCTGATTGGACTTGAGCTCGTTCAGGAGAGGCAGCTGCAGATAGAAACCCGTGTCCTAAAGCCCGAGGATGACACGAACTGCTCCGTGTCCTCAATAGAAGAAGATTTCCTCACGGCCTCCGAGCACCTCGAGGATGACAACGAGGCTGATGAATATAAAGCTGGTAAAAGCAGGGGGACTGAGCTAATTCTGCTGTTGTTCATAGTGCACAACAATTGTAGCAATGCTCACAGAAATTGCACTCATGCATATGTGATTTAGAAAATGGACAGCCATTCATATTTTAAAATTTTTGTTCAAAGACAAGGTACATGGCTGTGCAGTACTTTTACAGAGCAGTAATGTAGTACACAGTTGTGCAGCTCCTTTTAAAAGTCACAAGCTACTCTGAAAAAACTAATTTTTTATTTTTCTTAATAGGTCATGAAAAGTTAAATGTTTCAGAAGCATCTTCAGATGTCAAAAAAAATAAAGGAAAGGGATTTGAAAATATTCACTATAGAAAAGCCAGGTTGCCGTTCATTCTTGAAGGGAACTGCATTAATAAAGAGAATGCAGCTACTCAAGTCTCTGGAACTGTGAATGTTGTGGCTGAAGATGGCATCTCACAACCTGAAGATAAGTCAGATCAGGAAATACTGTGGCAGAAAGAGTTAGCTGAAAAAGGTACTTCATCATTTAGTACTACTAATTTGACTGGTGAGGTTGAAAACTCAGCACTCAAGCTAGAAGATGTATCTGTAACCAAAATGCCCAAAGAGCAGCTGGAGCCTCTGGGTGACCCAAAACCAAAACACAGCAGCAAGACAGACAGGGAAGATGGTGCAGGTATCAGGAAAACTGATCCTCCCTCACAAAATGAGCAGGCAGCCACAGGTCAGTATGCCACAAATTTAGCAGAATCTGTTCTGCAGGATGCATTCATTAGACTGTCACAGTCCCGACCCAGTTTCAGTGAGGAGGCTGCAGTCAGCATCTCTGTAGGAAGCTCCTGTAAGTCAGAAGATGTATCTGCTTCCCGATCATGGAATGAACTTCCAAAGATCGTCATAGTGCAAAGTCCAGACAGTTCTGAGAATGTACCTGACTGGCCAGGGTCTGCCTTCCCCAGCCTGAGCCACTGGGCTGAGGCAGAAAGCTCTGCTGAAGTTTCAGATTACTTTGAGGAAGAACATTCAAACGGACACGACCAAAGTGCACTGGAAGTGGCTCTGGCTTGTGCGGCCACTGTCATTGGAACCATTTCCAGTCCTCAGGCTGCAGAAAAATTCCGGTGGGATCAAGAAGTGACAGACTCTAGAAGTGGAGTGGCTGCTAATGAAGAGGTGCCCGCAGCATCCTCACAGCTCCTTGGCGACTGTGCTGGCACAGAATACTCGTTCCCATCCGCGCTCTGTGGCATGACTCAAGTAGCAAGTGCTGTAGCCATCTGTGGCCTGGGGGACACGAAGGAGGAGAAGTACCCTGCAACTTCCAGTGGACTTCTGTCTGCTGCTCAGGCCTCTGCAGCCATTACTCTGCATTGTAGCATAGCTGTAGGAAGCAGCATGGAGAAGCTGAATGAGAGCATTGCAGAGGCACTGCTCAAAGAGGCATCTGTAATTCTGACCAAACCCAACACATACAAAAATGTAGGGCATTTTGTGGAATCCATAAATGGGAAAATTATTGAAACAGCAGCAAGACCACGTATTCCACGTGCTGATGGAGTAATCAGGGATGAACTTGCACAAAACTTATCCAGTATTATTCTACGACACTCTATGGAAGAGGTTAGGAAGAAGAGACAGCTACACCCCCATTCAGAGAACGGCTCAAGTACACAAGACATTTTCACAGAGACTGCAAACGAGTTGCTTTTTAATATAATATATTTCACTTGCAAGAAGATGAACGACATAAGGCAAGTTGAAGAGTGTTCTCCTCTCTTTTCTGAGGGCACAAAAGCAGAGAAAGTAACAAGAGCAGAAGGATGGCCAACACTGGGAACAGCAGGTGAAACTTCACACAGCCCCCTTGATCACTCTGCTGCTAAGCCATTTGGTACATCCTACAGCACCAGTGCTAGCAAAGATCTTGAAAAGGTCACAAGCACTTGGAAAAGTAATATCAAAGATGTAAATAGCAATGAAGGTTCTACACTGAATTCAGAACCAAGTGGAGATACAGGGCATGACACTCTTGGTGGAAAAATATCTCCCAAGAAGAGATACCTGAAAAGAACTGCACGAGACTGTTACAAATCCCCAAATCAGAGTAACAGTCATCATCAGAAGAAAGACTACAGATCATTTTCAGACAGAGAAAATACCTTTGCAAACAGTGAATGCAGGCATGGTGTTCAAGAACAGCTGTCTTCCAGTGCCACCATAAATACAGAAAACCAAGCCAAGATTAAGTGTGATTCTGTGCTAAATAATGATGTTCAACTTAGTTTGTCTTTGTTAGGAAACCATGTCTTGCTTCCTTCTCAGCCTGTGCTACAGGGGAAAAATTCAAGGGACAAATATTGTATAACAGATTTTGCAGAAGAATTGGCAGAAACAGTTGTCTCTATGGCAACAGAAATAGCTGCCATTTGTCTAGAAAATTCAAATGGCAAGCAACCCTGGTTCTGTGCATGGAAGAGAGGCAATGAATATCTGGTGACCCAGAGTTTATCATGCAGAACCATGAAAAGGAAGAAGGAAACCCATACCAATGGTTCTGTGGTTCGGAAGCACAGGGCACCTCGACTTAGTGAGATCAAAAGAAAAACAGATGAGCATCCTGAGCTAAAGGAAAGATTGATGAATCGGGTAGTAGATGAATCTATAAACCTTGAGGACACACCAGACTCAGTCAATCTCTTTGCAAATGAAGTGGCTGCCAAGATCATGAACCTCACCGAACTCTCCATGGTTGATAGCATCTGGCAAGGTCCAAACCACCCCAGGAACAGACTGCACTGTGAAAGATGGAGCCGAGCCAAAGCCTCAAGCTGTGAGAGCATACCGGAGGAGGACTCCGATTCCAAAGCCTCTTTCAATACCCTAGGCCTAATGAACAGCTTTGGTCACTCTCTGAGCCAGACAAGTTCTGTCTCAAAGCAGTCTAGTTGTGAAAGCATTACAGATGAATTTTCAAGATTTATGGTGAACCAGATGGAAAATGAAGGAAGAGGTTTTGATTTATTACTGGATTACTACGCAGGAAAAAATGCAAACAACATCTTAACTTCCGCCTTGCAACAGGTAGCCAAGAAAAATGGCCATCTTAATGTAAGACCAAGCTGCCCATCCAAACAGTCCAGCACAGAAAGTATAACAGAAGAATTTTATAGGTATATGCTAAGAGAAATCGAAAAGGAAAATAAAGATAATCCACCTTCCTCTCGGAATTCAAGGGACTGGTGTGGCAGTTTGCTGGCACCCTCTCTACGGTCACCTTTCTGCTTTCGGCAGTCGTCGATGCCTGACAGCAGATCTTCAGGCTCTAGGCTTACAGTGAACGTCCCAATTAAAGCAAATTCCTTAGATGGGTTCGCCCACCATCGCCAAGATTCCTTAAGTGTACAGCCCGTCAGTACTGTGGCCTCTGCAGGGCTCTGCAAGTCTGACTCGTGCCTGTACCAGAGAGGCAGGACTGACCAGATCACAGATATGCTGATCCACGAGACGTGGGCCAGTTCTATTGAATCGCTGATGCGCAAGAACAAAATCATAGCAGATGAGGCAGAGGCTGCAGAGGCAGACCAGTTTTACAGTGATTCTCCACCACATGTGGAACAGTATGCAAAAAGACTGGCTGCAAATATTGTTGAAAGTGGTAAAAGTTTAATTGTGGTCCAGCAGGATTCCTTTGATTATACAAGCCGAGAACATGTGCTGGAAAGCAAACATCCTCAAAGCACAACTCAGATGCAGTCCAAACCCAAAACGGAAGAAGTAAATTTGGATGAGAAAAAAGAGCACATGAAGAGCCCTGGAAGCCTCCCTACAGGACAGCACAGGGAAGTGCCTTTAATTCAGATAGAAGCTGATCAACGAGATGAGCCAGATAAAGACTCGGAGTCCTTAGCTTCATGTGGCCCATCTGGAAAGGGGCATCAAAGCATAGAAAAGCCTCCAGAAGCTGTGGATGGGAAACACATGGTTTCCAGTTCCCCAGTAAATAGGTAAGTGACAAAACACCAAATCAGCACATTGCTTTGGTCTTTGGTTTATTTTCCCAGTAAGTTATTTTGATAAAGGAAGAAGAGTGGTACTTTTAAAGAAATAGGCAGGCTAAGTTTTGACTACAGGTTTCTGTTGGCATAAGAGCACCCAATCGTGTGTCACAGTGCTGCTTTCTGGAGAAAACTTACATGGAATATGACATTACGGTTTTAAGATCTAAATCTAATACTGCACAGACAAGTTCCCTCTCTACAGACATTTACATCTCCTATAATCAAGACAGGAAAGATGGACAAAAGCTTAAACTTTTATTTAGCACAGGCTAATATCTGAACTAAAAGACAGATAAATCAAAATCAGTGCTAGTGTATAACAGAAGAAAGCAGGATTTGACCTGTAGTTCTCTGCTATGCATGTTGCAAGTAATGTTTTGTGTACCTGGAAACATGACCAGACTTCTGAAAGCTTTAAGTTCAACTTTGTGTTTACAGTCTGGAGCTACAGGTAATAAAAATTCTTTAGTGACAGAAACAAAAGAATAAAAGTAGCCCTCGCCTCTTTCAGTTCAAGACTTCTGTGGTAGAATTTAGATAGGGAAAAGAAGAGCATTTTGTTTTAATGCTGTTTCATGGAGTTTACATCACAGCTTACCACCCTCTCCTTACAGCTGTACTCCTTCTCATAAGAAATCTGCAGCTTGCTTGGTTCAGGTAAAGTGCGAGCCCAGTATGAGAGTGCAGTGCAAATGCAGGGGATTGCTGTGGGTGCTCTGAGGTTAAGGGAATGCTCTCTCTCAAGGCATTGCCTCTTTATCACTGTGCTTCATTGTATCTGTTACTTTAATGGTATCTAAACTGCCAGTCTCTTGGAGCACTGCAGCACAGCACCCCATTATCTCAGAGTGGCAGAAAGAGAGCAGGTGCTTGTGTTAGAAACCATTTTGTAGCTCATTTTATTCTAGGCAGTGCTCTGTTTTGGCATTTGACAAAGCTCTGCTTGAAGCGAGAAAGCACGAGTGCTTTCTCACTTGGAGTGAGAAGGTACATGGATTGTAAGTACTTTCCTGTGCATGGCAGCAATTAGGTGGATAATTACCATGGTGTCACTAGTCTTTCATACTGACTCTCCCCCACTAACCTTCCTCTTCCTTAAAATGCAGCCTGCTTTTAGTAAGATAAATTTAGAAATCCACCTATTTGGAGCCTTGACTGTTTGAAAATGAAGTTATTTCTGCAGTTTACGAGCCCTTTCATAACTTCTCCTCTGCCTTTGAAGCAGAGTTCCCTACATGGCTATGACACTCTTAAAGCAATAGGATTGGTAGGGCAGAATTAGTAACCAGAGGCTACACCTGCATGAGCATCTTGGCTCAGGAATGCTGTGCAGTTCTGGTTCAACTTGCCTCTGTTTCTGTGCATTGGCTTCATTTGCAGCATGAAATGCAGAGTTCTTCCAAAGCAATCTCAAGTAGAAGCTGTCCACGTGCACTCCAGATGTGCTTGTATCCCTGCTGGGAAGGCAAAGCCTCCAGTGGTTCTTCACACAGATCTGAACCATTTCTGGCATGGTTGTCTGGACTAAGTCTAGGCTGAAGTGAAAACCTAAAAATATATATAATATAGCTATAAAGGCATCAGTAGAAATTGCTTTGATCCACTCCTACTGCATGAAATTACTTGCTAGATCAGATACAGGCACTTAGGACTCCAGGCAAAATATCAAGCAGACATAGAGTCAGTTAGGGGGAAAAAAAGGCATGCAGGCCTTCATCGATGAAAAAAAGCTGTTTCTTGAACGTAGGCAGTGCAACAGAGCCAGTCCTGTCACAGTTACACAGAAACTCTTCCAAGTGACTGTTCACAAGTGGGGAACTGTCAGTTCAAAGCATCGCTGGTGTGAGATGTAATTGCAGAATGAATCAAACAAAACCCAAAATGCCCAGAAACATCACCCACGCAAATCTCTTGTGTTTTGGACCAGGTGTCAGGAGCTGCCTGTCCTGTACTAAGAACCTGAATAACACCCCTGCCCTGCAGCCTGGCTGCTCAGTGCCCACGTGGCAGAGAGCGCAGTCCTGGGCCCGAGGGCTCAGGGCTGCCAGCACAGGGGTTTGGCAGAGCTGACTGCCAGGGGGAGCAGAGCCCCCGGCAAGCAAGTCCCACTGTCCCTGCACAGGCTGCATCTCTCTCTGTCATCCAGCATTAGTGCAACAACTGAGAGTGAGAGCGTGGCAAAAAGAGATATCCACAATGACATTTTCTCAGTATACGCCTAATCAAGGTAATTACTCAGGAGAAATAGAATTTTTGGTGTGATCTGCTCTAACTGAAGGCAGATGCCTCAACCATAACTACAGATAAAGGTCTGAAGGCAAGAACTTCTCTAGAGAGATCCTGCAGAGGGTTGTCAGTACGGAACATAACATTGCTTTAATCCCTAAATTGCAAATGCAGACTATCCAGTGACTATAACAAAACTACAGTTGTGCTTTACTTGTTATTCTGGCAGTACAGTGATATAATTATTGGAGGGATTGATTATTATTTAATTTTCTTTGTATCAAAAGCCCAGTTTAGCTCTAAAATCTTAGCAAAAACATACTTTCTTTTTCTTGTTTCTGTGTATGTTGGTGGGAGCATGTGTACATATGTATGAAATAGACACATGTGTGACATATGTCAAGTGTGGAGAATTAGAAAGCATTTTTCCCTTAACCCTGTACTTTCTAAACTCAGTCTGGGCTGTGTCTTCAGTCTGGTTTCTGACTGTTGCAATGTTTTATCCTTCCTCAGCCTAAGCAGTGAAGATCCTAAGGGCACGGCAGGCTCAGAGTCATTAGTGATTCACAACCCACAATACTTTCCTACTTCTTCTGGATCTACAATTTTAATAAAATAGAAAACCCTGTCAAGAAACTTATTCACCATTAGCAGGACAGGGATTCAGCAGCAATATCTATTTCCAAGAAATGCTGTCGTTCTGCACTAACATACATTCAACCACTGATTGACTGAAGTGCATTAAGCAATAAACTTTTACGGTGATCAGGTTTTTTATACATGTTAAATCTTTTTTTACAAGCTAAAACTTTTCTATGCATACTTAAATCTACAGTTTGTGTTTATTTATAGCAGTCACAAGAAAGTCCTTTTTATAGAGCATCTCAGACCATGTGTTCCACTGGACTGTATGTATAAATTATAAGCTTGTCCAGTCTTTTGTATGTCTATAATTCTGCAACTTGGTTGATTTTAATGAGCAGCATTGCCTGAAGATTGGTGGCACCAGTTTGTTTGCCTGTATTACAATATCAGTGTGCCTTCCCTATCACCCTGCCAGCAACAGTCCTCAGAGCAGATCGGATGCTGAAATCATAGGAGAGACGAAAACAGCTGAAGAATTTCCAGCCCATCTCAGCAGCAGTGAAGAAAGCACTGGCAGCTGGTCCCAGCTTGCCAACGATGAAGACAACCCTGATGACACAAGCAGCTACTTGCAGCTCAGCGAGCGCTCCCTGAGGTACCCGCCTTGTCTCTTCTCACTGTTCAGTGGGGTCTGTCCACCCAGCCAGTGATTTGCCTACCCTGCATGAGCAGTGAGCGGCAGCAGCTCGAGATTTACTCAGAATACTGCAAAAAATGTCTAATGGCAGACTTTATCTCTTTATTTTTTAAATAACAAGAAAAAACCTGCCCACGTTCTGATTCTCAGCCAGGTCTTTTTACTATTGGTGAGTAGCTCGATTCAGACAAAGAAAAAACCTCCTGGCACCACTGAAGTGTCTCAGTCCTACAGCAAAAAGGCCATTGGACAAGTTATTGCTACAGTCTTTCTTTTGATTTATTTGCAACTGTTTGCATAATATTTATTTTGGCACCTCCTTAGTCAAGATTGATGAGGCTGCCATTCCCACCAGAAATCCATGCACTGAGAACAAAGACTGAGCCCTGATCTGCTTAGCCTGGCACAGGGGTGCAGATTAACGGAGGATGACCAATTTTTCCCTGAGTAGACATAAATTCAAGAGCTCCTGCTGCTTTGTACTGATTTTGTTCCAATTCAAGTCAGGACAAATGTTTGAAAATGTTATTTAGTCCTTGGAGTTCATATAGAGTGATGGTAGTTTGACGTTCAGCCCTTTCACAGCATCAAATTGAGTAAGGTTTTTCCTTCATATGCTTTTAGACTATGTTTTAAAATACTATCAAAGTAATTACATCTTTCTCTTGAGTATTAAGATGACAAGGAGGGAAGACATTATGGTAATGAAGCAGGGAAAAGAAAAAGAGTCTTTGTCAGAGAGCAGTGTTGGCTGCCTGAAATTACTGAAAAAAACATGGCTGTCAGTGCAGCTGAACATTCATCCTGGTATTACAGTATCAACCTTTAACAAAGTCCTTGGTCTGAGAGAGCTGAAGTATTGTGCCTTTAGCTCTGCAGTGAAACAGAAATTGCTACAGCAAGTCTGAATGCATGGCATACTGACCATGTCTCAGAACACCCTGATGGGGAAAGGAACTGTCTAATCAGTCCTTCTAATGTAGGGGAAAATACTGTTAGTTGGTTTTCCAGTAAAAATTAAGTGGTTCAACATGACTTGCCACACAGAATTTGTTCATGGTAATTGAGTTGCAGCCAGAAAATTCACAACCTGTCCATGAGACTATTACAGTATCTGCATAAACATTCACTGTCACATTATAATGATGTTATAAAGGGAACTGGTACTATTTTTTCCAAATATTCTCAAATGTGTTACTTCATCCTTGTGAAGAAGCCAAACAGAATACTTCTGTGTATTTGTGGTCCCAGTGAGCATTGGCTTTAATTAAAATCTCAGTCTTTCAGAGTAGTCAGAAACATGAGGGGCCATCTCTGTACCTGTGGGTTCCATCAGATCCCAGATAGTATTTGGGGTATGATGTAAAACACTGAAACTGCTGCTGGTTACCAGCGTGGACTCACCCTGCAGGTAAGTGTATGATGGGCAGCCAGTGCCTTGCTAGAACCCCCCCGTGTTCAGAGGTAGCTGGATCTCCACAGGTTTCTTGCAGGAATCTCTGGACCTGCTAATCCTTCTTTTCAAGGACTCACACAGACTCAGTTTTTGTTTGAGGCCGAGTGTTCATTGCATAAAGCCCTTCACAAGAAGGGAGTCCACTTTTTTTCCCTCCAATTTACAGCATCACTTGATGCATTGGTGCACTTGATACATGCTCCATCTAGAACTATTTTAATAAAAGCCTGATTACTTTGAGCAGACTAGTGTGCTTCATTTAGGGAGCCACTTGCTGAGCACAATTGATTTTATGGAACAGGGTTCCTCCTCACTTTGCTTTGTACAGAAATAAATTTTTAAAGATGTATGGAGACATGTTCAGCACAGCTTGGCACTAATACTTAAACTTTTGCTTTGTCAGCAATGGCAACAGCAGTACAACTAGCAGTCTTGGCATTATGGACCTGGAAATTTATCAGGAGAACGTGCCATCTTCTCCTATGATTAAGTAAGTAGTCACTGAAGTGAGACTTGATGTTTAGTCCAATTTTAACTGCAAATCGTTCACACCACCAAAACCGTGCCAAGCCTGGCTTTGCACCTGCTACTGTGCAAAGGTTTCATGAAATGAAACCTGTTCAAATGGTATCAGAAAAAAGCACATGCAGGTGTCTGTGCAGAGCGAGGGCACCAGACTGAAAGATTACAGGAAAATCCACTCAGGTGGATCTCTCAAGAACACGGATCCATCAACCATCCTGTCTAAAAGACAATTCTCTGTGGTTTCAGTTTTCTGTCATATGAACCTTCTTCTCTGAATAACTTCAAATAGTATCAAAACTCTACTGTAATACCAAGTAAGGTCAAGCAAATAAGGATCAATTAAAAGCAATATTAAAAAACCCAATAGCATTCTTTCCAATAATAATAACAACAATAATAATTCGGCCCACAGTACATCTTACCTGTTGTTTCTGGGAATGTTTCTACTGAATGTGCAATTCAGTTATCAAGAGATGTGCGAGTACATCCTGCCTAAAGATCCTGGTACAACCTGCCAGCTGGTGAATGTCATTATGCAGCCAGGGCACACCCACTGCACAAACACATGGACTGTACATCACATACTCAGCATGGGAACTTACTGAAGTCAGTGACGTCAGAAAATTGTCACAGCAAAATGCAGACACTGGAAATTCAGCATTTCCACCCAAGATATGAGACTTGCTGTGTCTTACCATAATGTCGTTTGCTTGTCATTATATGAACTGTAAAGATACACAGATCCTGGTGAAACGTAATACATGACATAACTAACACAAGTACTTCGTCCTACTACAGAAAAATGCTGCAATTCAGTTTTTCCTGATTTACAGATTAAGTAATGAAATACATTCAGCACTTTATTGTTTCATCCTATGTAACCTTTTTCTTGCAGTTTTCTAGGTCTTGCATTGAGGGAGAAGTTTATTCATCATGAAGCAATGTTGTAGACTGTTCCTAAGTATGACTAATAAGCTTTGTTGTTGTTTGTTTCTAAGTGAATTAGTAGAAGAAAAGGTTTTCCTTAAAGAACAGACAGAGAACACAGAGGGTAAGTTGAACTATATCAATTAAAACATACAGTTTGAAGATAACACAAATAATTGCACAGTAACTGGCGGGATTATGCTTCCAGAAAGTACTTCTGAGCTTTCAGTGGGAACAGCCAACTGTCAAAAGGACCTCCTGGTGATAAACTTTGATCTGGAACCAGAGTGCCCTGATGTGGAGCTGCGAGCCACCCTGCAGTGGATAGCTGCTTCTGAACTTGGAATTCCAACCATCTATTTTAAGAAATCTCAGGAAAACAGAATTGAAAAGGTAGTGTTTACAGAATTGGGCATACTATTAATGTGTACATAACTGTGGCAGTTAAGATTTCTTGAAGTTACTGAGCTTAAAATCAGATGCAAAAACACCTTCATTACAGTAAGATGGCAATACTACTGTTTATTAGAGAAAGGAATGAGAGGCCAGGTGTGTCAGAACTTAAGGTGTGTGACATATGTAGTAGATTGTCTATGGCACAAGAAAATGTCACCACGAGACCTTCTCCAGAGTCTCTGTAGCATGCTTCGATGAATCTGTTCACTTCTTCATATTAATGATACCTTAAATACCAATGCCCAAGGCAGAATTAACAGTCCTTTATGTGGCTACATTTGAAGGGTTGCACATGGTTTACATGGAGTTTAAGTACAAAGCTTTAAAAAATAAAAACAAAAAACACTTGTGTGTGGACATCACATGTACAAAGTTCTGCTGCTTGGTCGCTATAATGCGAGACATGGTGTGGACTTCAGATTTTCAGTCCTTATTCTGGTTCTGCCTTGCCTGTAACACTGATTAGGGCAGCCTCAGGTCGGTCTGAACTTGGGCCTGGCTGTTCATAAATTGCTCCAGCTGGGGATACAGCTTTTGAAAGCAGAAGTCTCTTTGCCAAGAGAAGTGGACAGACACAGATCACTGAGAAACCTTCTGAGGTGTTAGTCCAAGCCAGAGCCCAGAGCAGCACTGAAGTCCAAAACAGCCACAAGAAGTGCAGACTCTTCCTGAATGGTCAGTTGGTGCTCCTTTGTAGACACCACCAAATACCAACCATAGCATTTCAGGAAAGACCAAAAGAGACCCACTTCCAAGATCAGCAAGAGCAGCTTAGGCTTTAAGGCTTAAAAACATGTTAGTATTTAAGTCAATTAATGAAAAAAGTATTACAAATCAGTATTTTGGTCTCTTATGGGAAGATCATTTTGAGTAGCAGAGATATTGTTTGATTTTCTTGAGTACATGCATTTGGGAATCATAAACATAATTTAAAATGCATTCAACAGCAACAGTCCAAATTGCATCTGATTAAAGAAACAGCTGTCAGCTTTACCCATGTGCTTTGGCAAACAGTTAATTCAATTGCAAAAATACACTAGAGAATAATGAAGCACATCCTGCCTAAAACAGCGTTCTTGGAAATCACGTGCCTATTAAATATCATTAAAATACATATTAAAAGTTTAGGCTTCAGTAAGTAAATAGCAAACAGCTACACTAACTAGAGACACAATCTTGTGTTGTTTTAAAACTGGAAACATAGAAGAAGCAAACTAATTATTGTGAAATTCAAAGAAGTGAAAAGCTTTGATTTTCATTTATGTGCTTCAGAAAAAAGAGGGACCAGATGGATGACCCTGTGAAGCCCATTTTTAAGTACAAAGTGGACAAAACTCAGGATTTTTTTACAGCTGCTTAAGAACATATATTTAACCTCTGGTTTCTCTGGAAATTAAAAAAAAAAATCAAATACAGATATTCTCTATGATTCAACAACATCTGTGACAAATGTCTTCACGTGACAAAATTTTACACAATTCCTTCTCACCCGTACTATGTGAATATTTAAAACACTATGGGATGTATATATGGAAATACTGAAAGTAACATAAAATGTAAATTAAAATATAGCTAACAGTAATGAAAAAATATATTTTTTAAGATGGATAGTCACACTTCCATTATTTTGATGAGTTGTTTACAACAAGAAAAATAGTGATCCTTTATCAAACTCACTTTCTCTGTTCTTACTTTCATTGCAATAAATCAGAAATAATTGACAGAAGCAGTTAATTTAGAAAATGTCATGAGAGCCCATCAGTCTTTGGGGAGCTATGGAACTTGAGAAATGAAGTTTTTATAAATAGAAAGAATACTGATGTTGCTGTGCACTGAATGGTGTCCACTCCCTCACACAGCTGTGCATTTACAAAGGGTGGGCTAACAAAGGTTTGTGTGTATACATTTCACAAAACCTTAGAAAATGTTCACCAAATCCTAAGTGTATTTCATTGTGGTTATTTTTATTCAGTTTCTAGATGTTGTGCAGTTAGTTCAGCGGAAGTCCTGGAAAGTGGGGGATATCTTCCAAGCCGTGGTGCAGTACTGCAAGCTCAGCGAGGAGGGCAGAGCGATGACCCCCAGCCTCTTTGACTGGCTGCTTGAATTGGGTTAACAGAGTTCACTGGTTCAGCACTTCTGTTTTATTCCAGTTTAAATAAGCAGTGGTTTGTGTAACACTCTGATTTCTGAACATCACTGAATAAAACGTGCAAAGATGTACAAACTTAACAAGAACAGCACAAGTCCCTTCCACAACTGACCCAGGAGCAAAGTGAACCTGAATTTATTGTGTCTTTCTCTGTCATGAGGGACTCTTGACGTGTTGTGCTGTAGGATGCACTGTACTATGAGGGGATGGATTTTTAGCCATCTGAATTCATGAACTACACAGTAAAGGCTTAATTATCTAATACATTCAATTTTTATCAATTTGATTAAGTTGGTCAGGTAAAATGGGATAGTACGCTAACATTCAGTTTTAAAACAACAATATTTGTACAGTTTAACTGTTAGAAGCAGAGTGTGTTTCAGAATGTCTGGAGACACCCTTGTCCCTAGATGAGTAATATTTATGGGTTTTTTTAATCCCCATAATCTGCTAAGCGGTAAAAGCTTTTGAACACTTAACACCTTTGCAGTTAGACAACACAATAAAAAGCTGCTGAAAACACATTTTTGTTTCTTCCCATTTGTTTATTTCTCTTCCATAGCTGTTCCTGATCCCTGCAATCTTCCCAAAGAAATAAAATCCAGTTTCTCTGTTACTATCCTTAAAAAACTGATTCCTTTTCTCTGGGAAGCAGTGCACTTCAGTCTAGCTACACCTGGTAGATTCCTGCACAGAGCTCTGTGAGCCAGGGCAGCGGTTCTGAGCCCTGTCCTGCCCCAGCCCTGCCCTGCAACCTCGAGCAAGTCATTTCACCTCTGTGCCTCAGTGTCCCTGCCTGGCCAAAGGGAATAATGATAGTACAGTTGTTAACTGAGGTGCTTCTGTTGAAAGCACTATGTAACATTCTACATATCAGTTAAAAGCAGTGAAAAAAGTACTATTTTAATTCTAGCGTAATTGAATAAATTGTTAATGAGGTGAAGAAATGCATATCTGAAAAGAGCACCATCTCATCCTAAAAATCTCAATTTTAATTTTTGTAACTTCCAAGAAAGCAAAATGTTTGTTAAAATTTCAGTGGACATATGTATTCATTTTGGATATAACTGTTTGGACTATATGTGAGAGTTCACAGTCCTGTAACATTTCTGTAATTGTTTGATAAGGTATACTCTGCTATCGTCCTGTTGAGATGATCTGTTGGTATCATGCACTTAGTAATACATTCTCTCAACTCTGCCAAAGAGACCAAGTTTGAATTTAAAGGTAAAAATAACTTATGAGATCACAGTTCTTCTGCAATTTGTTTTTTTGAAAATACTTTTCATCTCTCCTACCCAAATAGTGTAATAGAATACCTGCCTGCTATTCCCCCCCAAAAAAAAATTAAGAGAAGTTTTATTTTCCATATAATAGTATATGCTTCTGTAATATTTCTTGAAAAAAAAAAACCCTATCCTTTTGCACTAAATATTTTTGAAAATTTTGAAGTAGTTTTAAATAATTTATGAAAAAGAGCCATATTCTCAGTTTTGTCTTTAAAACCATTACGAAACTTGCATGATTGCATCACTTGTTTGTTACAAAGTACAAATTGTTAGCGAATCAAAATCTAATGAGGAGCATTGAATAACATGAGCAATTCTCCATCTACTCTGCAGTATAAACAGAACAGGAGATGTAGCTTTACAGTCAAAATAAAGGTCAATTTATTGCAAACACTGAACATAACTGTGCAGTCACTGGGCCAGCCCCTAAGAACTGCTGAACATCTGTAACTCCCACTAACGTGAGTGGCAACTCCGAATGCTCAGCATTTCTGAGGCTGAGAGCTAATGAGAAGCACGAAGAATCACAGACTTAAAGCGCTTTGTTTGGTTAGTAAATCGGAAAGTGTATTTATTTTTTAACCAAATACAGTTAGTTGTCAGTATACGATTTTTTGTTGTGATAGAATAAATGTTTACAAAGCACAAATATCATGACAGAGTTGTAACAGTGTGATGCAGTTTCTCTGTACAGTAGTTCTTAATGTTGTAATTTATTCAGAAATAAATTTATGTTATAATGTGTGTCCTCTTTGCCTTCCTAAAAAGTTCACAAATGAGCTATGGAGTTTTTGACCTCTTAAATATTTGCCTGCCATCCCTGGAGCTGCTCAAATTCTGCTTCTCAATGACAAATCTGATCTATGGCTCTGACCAAAACAAGTCAGAGCAAGGTCCAGGTCTTACCTCAGTGCCAAAGCTACTTGGGGTTCCACAATTCATTCAAGAGATAAAAGGCTAAACATAACATTCTTAGTATCAAAATAAAGAGAAATGATACACTGATTGCCCAGAATAACTCCCAACATTCAAATCTCTGTTAGTGCTCACTCTGGCTGCTTTCAGTACCTCCCAAAGTGAGCAGGAGGGTGGGGAGACAGAAGTTCAGGAGTTTCCTCTCCTTGTGTAAGTTCACAGAGGGATTTACTGCCCTATTGCCTAGATACAACAGTATTTCTACTGCTACACAGAAAAGGAAACCACCACTTTGCTAGCTAAATCAGAAAAGGACTTGTCCATCCTTAATTTTTTTCAGCTTTTTTTAAAAAGTGGGCAATTAACACAACAAAATGAGAACAACATACTACATACAGCCTTAGGTAAAAATCTCCCTCTACATGACCACAATGCAGGTTTTTAACAACATGGGGGGTGGGGTGGTTGCTCACTATCTTCCACAATAAAAACCAGGACACAACATATTAAATTCATACAAGCCAGATTCAAAGCAAACAAAAGGAGAAGTTATCAAATGAGAGGATGCAAGACTTGTACACAGGTTCAAGTGGGAGCTGGAGAAGTTCTTGAAGGTGATGTCTTGGGAAATGCCCTGGCCATCAGAGGCCACCCACGTGAGCAGCAGGCACGGCTGCAGTGCTCCCCTTCCTGAAGGTGGGGCTTCAGGGGAAGGGGCATTGCCACCCCAGGGTTGATTGTACCACCCACATAATGAAGAGCAAAATTTGGCCTGTAGATCTGCTATTCTCCAAAAAGCAATTCTACTGTATTTAGAATACTATATATGAATTAGGTATTTAAAAACTTCATTTTTACTTTTGTTGTGTTCAGGGTTCTTTTAATGTTGAGCTTATTAGAAGTCCAAAAACTATAATCTTCCTCAATTTTTTCATACCTCTCAAGGTTTACAATAGTGTCTTCAAGTAAATTAACCATTTTATTGCGGTCTATGATAAAAACAGTCACCTGTTAAATTCAGTGGGTAACTTTTCTGAAGAGGTCAGTTTTACTGTTTCTCTTGGCCTTTTTCATGCAGAAGTGCATGACAGACAAGCATAGGAATGTTGCTGTGAATCCTGAACTCTGAATTTGAAAATCTCAGAGGGGAAAAAAAACCACCAGTCCATTGAAATAAAGAACCCACATGACCTACTTAAATAGAACAAATTGCAGCTCAGAAGGAAAGCACATCCATACTAACCAATTTAAGAATTTGAGTCAGAGCCATTCCTAAGCCTTTGCCACATATGAGCAAACCTATAATGCCACTATTTCAGTTTTTCCAACCCACTCATCACAAGGAACAGGGCCTCAGAAGGCAACTTGCAGTTGTGCAGCATTTAGCAGGACAGACAGTTATATTAGACAGCTGGACTATCCAACTAATTAAAACAATTTGCAGTGAAGACAGGTCTGGCTGATGGGTACTGCGTCCTCCTCCCAGCTTCAGCTGAGAATTAGACAGCAAAGTGCAGCAAACTGGAAAATAGAAGCAGGATATATTTCCACATCCTTTCACCAACTACCCAGGAAATGCAAGTGATCCCACTGAAGGAGACAAAAAAAGAAAATCACACAAAATGCCACTTGTAAAACATGAGTGGGTGTGAGTATTACTGTCATCACCACAATCACCTATTCAGAAAGAATTTGAATCTCACACGTCACGAGTCCAACTACACATCGTGTGCTTACATGGAAATCCCCATCCTTGTGAAGTGTACGTTCTGTCCTAGAGCAGTTACGTGACACAAACTTCTTTCCCAGAAAAACAGAATTGTATATTCACAGAGGTTTATCCTGAAAGGATTTCAAAAGTCTAAAGGACAGAAAGAATACAGCAAATATGATTTGTACAGTGACAAGCCTTACTAAAGCACTTCAGGGCTCTCCTGAGGTAATCCTTTTCAATAAGGTCACAGGGAGCCAAGTTTGTCAGCATTTCAGGGTAATGTTGAAAGCCACAGTTCACTCCAATTACACAGTGATTAAAGTAGCACTTGAAGAATATAAAGTGCGTGGATTAAAAAAGTACCAAGTAATAGCATAATAATATACACATTCACCATTTTGGTTGAGAGATTAAAGTGGAATCAGAGAAAGGAATAAAGCTGCTGCCAGACCCACAGAATGGTTCCAGGAAGATACATTTATGCAATGCATTCCTAACATGTACCTCTATAATTTATTAAATCCACATATGGGTAAACCAAGGTGCAGAGAACCTAACATCAAAGCATTCATAGAGAGTATCTAGAGTACAACTGAAGCTCTTAGAAGGTGCCAAGCCAGCACCCTTTCCAGCAGTTCTGTGAATCACACCAGATGTGAAAATATTTCACACTTGAGCAGGAAATTTGGACAACTTAGCCTGAAAAAGAGTTCTACACACTCAGGAATCTAGGAAGAATCAGAAATAGAACCCAGATGGCCTCCCAGTTCAATGCTTACTGTATGAAACCTCCATTCACAATTTCTTGCAAAAATAGGAAAAGAGCTTGAAGCCAAAAGCTATTACAGATGTTGGATTCACTAGCATAGGATAATAAAAAAAACATAAAGGAAAAGGCAACAGGAAGAAAACCAACATAATCACAGTCCAAAGAATATTTTTTCTTTGTGATAGTTACACAGCAAGTCAAATTTTAGTTTTTAACTATGTAGCAGTAACTGTATACATCTCATTATAGTAATTTTCCTCCATTTTTGTCAGCTGGAAATCCCCCAGATCACAGGTGCACATCAATCAAGGGACACTGGGCGATTCTAAAGCAACACAGAACAGCATTGCCCTTCCTGCCCCTTTCAATTCCAATTTACTGGTATACATTTCTGACTTCAGAAGGTTTTGCACAAAACCCAGGAAGCACCACAAGCATTAAAGAAACATTTGTCTCAGCCACTTTGCCTACTGGTGAAAGTTTCATTTTAAATCATCTGCAGCACACCGCTTACTTCTCCCACAACACAACACTACTTGAAATAACCAGGAAATCTGCCAAGAGATGACAGGCACTTTTGTTTCTTCATTTTCACACAAGGATGCTGGCAAGCATTCAGAGGTAGTCACAACACATCAGCATTAGTAACTTCCTACCAAATTTAAAAACATTTAGAAGTCAAGTCCACGATCCCCCAGAGATACAGAATATAAACAAAATACCTCCAAGTTTTCTCTGCTGTACACTCCTGTTCTCCCACTTTGCCTCTTCATCCTTCCTCCAGGTCTGCTGGAAGAGACCAGTCAGTTCTGCTCCGTCACTAAGCCTGCAAAGAGCAACTGCCCTTCCAGGTGCTCTCTTAGGACGTGGAGTGAGCTCTGCACAGGTGAAACCTATTGGCAGTTGCTGGGAGAGGTAAGCCCAGCTAAAAGCTCATTGTGTGCTGGTAAATAACTTGCAGGTATTTCTCATCCACTTCTCAGTTTATGTCAGGATCCTTGGCTTCCAATCCTTGGTAAGCAGAGTTTCTTCATGATGGACTTAATCTTTGGGCCAGGATTCCAAGTTGAAGTCACCACTGATGTTAATTTTTTTTTAACCTCAGTTCAAAATAGGAGAATGAGGACTGAGCAGAAAGGAATGGACTGAATGGGAAGATGTGGGCAAGTATGAGAGGAGAGTTTAACTACAGCATGCATGCAATAGTTAATAGCAAGGCAGCTCATAAATGGCTGCTGGTTTTCTCCAGAAATATGAATGGGGCATTGTATTACAAAAAGCAAAACTGGTATTTTAACTTAATATTTTATTACATACACAAAAAAAATGATACAAAAGTACTCAAAGCAAGTGCATACCAACACTCCTTACACAACTGAGATTACTATAATGCTCTATTTTTTTTTATTAAAACGACTACAAGTTAAAAATTACACATAAAGAAATGGAGCCATCCTATGCATTCATTCTCATTCTCTCTATGCTTTCAGGTGACTGAGATAACAGACCAGATTCTTCTCAGTGCTACTCAGTGAAGAGGCAACATGCACAAACAGAAATACAAGAATCTATTCCATTTAAACATAGGAGGGAAAAAAACCCCTACTTTTTTCTTTACTATGCAATTGTTCAAGTACTAAACAGGTTGTGTAGAGAAACTGTGGAGTCTCCATCCTTGGAGATATTCAAACCCACGTCAGTCCTGGGCAGCCTGCTTGGATGACAGGGTGCTGAGCAGGGCAGGCTGTTGTACTAAAAGATCTCCAGTGGTCCCTTCCAACTTCTGCAATTCTGTGATTTCATATCTAAGTCAAACCTATCAAATCTAGATAACTGTTCTACTTCAACAAAGAGACTAAAAGAAAACACAACTGAAAGGCTGAGTTTATTGACTCTGAAACTCAAAGCAGGCAGGCGTAAGTCAAACTGGATCCTTCCTTTTCTTCAGTCAGTGCCAGATTCTACAGGAGTTATCCTTGCTCCCTAGTAACAAACACACGTGGTGAAGGAATCACTTAGCTGTATCACACAGTCTATCCATTTTTGTTAATACCTACATCAACAATGTACCCAGCAGACAAACAAATATTTTTTTCTCCACAACCAGCAACAGGCAGCAGGATCTAGGGCACTATTTTTAGCTGAAATTATCCTGCATACCCAGACTTCTTGTCTGAAATGAAGTAAACCTGACCAGAGGTCAGTACCAAATACACAAAAGGTGTGCTCCCATTTTAAAACCTTTGCCTTTTGTTCATCCACACCTCTCACATGGCAATGCATTGTGAGAAAATGGCTTAGTCACTGCTCTGGTGCTGCTATGTGCCCATTGGAGAGATGGGAGGGCATGCCCATGCCTTTGCACAAATTTATTCATGGCCATGTTCTCTTAAACCTCAGTTCTAAAGTGAATTTCTAGATTTTTTTGACTATATTGTAAGTCACTGCTGGTACCTGCACTTGGCATATGGCCCCAGGAAAGTTTTCAGACCATTTTTTTACCATAACAAGATTTCAGATGTCTCTCAAAAAAAAAAGGAAAATGGAATATATTAGTTACCTGTAATGATTGTATCACCTTTGTAGTTGAAAGCACAGGAGAAGATCTCATCAGCATGACCCTCTAATATCTGAAGGCAGTGTCCAGTAGCAGCATCCCAGAGTCGAGCTGTTTTATCAGAACTGGCTGTTAGTATGCAATTGCCTTTAGGGTTGAAACACACCTTTAAAAAATACAGAAATGAGTTATGTTACTTAGCAAGTCTGTATGCCTAGAGAAAGAAGCATATCAAGTGATTGAAAGATGAAAATAGAAAGCAGCAACTCTTGCATTGTTTTTTAGCTAAAATAGGATAGTATTCCACTAGAGTCATGCTGGCAAACTTCTGTGGCTGAAAACTTTGTGTATTTACAAAGGCTTTATATACCATGACCTTACTACAGGGTCATAACTTCCAAATATCGAGCCCCAAAATCACAACTGGTAGCAAATGTAGCAACTTTATTTAAATGTTATCATTATTCCAATGTAAAATTTATACATATTTTATAGAGCTCTACATTAAATAACATACATTTCTGTAGTACCAGAATTTGCACTGGAAGCAATTAATTTTATAGTAAGTCTTCATATTTGTTAAACATTCACTGCCATAACTGCATGGATTTCCAGATAATCAGGTACATTTTTCCAGCACTAACCAGAAAATACCAGTTTATTATATAATACAAAACTGCTTAATCACTGAGGGAAAAACGTCTGTTCCCCAGAAATTCAATTTCCAAGTAATAGCCTTCCCAAGTGGTCACATCTCCACAGAATATCTGCAGAAATACATGGCCTTCTCCACATGGTCCCAGAAGAGCAGATTCTCTCTTCAGCACAGAAATCATGCCGGCACTAAGGCCCCTGGTGGAAGCTGTCTCTAACCCACCCTCTTGGCTGCCAGGGCTCAGACTGTCCTAAGTGGGTCTACACTGAGTGTGAAATATTGCAGTGACTTTAGCAACTGAGGAAAGACCAATCCTCCTGAACTTAATATTCTCTCAGCGAAATGATTATAATAGACAAATCAATAGAATGAAACCATTTCATTAAGAACCATCCTATGTCGTAAGCCGTACCAGCCTCCACAATCCTAGATTCAAAATACTAATATTTAAACTTCAAAATACATCAAAAAAAGCAGCACAGACTTAACACGCTAGCTTGGAAGCTAGGGAGAACTATCTATTTGAAAGAATAATGAAAAGCTGCAAGCAATAAATAACAAAGTTTGAAAAATATGCACAATGGTGGAAGCAACTAAATGTATTTGGAACAGAACCTTGGTGTTCAAAATTGAGCCAGATAAGCCTTCCAGCAAAGCACATGAGCACACTCCTCATGACCAAGTCATTCTTGAAACAGGCTTTGTACTTCCAAATCCCTTATGCACTTTTGAAAATAAGACTCCATGTATTTTTCCACAGAAATATAGTTTTTCTGTTCCATTCCATAAATCAGGTGTGCAGAGAAATGAAAAAGAGTAAAGAGGAGCACATCTGGTAGAAGCAAGAGATAAGGGTGATGGTGAAAGCCTTAGAGGCAACAGCCTTAAGATGTCAACAAGACAGTAAAAACCTGGTGCTTATTCTGTCAGAGAATGTGGGACTTCAATGGCAGAATAGCACAGGCACAGTTTAGGGCAGGTCAGACAGAAGCTCTATTGACAATGATCACATTGAAAGAACACTCAGAGAGTATCTCCCTCTCTGCTCCCCTTTCCTTACCAAGTGGGTGTGCAGACCCAACTGAGAAACTGCTTCAGAAAAAGGAAAGAGCTAAGCAAAACCAGTCACTTCAATGGCAACAAAGCCAGGTGCCCACCCCTTTGGAGGGATGGACTTAGGCAGCTGCCACCATTCTAAGGAGTCAAATGGTAAATGACATGACAATACAGAGAGGGGGCTCTTGCAACCTGTAGGAGTAGCACAACCAGTATTGTCTTACCTCAGAAGTGGGGAATTGGTAAACAATCATTGTCTGATAGCTTTTAAAAGGAACGTTCTCTTAGTATAGATAACTTCTTAGCCAGACCTATCAATCTTGAACATTAATTATTATACCACCACATTCTTTAACAGTATTCCTGTGTCATGGAATAACTGGTGGACTGGATGTCACACGTAGTCAAATAAAAAAAGGTGCAAACCACACACAACTTACCTTTGAGATTTCATCTTCATGCCCTTCTAGCTTTGCAATGCACTGTTTTGTTTCTGCATTATAGACTCTTGCTGACCCTGTTGCAGTAGGAGCCACATGTGATTGTTATGCTTAAGCTTGCATTTCAGTAAGAACATTTCAATAAGGTCAGAAGGAACTCATCCTCAGGTTTAATTTCAAGAGAAAGAGAAGGCAATTATCACAGAGTTTCCTCCAAGGGTAAAGTATGTTAACAAGATCTGTAATCTGCTTGGAAAAGATTGACTTCCTTTCCTGACCAGAAATAGTTTCTCCTGGAAAATTTCTAAAATGTGAATACAAAGGTCCACTTAGAACACAGACTAGTGAAGCCTGTAATTTCAGAATGCATGTACAGTATACTCAGAAAGCTTTCATTATATTTCAGATGTTAATTTTAACAATCTATTCATTATACTTAATAAGGTATTTATTAAATTTCAGGAAACTTTTTACATTGTCATTTTCCTTAATTTAGTAACTACAGGAAAATAGACCCCAATAGTCCTCCCCATCCAGTCTGGTATCCTGTTTCTGGAATTGTGTATCTACAAGTAAAACGGTATTGTCATTATGCAGTATAATATAAATAACTGAGCAGGTGAATACAAAAATCTTTTTTTTTGATTCCTAGACAAATAATAAACATGCAAAATTTCTGCATACCAATAACAAAACAAAATTGCTTCTTTCACTACCTCTTTATTGCATATTCTCTTGCTGTGCATTAGGAAAGCCTACTAGCAAATCCACCAGTAAAGTTTCAACTACTTTTTTCATTTAAGCCTAAATCTGAGCCATGAAATCAAACCCCTCAAAAGCTATTTACCTACGCATTTAAAATGCATGTCCAGCCACAAGCGAAAGATTTCCTTCCAGGTTTAAAGGGGGAAGACATGTTGAGTTGATTAAAGTATGAAAATAAGAACTTTTTCACTGGAGAAAACTTTTCAAGTTTAACGCCCAATTTCTGTAATGCAACAAACATTGCCTGATCTATAGTTTTGAATCAAGTACTCCTCTTTCATCAAGCTAGGTTCAAAGCAGAGCCAAAGGGGAAGGACACAGGAGTTCCATCTCCAGTTGCATTCTGCCAGCAGCGGCAGGCCCTTCACTCACCGTCAGCAGAGGCAGTTGCAATGCGCTGCCCGGCGTAATCAAAGCACACATCCAGCACCTCCTTGCTGTGCCCCGCCAGCGTCGCTATGTGTGTCCCAGTCACAGCATGCCACAGCTGCACAGACCAACAGGGGACATTGGAGTGCTTCTTTGGACTAATCTACTTTATAGATATCTAGCCGATTGATAAAGCTGATTGATAAAGCTTGTAGAGGCCCTTTCTGATGTGTGACATGTAATAACATGAAAGCTGAGTATAAATCAATGAGTCACTCTTTAGTTCAATGAAGTCCTATACATTTTTTAGTTCAGCGTATTGATTAAACAAGACTTAACTGGACTTCACTGAAATGAGTAAGATTATAGATTTTACATTTAGTTGTAAATTCCCTAATTTATTATAGGTACTACTTTAAAATAATGCTCCTCAATTAAAAAAAGATACATTTTATATGTCAAGTAGCTGTATTCACTACCTGCTTAACCAGCTTACCATGCATGTTTTGTCCATTGAGCCAGTGACAATGAGAGAACAGTCCCAGTTAAACTGGGCACTGCTAATCTCTCCTCGGTGGCCTATTAAAGTATGTAACAACCTACCAAAAAAAAAAAAAAATCATTTACATTTATAGTGTGTATTTTGATATCCCCATATAAATTATAAGTTTATAAAATGGTATATTTAAGGTGTCAAGTCTTCACCATTAAAGCAATTAAATGGAGTGGTAAATGCAGCTCATTTATGATTCTCGTACTGTATCAATTCCATTTTCTATCTTTGGCAAAAAGAGGCAGAAAGGAATAAAATGGAAAATTCCTCCCTTCTCTTTCAAAAATATTTTGGTGAATGTATTTCCAGTGAAATGTGATGATTTTCAGTATCAGAGACAGACTCCTTGTATTCATCTACATGCTAAGCATACACAGCAAGTTTTTCCACATTACTCTCCCATTATCCTACTTCAATGAACTGTAAACAGTACATCTTTAAAACTCCATATAATCTAAACCTTTTATAAAATCCACTGAAGATCAAATGGAAGTTAATCAGGTACTTAATGCGAGCATGTTCCCAAATAACAGGCAAATGACAGCCCAACTGAAATATGATTTCTAATCCTCATTAATCCTGAATTTCTTGCTGCACAAGACTGGCAATACGAGTCCCATTAAACTCGTCAGCTTTATCTGAATAGAGAGGTTACAATTAGCCAATACTGCTTCCTAAGAATTAATGGCCTACAAGGCAACAAAGCCTAAAAAAGATTAATTGAGATATACATGTATTAAAGGATTAGCAAATTGGGTTATTATCACTATGCTAATATCACTGCATCATTAATAGAAGCACACTGTAAACAGCAGATAAACTAATGACTAGAAAAACAACTAAATGAGTTTAAGTGACTGAAATGTTTTTATTCATTGCACAAGATATGTAAGGGTAGCTAAATTAATATATGTGCTAAATGAACAGCAAAGAAAATTTCCTGAGCATTTGAATTTTCTATTTGTTTATGATAAGAGAAACTTGATTACATTCATAGCATTTTACAGAATTACTCCTTTTACTTTCTAACACTGTGAGGCCTACAATGTTGTAATTGTAATTTACAGTCAAAACAAAAATCAACAAGCAGATAACAGAAAAAACTTAATGTTATAAACATATTATTTGGCCATCAGGACTGCTGTTACTATAAATACCTAGTAATACCTAGAAAAAAGTTTCCAAGTGAAATTTGATATTTGGATGCTCTAGTATTTGACCATAATTGCAAATGAGAAACTGCTTCTCTCTCAGCACCGTGGTGTCCAGCACCCCTGACCCCAGGTATAGGTACAGGCTGTTGATTTGCCAAATGAAGCTCTGCAGACACCTTCCACTGAACTACAACTGACTGTATCTGCCATGGAAATACATACCTGTATTACAAACCTTTTTTTCCTTCACCCTTTTTTTTTTAATCATAGTATTTTATGAAGAAAATCTTGAACCTTGTTCAGATTTCTTGTCCCTACATCAGCTTCCCTCAGGGCAGTTCAGGGTACCTACCCAGAATAAAACTCAGGAACACATATGCTCACCAGGGTCAGCCAGCAAAATTAGAAGAAACCCAAATTTGGAAACCTGTGCATCTCATTTAATTCACATGGTGAAAAACAAGCACATAAAACCTCACCTACAAGATTTTTGCAAATCTACCTGAACCTGTCTACAGCAAATTATGATTTGCTCATGTTCTTTCTGACTGCAACTTTCCATTATTCCTAAATGTATTCATGCCCAAGCACCATCTGAAAGCCAACTGCTGGCCTTGGAACAATTCTGTTGCCCTCTAGCTAATCACCAGAGCTGCCAGTGTTTAAATGAGAATCTTCTCCTTCATATTCCACTTCCTGGTATTTGCCCTGATGTGAATCCATATTGATTTCATAGAATAAAGAATGTAACATGAAAATCCCCAGACTTCGATTTCACTGTAGGCTCAGACAACAAGCTGGAAAAAGTTGCTTTCAAACAAAAACACTTGCAAGAACATCAGGCTGAAGGAAGTTGAATCCAAAGTTTGATTTGCTGAACAAGTGTTGGTGTTGAATAAGCTCAAAGATTATAGGATCAAGCCTTAAATGATGTACTATGTGTACACTACTTATAAATCACACAATTAGTCTCATTTTGATACATATTGTCTATTACCCCAAGATATCTCTATACACAAACTTTCCTTTTTATTCATAGATTTCAGAGATATTCCCCTTGCTCTCACAAAAAGAAAGAAGGCACAACCCCTGTGAACAAAATAGAATGGTTATCTTCATAAATTACTTTGTCAGTAATCAGGGTGATCATTTTATTATTCTACTTACACTAAGTTTCCCATTGAAAAAACAAGTGGATTTTTCAGTATTATACAGCTCATATTTAGCTACTACATTATTATTTTTTGGCATCTTACCAGGTATTTTGTTCTCTAGTTAGAGGAGATGCATTTTTAAATTTATACTGACAAAGGATTGTGAGAAGGAAAAATACACTATAACCAGACTAATTTTCTATAACATAAAATACACTTTCTACTTAAACAGTCTAGAAATCCTAGACACCTCACAAGTCATGAGTTTCCATGTTGATAAAATATCTTCCCATTTGGAGAATTCACCAGGAACAAGCACAGGATTTGTCCATTCTTTCTGCCTCTTTAGTGCTCATAAGATAGAAATTTAAAACAAAGAACACATACAAAAGCATTTCATGAGCAGCATTCCTTTTCAGAAGAACAAAGAGTACAGGAGTAACAAGTTACAAGATGAAGGAACATATACTCTAAATGAAATACAAGCTCTGTAATGTGTAGCTTAACATTTTCTATTTAATTTGTCCTGAAATCATGCAAAGTAAAATTATATTTATTAGTGCTTTAGTACCTGCCAGTGCCAACATCCCATACTGCTACTGTATGGTCAAAGGAGCCAGTGATCATCCTGTCTCCAGTGGTATTGAAAGACAGAGTAATAATTTCTGCTGAGTGCCCCTGAGAGAATTTTTAAAAAGGAGTATGAGAATACAAATTATGACTTTTCCACTAATATAGTTTAATATGTCGTCTTTTTTCAGCAGCATAATCCTTCCATAACTCATCACTATTTTATTTACTGTCTTGTCCAATATATCGCAATTCTGACAGAAAAATCTACCTGGCTGCGGAATAGTCAATATCCCAACAACTGCAAAAACTCAGGCACACCACTTAAGCAGGAAGCTTATTCACTACATATTACTTAGGATTTATGTGAGAGAAATGCACTGAAAGAGCAGAGGCCAATCTGACCATGGGGAATGCCAGCAAGCCATGCAAAACAAAGAGAGATGACAATCTAGAGGTAAATGGATGGCTGTCCTCTGCTCATGTTTACAGGAGGAAGATTCATACAGAGGAGGTTACAACGGACAGCAGAGCAGCAGGTTTTAACAAGTGATGGAAGGCATTCTAATCTACAGCAGTAATGTCACTAAAATGAGAAAATCTGTCTTTTGATAAATAGGACTCATAAAATACCACAGCTTTCTCATTCCCTTCAAGTTTTCTTATTCTGTTTTGTAACTGCAGTCACTACGGGACCATGTGGGAAAAGAAAATGCAAGGTTTGCAAACAGTTGTAATGTTTGCAGTAATGTAACAGTGTTATTTCTCTCAGCCGGAAAACTAAGACAGCAAGGAACACCATTAAAAACATAAGGAATAGAAACATACACTTAAAGTGGCTACTTCTTCTCCTTTTTCTAGATCCCATAATTTGGCAGTGGTATCCATGCTTCCAGTTGCCAACAGTGTGCTCTGAGGACTAAATGATAAACATACCTGTAGCAAGAAACATTGGATAGAGAAAGTTTAAAGGAGTCCGTTTATATATATTTTCTAAAAAATAAAACAAGGGTCAGGATTAATATTTTTAAATAAGACAAAGGTCTGATAATATTTTACGGCACACAGAAAACTTGCAGAGTTCTTCCAACAGCTCATGAGAACAGCACAAATCCTTACCACATAACTCTGGATAAGTACTCAAATCAAGTGAACTTCCTTGCAAGCACATGCTTTGTTTTCTTTATTTCAAAATTCTCTTTGAAATCCTCCAATTACTGTTCAGTCTGACAGTCCTCCCTAGCACAACCATTTGCGAGGTTTCCTCTCTTACTTGATGAGACTGGGGCAAAGATCATCCAAACAGTTCTGTGCACCACAAACACACTCTGTGCACTCCTACCCTATGAGGTGTCATCACCTATGTCATTTGCCAAGGGCATCACCACAACATCATATTTAAGAAAAAGCAAGAACAAAAGCTTAACAACTACTTTAATTCATTTTTCACATTAAAAAATCATGTAGTCATCCTCCCATTCTCTGTAATTATTCAGTATGATTGCTCTGCAAATAAAGGAGGTGCCATAAAAAAAGGAAAATAGTAGCTCAGATTTTCATACTCAGTAAATACGGGCATGACCTTGCCAGCAATGTTTCAGATGCAATAGTGGCTTTTCAGAAACACGTCTGATTCAGAGAAACACATCCTTTTCTGCTGGCAATTATCTTCTACTAATTACTTGCTAGCACAACTCATAACACTCTGGGTCTAATCTAATCCCTACAGAAGTCAGAAAAAAATGGGAGAGGCCTTTAAACGTTTACCTGACTGATTTGTGGAAGCAAAATCACTGCAGCCTTTCTCAATAAGCAAACATGTTCTCCATTCTAAGGGGTAACTCTTTCAGAGTATCCAGAGAATCAAAAACACACTGAAAAAAACCCCAATTCCAATATGGTAAACCACCAAACTTTCCTGCTCTAGTTAAGGCCTCTCAATCTACAATTAAATTCCAATTTTTTTTGCAGAAAAAATTTCAGCAATATTTTATTGAACAGTGATTGTATAGCTGTTGAAAAAAATCCCAAAAAACCCACTCATCATTGAAATTCAGAGTTTTAGTGTCTTTGCCCTGATCTTTTAAATAGAAATTTGTGCATCAAGGTACTTGCTGTCGCTGATAGGGGTCCTAGTGCACTGGAGAGGAAACCAAGCATTTTTAGGCTTAAACTGTTTTAATTTCATAGATCTTTGACATTTCAGCATCCCACACATTCCCAGTTAACACACTTTATATTTCAGAAATTCGTTCTTCTACAGCTCCAATCGGTTCTGTACACGAAGTACAGATTTCTGTGTGAAAGACAACAACACGAGCAATGTTGTTCTTGTGTATTTAGTTCTTCAAATATGAGAGGCAATGCAAGATAGCTAGAAAAACATGTGATATGTAATCAAGCCAAAAGTATGTACAACAAACTGAAAATTCCAATTGCTATGGTATTTTTCAATGTTTTAACATTTAGCAGACAAGGGAAACTGGAACAAAGTAAAAATAAAAATATAAGCTCAAACTGTGTATGAGGGTTTATTCTATCTCAAGAACTGTCAGACTATCTTCCCCTGCAGTGCAGAAATGTTAACAAGATCTGGATGTACTAACAGATGTACCACAATAACTGTGCCTTCCAGTGGGAGCTCACAGGGAGCTGGAACTCACAGTCATCAGTGATGGTGTGAGGAAACATAAAGGAATAAGAAGCATCCATCACTACTCACTATTTCTGCACTGTGTCCTCTGAAGGTATGATAACATTTTCCTGTTTCTGTACTCCACAGTTTGCAGGTTTTATCAAAAGATCCAGTGGCAATCTTGTCACTAAATAGAAAAAAAAATCCTATCATTTTTATTTGGAAAAACTCTCTGACTCCAGAGACAGCAGAATCCAGAGAAACAACACCCAGCCTTGGAAGCTTGCATGCACTTTGGTGCTTGCTGCCAGACCACGAGATCCTGCAGCAGCATTTCACAAACACGAGTTACACCAAGGCAAAAATTAGCAGACACAATGAGCTTCTAAGAGAGCTACTGTGCCTATCTACTAGCACAGGAGTGTTCATAACTGATGACTGACCTACTTTAGGGATGATGTTGTGCTGCACTTACAGATGTATTAAGAAGTTATTTCATCAGATAACATCTGTTTGTCAACAATTATAAATGCAGTTCACCCAAATTTCAAAAGTTGAACTCTACTACCACTGAAGTCAGGGGAAGTGTTGTGACCATCTGCAGTTAGAGCAAGACTGAAGTGAAGTATCCAGAAAATGTACCAAGGGGCACTGTATTGAAACCTAAAGATTAGCAGAAAAAAAGTTCTTTTTTTATCAAATTTTTAATGTTAAAGTAGTTCAATGTTCTCATCAGGTTTTGTCTTGCTGTACGTTGCTTCTCCACTTTATGTTACAGTCTAGTTATTGATCTTTGCACAGATTTTTGTCATTAGTTTCACCAAGCTATATAAATGAACTTCATTAAATGCTTTTCTAAAGTAAATAATAATATCAGAATATAAGTCATTGACATAGCAGGGTCTAAGTTTTCCTTTTCATATAGGAGAAAGAAATGAAGTTTCAAATGGTGTAAGAACAAATATTTTAACATTTATTTCCTGATGTTAATTGTGTATTGTTCAACTGATTAATAGGATATCTGACAGTAATGTGATTCAATAGAAAAACAGGAATTAGTTTATCTCACTTAAGAGAAAAACAAAATGGTTTTCTCACACATGACAGCTTCCTCAGGAAGCAAATGAAAATGAAACTTCAGTAGCTAACATGTAATTCCCTTCACCTAACAGGTGGCAATTCCAGCCTAGAGCAAACAGTTACTGGAGAAAAAAAAGGTGCAAAAATTAATATCTGACGTTCACACAGCAGCACCTTGTGGATTTTACAAAAATTACTCAAAAGCTGTGACATTTCTAAACCATGGCCTAAATAATATTGAATGTGTAATGGCAAATGGAGAAATCCACTTCTTCCTCCTTAACTGAAGCAACACAGATTGCCATAAGTACTTATATCTCACATCACATACAACTACATGGAGGCAGAAGAGAATGATTAACATTCAGAACACAATCTGGTCATGCAGATATTACGGAAATAAACTGAGTTTCAATATACTCAACTGACTCATTTATATTTTTTTTCCAAGACTGAATACCTAATTAAATTTGTGGTTAGAATTTCTAAATTTTATTCTAAAAAATGATAGCAGAAAACATGTTTGAATGGATCTCTTGTACAAATAATGACAGTGTCATCCCACAGTGATTAGCTATAGCTGAACTCTACAAATTCAGAAGTTGAACTCTTTCAATTTGAAATAGTCTATTCTATCTTAGACTATTTGCAAAATAACGTTATTAGCAATTATGAAGACTCTCAGAGGAAATTTATTTACCCGTAGGGGTTATTGAAAGCTACTGCATAGACAACGTTTCTGTGTCCCTCCAGTGAATGTAGCTCTTCTCCTGATGCTGTATCCCATAGTTTGCAGGTTCTATCATAGCTTCCAGTGATAAAGCTAAAGCAAAGAGAAATTAATTTCTGAATACAGCAAATATCTTACTGGTCCCAATGCATAGCCAAATAATTCACTTCCACAGATTTCAGTTAGCATTGTCTGAGACCCTAAATTTCCTCTTTCTTTCAAAAATACAGATTAATGACCATAGAGGTTCCTTTTCTTCTTTCTTTTTAACATATTATTCATAAAAACACTTTTTTTTCTTATCTTTAATGTATTTCAACTAGAAAGCATGCTGCTGCTTTCAAGACATGAAGAAGAAAATGATAATGTCCACAGTGAAATCAATTAAAATGAAAGCTACACTTTCACTACAGTGAAACTCCCAAATGAGTTAATGTCAAAGACTCATTTAGCTTTTAGCAATAGTTAGTTTATTGCCATAAAGGTGCTTCTTTCTGTAATATGGTAATTGTCAACAGACTATGGCAATGGAAGAAAAAAATTACATAAATTGAATCTCACCTGCTACTTTTTTGCACCTCCCATTGGTTTCCCCACAGAGGCCTGAAATATAATCCCCAATTATGCCTGAAGCTGCTTATAAGCAGCAGAGCTGAATTCTTTTTGCAGCAAAGATAAGAGCACTGAAGTTTCCTTACCATTTAATTTACAAGTACAAAACTTCAATTAATGATTATGTACTTTAGCTTTGAAAGCAACTTACCGGGAACCAGATTTGTTAAATGCTACATTAGTCAGAGGCAACACGTGTGTTCTAAGCACCTGAAATAGAAGGGGGGGCAGTGAGAGGAAAAACATTTGATGCTAACAAAATAAACAAAATTGCTCAAAATATTCAACAGATTAATTTTTTCTCCCCCTCCTGTTAGAGGAGAAGAAATCCCACATTAATCATCAGGTGGAACATCACTGAAGATGTTGTAAAGTATTGATTTCAATTTTATACTTTACATGAATGAACTCTTTTTCCCCATGTTTGCATTTTCTTCACCTTCTCAAAGACCAGCAAAGTAACCCTAGACCAGAGCTGAATGGGCAAAACAAATGAGGAGACCCTGCCTGCTGAGATCACTGATGAAAGAAATCCCAGCTAATATTAAGCCTTATCCAGTGAACCAAGAAATCCAGTTAAATTGAGTATTTGAGACTTTTAGGGTATGGGATGCTTCCAGCTGGCATGTGACTTTGTTGTACAAAACAGGAAGAAGAGATATAAGCCACAGCTCTGTTCTATGAGGTCATGACAAGGTGTGCAAAACCATAACAAAGATACTCAGCAAGACAAAATTCCAAGACAGAATTTCAAATTTAATATCTGCATGCATTGTGTAGGTTATGGTGGCACTGTTCTCTAACATTGTTTCTAAGGTGCTTTAGTCAGACAGTATAGGATCATTCATGTAAATGATGCCATAGCCATAACAATACACACTAAGGTTTATTAAACAGAGGTGAAAATAGATTCAGATACTGCAGTGGAAGTCACCATGCCATGATACTTTAAAAAGGACCAAAAGAATATAATCTGGTTGGTGTTTGAATAAGCTGGCTGCTGTAAAACATGGTTTGCACTTGAACAATTTGCACCTATTACAAGCTGCCCTCTCCTCAAGTCTAAAGCATAATAAAATCATAAACTGGGAAATCACAGCAATTGCTGACAGTGAAGTAAAGGGATGTTAAAAATACCTCAGTGGTTCACTAGGTCTTTTCTGTAGTGTAGGAATGAAGAAGAAACTATTTATAAACAATGAGATTTAATCACTGACATATTACCAGTGCTTCAACTTGGTTTTTTTTATGTCAAGTTTTCCAAGCTGCCTGTCTCCAAAAAGAAAATGAGAGAGGCTCATAGATCTTCTACTCAGAAGAGCTGGGATTCATCAAAATGGAAATAACAATTGTCAAGTGAAGGACTGAGAGGGAGAGAGAAAGAGAAAAATCTATTTTTTGTTACAGAAACAGCAATTTCTGTTCTCTAGAGAAAGCAACACAAGTTGTATTTTCAGCTATAGAAGTGGGAATGAGCACTCAAGATGTGGAAATGACAAAAATATTGTGGTTTTTAAAAAGAGCCACAATATCCATCTGCATACGAGAATCAACTGTTATGGAAATATACGGAAATCTGACCCATAACATTTTTAGGACTACATGCAGGCAGCTCGGAACAACAAAGGTATTTTGAAATTATGAAAAAAAGGAGGAAAACAAGATGGGTTTTTGTGTAATTTCAGATTATGAGACTAATTCTGTTCCCCCAATGCCCAGTGCTGCAGTTGCTTCATCCACAGAACTCTAAGCCTCCAAGAACTGCCTGTGCAAATGATATAATAACCAAACCCTAAGGCAATATTAGAAAAAATATACCTCCATTCTGCAAAATCTGCTACAGCTGTACCTAAGATACAAATCTGCAAATCACTACAGCATCCCATGCCATGTAATAGTTGAAAACCTGAGAAATTGCTATAAAAGCTCGTTTCTCTGCGGGGTGCCTAACACACCACCATCACTACAATTACTGGAAATAACAAGAAGATGCGTTTATACACTTGTTTCAGATTATACTCCAGTGCAACAGGAAGAAAAACATTCACTTCCAAACGATGCACACATGGAATATTTTTTTGAGGGAAAAGGAAAAAAAAATCTCACTGCCACCCATCTCTTGTATTTTTTTAGTATCTTAGAAGGACCTGGTACTCCTGTTTCATTTAGAAGCCTTAAATGAAACTGAAACATCAAACAAGTTCTTCTCACACACTTCTAAACACTCGTGAGTGAAGGAAATAAGCCAGCACTGATTGGATTTGCCTGCCTCTATTATTTCCAAATACAGAAGCTCAAACACGGCACTACACCCAACAATGAACAAATACATTATTTACACGCAAGTTTGAACAAGAATGTGAAGACCTGTCAGTCTCTGTGATGAACAAACAATTTTAAAAGCTTTTGAAGAGCAAGGCATTATCTCAGTTGAGAGCATAACTCAGAAGAGAAACTTTTTAAATTTAAGATGCCTTATTACATAGCTCTGTTTTGAAGGTAAAATACATGTATCTTTGCAGAATTCACCCAGATGAGTATTGTTGATCAAAAGAACCAAAGTTACACCTAGGAATAAGTAAGGGTTTTTTAGCTGAACAAACCAACCAAAAACTTCTTCTTTTTCACTCTTAATTTAAGGTAACAATAAACACCATAGCCCTGACCAACATTCTTTAACAGCTACACATTGCCATCTGCTGACACAATAAAGATACAACATTTAACTATGTCAGATTGCAGCATGCAATCTCTGGAAGAAAGTTTTATTTCCACAATTAAATACAATTAAAACTATTCTCTTCTGACAGACTGAATCCTGGATTTGGAGCTCTGACAGCTCTCTCTCTAAGCATTGTTCTTAAAAATCCTATTTGTTTGAAATAATATTTCAAGTGCTGTCTGTAAGTTTAAGATCAATTCATCAATATTCAAAGATAATAATAATGGCAGAAAGTAATGAAAACCAGGATTAGTAATGACAACTATATGTAGCATAAAACCCCATAAAATAATAGCATAAATCCCATAATCTTCACAAAATGAAGAACAAGTAGACAATGGCATGAAAATATTTTGACAGCTAATTTACTTGGGGTCTGTTTGCAGGTTTTGTTTAAATGTAACTATTGGTGTTGCTGGCCCACAAATTCTTTTTTGACAAATAAAAGATTGATTTCTCTCCATCCAAAACACACCCTAGTACATAAGCCTGTGTAAACAATGTCTAGGGACGGTTATACTTCTCAGCCTTTTGGGGGGAATTCCAGGCAGAAAAAACCAGGCCAGACTCAGTTGTTCTAGAAGTGCAGAGGGGATTGAGAAGTGCCAAGAAATCAGTCATAGAAGTCCTAATTTTGCCCTCGGGCACAATACAAAGCAGTAAAAACATACTCATAGTATCACAACTTAAACCCCTGAAATGCCCAAAATTACTTGAAAGATGCCTCTGACCTTAAAAAGAGAGAATTTGTGATTCTGTTTTTCCCCTAGTTTGTCCTGCAATCTTTGTACGAGATGTACGACATGTTCCAAGCAGGAAGCTGTGATGAGAGGTTCTCCTTTCTGAATTTCTTCTACTAAGGCTGTGACATCTGTGCTAATTACAAGAAAAGAATGAAAACAAACTCAAAAAATACCCCAAACACAAACCCACCACATTCCATCCTCTGGCAATAATTATGAATACAAACCCAAGAATATTATTTACTTGCAGAGAAACTGAAGTAAGCAATTAAATGTTATGCATTTGTATCATTCTGTAAAGGCCTAAAGAAATATGGATAAATCTTCCTTGGTTTTTATACTTCCTTCCCTCTCTTACTGAAATTGTACAGTAAAATTCAACTTTTAAGAACTTTAGCATGGCAAGAAATTTATCTTTTCAAATGATCTCCATGCAGGATCAGACATGGGAGATGTGTGTCCTGAACTGTGAGTTTAAATATCTGAATGAAACTGGAATTTCATAAATTCCCAACAAATTGCCCATGAAGTAGTAACAAGATAAATTGTATATGCAAAGTGTTAAATTCATCTCTGTCTGTGGCTTCCGAAATCTATGGCTGTTTCTAGCACTCTTAGTTGTGACAGTAACTGCCACAACGTGGTCCAGTCTACTGATGCCCTGGAGCCCCCAGGGAGTGGGTCACAGCTGGTCTGTGGAACTGGATCTTCTTTCCATGGCATCAGATAACTACTGATTCCTGCCTTTCTGCGAGAAACTACGGGTGGACAACACCCAGCAGTCAAATCACCAATACACTCTTAAAATCAGTTTAGCAAGAAAGCCAAGCATTTCTGTTAGTATGGAAATTATTCAAGTCTAAAGGGGATTTTCTGCATCAGTCCTCTAAATGGGAGCCATTAACATCCCATAAGTTAGTATCCTCTCAGTGTTTATACTCCTGTTCAGTAACATCAAACAACTTATTTCTTTCACAAAGAGACTCGACAGCTTTTAACCACAGCATTATACTGGACGGTTCCAGGTAGACAAAACTTATTAATTTTTAAATTGGGATTTTTCATCTTGCATATGAACCTTACACTGTCCACTGACTTTGGCTTACATGCAAGGCCTATTCCATAACAATGTTGGTATTAAGACAATCATATTACTTCATATCTTTCTGTGTAATAAACTCCAAAAATTTGGGCAACTTTATTTAATGGTGGCACTTTGCTATTTTTCTCAAGCTCTTCCTACCAGAGCTGGCTGAGTAGAGCATGTAGGCTCTACATAACAGCTGACCTCAACTATGTCTAAAACAGTCAAATAAGAGTTGTACATGAACACACTATAAAAAGGTATTATCTGAAATAATATCACACTTACTCAGGTCTAAGATCAAGTAGATCTATTGATCTGGTCTTTGACTCACCACCTTCCACATATTCCAAAATAATCCCTTTAAAAACAAGTGATAAACAGGTCAGGATTAGACTTCTGAAATTTTCTAACACACGCTGTAGAGAGCAACACTTCCACTTTTATAGCTCCACGGGCTTCAGGAGACCTACTTCCAGTTCTTGGAGCTGGAAGGAGGTTGGCTGTTCTCACTGGGAGTAAGCATGGTGATGAACAACTGAAGTGCTTATAGGAAAAAAGATACTAAACAGTATTATTTCTGAGCTATTTTCTATTCTGGAAATGAACAAGCTCTTTTTTCCAACAACTTTTTACATCATTTCATCAGCATTAATTTCAAAGAATCTGTCCTGAAGATATTTACTGGAGTTTGGTGTCCAAGAAGCGTGGAAAACACCTTTTACAAAACCTGTTATATTTATTCTAGTGTTTGCAATGGCTGAGCACAGTAATGGATCGAAAATCATAACACACTTTACATTTTCAGGTTTGCTTTAGCACCTCTGCAACTTTCACTGAGCTGGAGTATTAAAATGTTTAACCACATGGCTTCCTGTTTTGAAACAGCTGATAAAGGGCTCAGCTGCTTCTTGATTTTCTGTGGGAAAGGATAATTTAAATGAACTTCTGTGTCATTCTGCATTCTACGAAGTTCATAGGAAAAGTATTTAATTTGAAAGGAAGATCTGTTTTTCCAATACACTTCCTGAGCTGGCCATCTCCAGCTTGTTTCACTTCTGAAATGTCACTGAGTCACTTGAGTACAGGATACACCGTGACAGCCTGGCAGCACTGCTTTCCAAAGCATGGCTCTGCCCCAACACCACCTTGTCAACCAGACCCTGGCACTGAGTGCCACGTCCAGTCCTTCCTTAAACACCTCCAGGGATAGTGACTCCACCACGTCCCTGGGCAGCCCTCTCCAACGTCTGATCACCGTTTCTGTGAAGAATTTCTGCCTAATACCCAATCTAAACCTCCCCTGGCACAGCTAAAGAGTTATGGCCTCTCATCCTCTCACCGGCTGCCTGGGAGAAGAGACCGACCCTCACCTGGCTCCAGCCTCCTTTCAGGCAGCTGTAGAGAATGGCAACTTTTTTTGCTAAACAGACATTTAAAAACACGAATACATTTTTTTTGTGTGTCAGCTACTGTCACTGCTGACTTTTTAAACTCCTTACTGTGATGCGAGTAAGACTGCCTTGACTTCGCAGTAAGTCCCTAATTACAGCCGCGATGGGCGATGAGCTGCTTCCAGCTGCAGCCTCTCACCCAAGCACCGGACTAAACACCGGCACCTCCGCTCCAGCGGCTGCGCGACGGACCCGCCNCATGGCAACAGCCGGCCGCGCGTGCGCAGCTCGGCCGCGGGCTGAGGGCGCCGGGCCCGCCGTGGCGGTGGGCTGGCAGCGTCCCCGTGGCTGGGCAGCCGAGCCAGCCTGGGGTCAGTGTTACCGCCCCAGGGCTGGCACTACATCATCCGCACAAAGCTGCGAGGACTTCTGGATTCCGCCGCAGAGAGGAAAGAAGTGGATCCAGAAAGGAGTGCACTAAAATTCGGAGTGCTTAGGAGCCACGAGTAACGGCATAGCACGTGTGTGAAAGCTATATGGGAAGTGAATAGTTAAGCAAAGACGACAAAGATTAATTAATTTTTTTAAAAAAAGAAAACCTAATCGTTTAATTTTTTTGAAGAGATACTCAGGACTGAAACATGTGTGAAAATACGGTTTAGAATCACCGAATCCAGGCTGGAAGAGGCCTCATGATGGAGACCAACCATTAACCCAGCACCACCCTGTTCACCACTAAACCATGTCCCCAAGGGCCACACGCCTTTAGAACTCTGGCAGGAATGGTGATTCCACCAATTCCCTGAGCAGTTCTTAACATCCAATCTAAACCTCCTCTAGCATAACTTGAGGCCATTTCCTCTTATCCTGTCGCTTGTTACCCAGGAGAGGAGACCGACCCCGCCTTGCTACACCCTCCTTTCAGGGAGCTGTGCAAGTGATAAGGTCCCCCCAGTCTCCTCCCTAAACTAAACACCCCCAGCTCCCTCAGCTGCTCCTCATCACGCTTGTGCTCCAGACCCCACACCAGTTTCACTGCCTTTCTTTGGATGTGCAGTTCATCAAAAAGAGGAAAAAATGTAATTGAAAAGAGATAACCAACATGGGATCATTAAAAGATAATGCATTAATAGCAGTAAAAACTTGAGTCAAGCTTTATGCTGAAATGGCTGTAGAGCCTCCATAGGGGGAAGCAGTAAGCACATTTTCATTTGGCAGATCTCATAGCCCACAGTGTTGACAATGGATCAGTACAAGACAGTCCCACTCAGTGTTTAACAATACGTGACTTTTCCAAAAACACCCATATGGCTCCCTACAGCTTCACTTTGAAGACAGTCCTTTGGTTTTTTGAAAGCCAGGAAATAAAATACAATGGGCAGTTCCAGGCTTACTTGAGGACATGGCTGGGGGACAAAGTGGTCTCTGAGTTTTTCGTTCCCATTTGTTTGTTTTAAGTGTTTTGTGTTGTTTCTGTGTGGAAAGTCTTGAGGCAGATAAGAAATATTTTATTGAAAACAATCCTAACAGCTTTCCAAGTGAATTGACTTACTTGGACCAACCCTATTCAAAAATAACTTTTTGAACAACCCCAAATCTTGGTGGTCTCCAGTTCCTTAACAACTTTTTGTATTCATTTAGCATAATATGTATCCACCCAGATTAAAAATTCAGAATATAAATATCTTTCTGTTCTTTTAGCTGAAATGACATGAACAAACAACCATGGCATAGACATTGCTTCCTACCTTAAAACTTAATTTGTTCATCATAAACACAGATTCATGCAGCCTTTCTGGTACCTTCAGTATTATTAAACACCAACTGGAAGTACTACATTTAATTGTTTTAGTCACATTTAAATAAAAGAGTCAAAACAGAGGTGAGGGAAATGGAAAGACTGCAAAGCTCCATGATGTTAGTACCTGTTGTTCAGTACATTTTCCCCTCACTTTCTCGCTCCAAATCTTCATCTGAACACGGGCACCTCACAATTTGTCATTACCTGGGATTAATATGCAATAATGACAGTGGAAGATGATAAATCAGGCCTCCGCTCTCAGCTCTTTCCTTGCTTCTGTAAGCATAAGATTAGGGAGCAGTGGAGTCATGGCAAAGACAGTCCCTTGGTGCCCTGGGCCTGCTCTCCAGGCCCACCCAGAGAGGCACTGGTGTGTTGGCCTTGTTTGCTCCACTCCTATACAGTCACTGGGAAAAATTTCTGACCCTGACTGGGGACAAGGAGTTAACGCTGTGCTGAGACAAAGCTTTTCACACAGTGCTCCCCAGGACAGGCCTGGGTGCAAAATACATATACAGTGACAAACAGTATGTCCTTCCCACGAAACAGAACAGAGCTGTAGCACAGGTAGGATTACCTGAGAAAGCTTTAGGCAGAAAAGGTAAAAACTGTGGTGAGGCAGTGAATGGAAAGACATGCTATTCCACTGCTACTTGAAGACTAGTTAAGAGGGATTCTGAAGATACAGCAGACGGAGCTCCTGTCCATACCATTAAAACTTAACTGTTAAGAAGAAACACAACTTTGCTTCAAATTCTTGAAAAGGAGCAACTAATGTATACTTTTAGAAGGAAAATTTTCAGACTGCTTGGGCAAAATTGTTGCCCTGATATTTTTTTAGTGTCTAAAAAGTGCACACAGCCTATGAGTCATGAAAGGCCAGCTTCAAAGAATGCACACTGTAGGGAGTTCAAAAATATCTACTCTGGAAAGAAAAATTAAATGCTGAGACATCCAGGATGAGATAATCAGCTTTTATGTACAGAGATCAAAAGTGTTGATGATATCAGCCTGGAAAGAGAATTTATATATCAATTGCTCCCTGCGCATTTTTGCTTATGTCAGCAGCTTCCCGGAGTGGCAGAAAGTGAAGATACTGTAAAACTCATCGGTCTGTATTCAAGAGCCTTTGAAAGGCCGCAGTGTACACTTATCTACAGTGCTGAAGGGAACTGTGTCAGACAATGTGAGGCAAAATCAGTGCAGTTACGATAAAGAACGTCCTTTGGAGAATCTTGGGATCTTCCTGCCAACACGGGTTCTGAAAAACCCTCTCTTGGGCCAATGTACCATCATAAGGATAAGAAGAAGCAAGTGTTTCTGACTCAAACACGCTTGCAGAGAAGAGTGGGGTTTAGGCTTCCTGGTTTAAAGCTGTATCATGACCCACTTGTTCTGAAGTAGGTCAGCCTGTGGTGTGGTGAACTCAATCAGAAAGGCCAGCCCAAGAGCAGTCTGAGTTGAAGGAAAGATGCAGAAAGCCACTTCCTATTTCTGTTATGCCAGTAGTGGGTACAGTAAATTTTTACTAAGGGGAGTTTTTCTGTGTTGTCCTTTCTCATAATTTTCAGGTCTGTAGAATGCAGAAGAGCAGTTCTCTGATCGTTCCTTGTTTCTGCTTGGTGAATTAAATGGGTTCACATGATTTTTTTTGCAAGGTTGTTTTATTCTGGCGTATTCTGCTTCCTCTTGCCCAAACAGACTCAGTGTATGCACACACTTCTCAATGCATTGCTAGAACTCCTTCTCACTTCTGCTCTGTTATTTCCAGTGCTAATCATGACACCACAGCCATGAAAAATACTAAAACTATTACTTTTTTAAGGGACATGGTCTCCTGGGAGTTTGCCCTTTGCTAGGTAGGAGCTGTTCTAGGAGAAAGAAGTGACAGTGCGTTGTAGAACAAAATGTTCTCTTTCCCAAATATTGTTTTTCCTCTTTGTATAGCTGTTTTCATTAATTTAAAAATCTAAAATTAAAAAAAAAAATTACTAGTTGCAATTTGCCAAAAAAGTGCGTCACCCACAAATTTCTGTTCACACGAATAGTTGCGTGTGCCTCTCACCTACAGTGAGATAATAACAAGTAGCAGAAAGGAACAGTAGTTCTGTTCCTTACTCTTCTCTTCCATTTTCCATCTCTGACAAACTGCTTGCATATCCCATGCAGTCAGGGAATTCCATACATCCTTACTTGCTTCAGTCAAATTTTCACTTAGCTGAAACAAGTTTCTCCTTGCTGTCCACTTCTTATGAGAGTCTTTCCTCTTAACCTTGCCAAGTTTATGAGTTGACCTGAGAACAAAAAAATCCTCAGTGCAAAAACCCCAGTGAGATATATTTCTCTTACCGCTTTTGAGAAGAACTCAGAAATGCCTTTAATCTTGCTTTCCATGGCCCAGACCGTAGGGGGATGAAGACCTTTAGGGTGAGCTCTGCATCATCCCATTGAGATGGAGAAGCTGACGGTATTGGGTAATAACACAAGTGTTCTGCGGTCAGTGAGTTTTCGAGATGCACCCAGAGAGGAAAAAAGAGGAGCTCTTCTACCTATACATAATACACAATTAGGTCAAACCATGAGTCAAGAGGCAGCAAAAAATCCTGACACATAACAGAATTTCTAGTAAGTCTACAGTAGAATTGGAAAATATAAGTAGCGAAAGCCACTTTGTTTTAGAAAACAACTTCAATGAAGTAGAAGCATGTTCATCTCACCATTGTTTTTAATGAAAAAATAAAAGCCAAAATAACTAGTTTGTGATTTTATATTTAATATCTTTAATTCAGAAATTTATTAAGCATTTCACTTAAGCAGTTCTTTTTTCCATATCTGTTTCAAGGCCAGGTTGGTTGGGGTTGGATGGGTCTTCGAGCAACCTAGTCTAGTGGAAGGTGTCCCTGCCCATGTCAGGGGCATTGAAACTGGATGACCTTTAACGTCCCTTCTAACCCAAACCATTCTATGATTCTATATTCCTTCATTAAGTGTGATAGTCCTATTACATTGTCTTCTTTTCTAGGTTTCTTTACCATCATTTTGATGTACTTGATATGGATGTGCAAAACAAGGTGTATGTATATCAACCATTAATTGTAATTAGCAATAATACAGCATTACCCACTTTCAAATTCATTAAACCTTTTTGCCTACTCTTGTACTGATTTGGGAATGCTATAGAGTGAGCAAATCTTTGAGATTTGCAGGTATCTCAGGTATCTGAGATTTGCATCATCTCTGAAAGACATTTTGACCATTTATTCCTAGTCATAACAATATGAAACATTCAGATGCTCACAGGAACGCACAATCATCTTTTTGAACCAGCTCTATTAAATGTACATATGAAAAAAAAGATATCACTGTAGTAGGACACATAGCTAAAACTTTATTATTTTTCAGATATGCATGACAAACTTTTACATGAGCATTTTGATTTGCATTCCCTAAATACGGCTGTGTAGCATTGCTTATTCATACATGAGGTACAATTTATACGTGAGTGAACAACTGAAGTCACTCTATACACTGATCACTCTACAGCTCTGATTTATCTGCCATATTAAATCTATCATTCTTACTTTCCCATTTGCCTGCTTTGTATGTTTATAGCATTATCACTGGCTTTGTGCCTGACCAATGATGCTGCAAGGATATTAAACTACTCATTTAATCTTGACACTTTAATTGACAATTTCACTGCAAATTGGACCATTTACTTGAACCTATTTCCACTGGCACACTCTAATCAAATGGCTTGATCAGTCAGTGCATAGCTGTCTGCTCCCCTGCAGGTCTGAGTCTGTAGCTCCTTACAGATTTGTAATGTTTCTCTGCCCTTGGCACCTAATGATGCTATCTGCTGGCACCTCCATATTTATGTAAATGAATTCTTGGTACAGGGTTTATCCCCTTGCAAGTCATGTTCCTTCAAAAACAATGTATGTTTTGATTAAATTTTTTTATCCAAAAGCTATAGGAATAGTCAAGTACTTGTTGTACTAGACCATCCAACACATAACATCTCTGCCTACACATAAATGTTTTGCCTTGGCTCGTGGGCATGTGTCCAGAAGAGAAGAAAGTTATAGTTTGAATCACTGTACCTAACGTTTGACTGAGAAATTAAAAATATTTTGTGCTCTCTTTTTAAAACTGGTACATGCCTACACTAACCATGGATCCCCAGCTGTGCTATTTCAATGTTTCACATTTCCTGAGTTGCCTTATCTTGTAGCTATCTGTTAAGTGGATCCTTGTCATTCAGGCTTTCTCACCAGGAAACCCAAGTGATGGGCCACCCTGCTCCCATTTCCAGAAGCTGGTTTGTTTGCTTGTTTGTTTCTCTCTCCGTCCTTCTTATCATGAGCACATCTCTTAACCATGTGTCATCTAACAGAAAGCATATCTGATATCTTATTACAGCTACCCACATGTGTCCTCTCATGCACTGTGACACAGAGACAGCAAATGCTAGACTGGGCATGCTGAATCATCTCTAAAGGCTGTGAGCCATTCCATCCGTCTCCAGCATTAAAGATGTCAAGGAGAAAAAAACCCTATAAACCAAACAGGTAGAAAGAACATACACATCTTCAGCCTCAGCTATAACAGCCATTCTTGTCACTGAAAGAGGGGCTCGGGATCATAATTTCTGGTAACTGGAAGCAGTGTTCACTGAAAGAAACATGGCAACGACCTTCCTGTTAAATTTCACTACTACAGCTGCTACGCAAAAACATGATTTGGATGTTGAAACGTCATGCAACTAGCTTAGGTGGGAAAAGCTGTTGAGATATTCTTCATCATTTGTTTTCCAGTGGTTTGTCTGAGTTAATGTTGAGAACTAGAAAAAATAATCATTGTGAAGCTTAGATTTTTAGGTAAATCAAGATACTTCAGGAGAAGGAGTATCATGAACTCCTGGTATGCTGAAATGCATTGGATACAAACAAGTTTAATCAAGGGGCTGGGTTTTTAAATTTATATGTGTGGTAATTAATTATATAGTTAATGAACCTTAGTTGATTGCATCGTGTGAATATTAATAATTGGGAAGGAACCAAATTCAACAGAACCTGAGATATGACTTTTGATCTGCAGAACAGATTCCTATACAAAGTCAACTCACACTTGCATCAGCTACCTCTGAGAGTAGGGATAGCTCTTTCTCCTTGGATGCTCACATCCCTTTGCTGGCACTATCAGTCTAGGAGAAAGTGCCATGTGCAATCTCTCTTTATTCACATTTGTACATCAGTGGTGTGGCCACAATGGTCGATAAAATCCTTCTCATATAGGACATGCCTTGTAAGTATATCCAGCACATTCCATATATGGGCACTATTTAGAGAATATCTGTTTTATCAGGGAGTTTCAACCCAGATTATAAATTTTCTCCTTCATACAAAGAGAGTGCAAAAAAAAAAATTAATAGGGTTTTCAGTTTAAAGTTAGGGAGCAGCAAAATTTCAGGAACATGGAAATGTAAATGCAGGTGCTTACAAGTAAAATTATTGCTTTATTTTGGGGGTATAAATGAAGTCATGGAAGCAAAATTTTAGAAATTCTGTTGTAAATTTAAAACCAAAAATTAACAATGGTATTTTAGTTTCTACTTTTCCTGTGGCATATTTGCTTTTTATCCACACAGTATTCTAAATTTCATCTGCTGCTTTTACATTTAATAAGTATTTTGTATTGCATAATCTTTGAATAATGCTAGAAATTCAAGAAAGCTAAAACACTACTAAACAAGTACCCGGGCTTATTTGCAGTAGTAGTTATGTGAGCAATACTCTATGGCTAATGTACAATAGCAGCCACAGGACTGCAGCTATTGTATATCACATTTAAATGTTCTAGCACCAGGAGCTCTTGGAGAGCTTTGGCTGGAAGCTGTCTGCACCTGACAGCACAGAAAGAATAAACACAGCAATTCAAAAGCCTTTACAGACTTAGGACTGCAACACTGCACAGTTAAGGCTGACACCTCCCAGAATAGAGCAACCACAAGATCATGGGAACATAAATCATAGCTTTCATTTATGTACAGTCATACAGCTATAATTGCTTAGTACACTTAGCATGCACAACGCAGTGGGTTTGTTCTGAAGACTAAAAGCTTCTTTTATGATTCATTTTCTGGCAAAGGATATTGCCTGTAGCCTGGTATTTGGAGCAAGACTTCCAGCTGAACTCAGCATACAGAAGGCTTGTTACAATTGATCCATTTCTGTTGTTTTGATGTTCATCCGGCTGGGTGGATGCCGTTACAATCAAGTGACAATGTCATAAGCTTAAAGCCCTTTGTGGTTCTTGAGTTCACCAATTCAATTCTCAACAGAATTGCAGCTGAATGGTGCATTCCAGTTCATCGGGAGTGAAGTTAGGCTGCATGGGGGTTTGTTGGTCATTGAAAATAACTGACCAGTTACCAACATCCCTATGGAGGGGCTGAAAGTGTCCCTGTCACTAAGCACACCCAGTAAAGCTTGGGTTTCAGATATACTTGAAAGCTGCACACTGCAAGACAAGGCCATTCAGCCACTTGTCTCTTGGATTTGTAGGGGTATTACAACCCCCCTTTGTGTTTTTCCCCTCTTGGTGAAAAATTGGAGACAAGGAAGGAATATAACAGTCTTCAACTAATGGAAGCTACCATCACCTGAAGAGAAATGCAATAAATAACTCGCAAGTACTTACCCAGCAGATGAAATGTGTCAGGTTTTATATTTTAACAGCAAAATTAAATCAGCAGAAGATTTGCCATTCCTACAAAAATCACTGACTGTGCAATGCTAAGTTATTTTGTTGCTTTGTGCTGGAGTGTGATTAAAAAAAAAAATTTGAAATGACTACATCTGATTATGATTCCATATGCGGACAGAAATTTTTCTGTCAAAGATCCTAACACAACAAAATACTGCAAATCCTGACTCGGAAAGGTATGAGATTGCTTTATGGTAAAAAAACGGAATTAAAAGAGAAGCAAAAATAAAAATTATTAAAAAAACCCAAAACAACAAAACAAAACAATAACCCAAACAAAAAAACCACCCCAAAACCAACCAAGCAATCGAACAAAAAGAACACAGAAAGAATATACACAAGTAGAATTCAATAGCAATACTCCACCTGGCAGAAGAATCACCGAGGACTGGTCTCAATGCAGGGAAAGTAGGACACTTTGAAACTGAAGTGTAAAGTTGTGCTCAGAGTTTGAAGGGAAAGCTCTCATATCTACTTCCTAAAGCTATAATAAAAAGCATTTTGCAAGAAAAAATGTTTTGTGTTTTTAAAAATTATGTAAATGGAAGAGAAAACGTCTCCAAATGACTATCATTAAATTCTGCATCCCAAATTATTCATTGCACAGGCTGAATGAAGCTGAAGGCCAAAGATAGAGAGGAGACAGAAACTCACCTACTCAAATGCAGAATAGTCCCACCAAAGTAATCAGGATCCAGGTTTTCCTCGAAAGGGTCGTGATTTACAGAGCTGTCTGAACTTTTAACTGACCACTTAAGGTTACTTAGAAAAAAGTGCCTCTGATCTGATGATTTTGGAGTTGCAGCACTCACTTATGATACCTGTTTGTATCCTCAGGAAGGCATGGAGGGACATGCTATTTCTGCACAGACTTTCCTACCAGTAGCATAACAACCTTAGCAATTTCTGATATTCAGCACAGAAACCAATATTTTCAATATCTTTTTTCTTCCCAGGGGGTTGGTTATAAAAAAAATTCAACCAGAATAAGAGGAAGTAAAAAGAAATCCCACAAATCATAGCTCTGTGGATGAAGCATGTGGGGTTTTGTAGCAATGGAACCATGGATGACCAGAAGAAGGGCGAGTTACAGAAGAAATACAAAACTTTTATAAAGAGGCCTGAACACATTGGTCTTCACTTCCTTATTTTGCTCCCCTGCTTTAAATTCAACCCTTGGACTCCAGGCTTTTCTGCACCAAGTTCTTTACAGCTCTGGTTCCTAACAACAATTCCCAAGGCAGGCTTGGGGAACCTCGCCTTCCAACACTTTTAACACAAACCCATTCATTGTGTCTGTACCATTTCGTTGGTACCTGATTTAGCCTACGAACTCTTTGAGCCCAAGCAGCCCAACACCAGTGCCAGCAGGTATGAGACAGAGCTCCGCAGTTCTGCCCAGAAGTTAGGGGAATGCCCAGGGAACAAACTGCGTAATTACTTCTCCCCGGAGAGAGTACATTATGTTATCAATATCAGGAATCCACCTTAAGGAAATTAAAGCTAATTAATTTTGCTCCTTTAGACACCTTGCTCCTTCAGAGCTTCACTCACAGGGAACTGACAGTTCCCAGATTTGTCGAGCCACAAGCAGATTGTTTTAAGTTCTAGCAGGTTTTGAAACCAGAAAATAACAGCCTTACACTCAAATACCATTTAAAAAGCCAAATACCTCTCAGCTCCTCTCTCAAGGGCACCAAAAATACTTTGCATTTAAGTTTAAATTAAATTAAAATTAATGCTTGTATTTCTATGACTTAAAAGTACTAAAAAGCAAGGTGTACATTTATCCCTAAGACTCTGGTGCTGACAGTGAGAGGACTATACCTGTACATCCAACATGGTCACATTCCTGAAGTCCACGTGGGCCATGTAACAGTACATAAAAAGCTGAGCAGTCTTCCCCAGTCCACCTGCACCCATCTCTCCCATGAAGTCCCATTACTTTTATCAGGCATTACTGACCTCCATCAAGAGCTCCTGCACCAGGAACACCTCATTATGCTGGAAGCCATACGGTACCGTAGATAAACACAAAAAGGGGAGGAAAGCACTGCAAGTTTCTCCTCTAGAGAGGGCCCTTTAAGTTGAGAGCAGATCATGTTACCATAATGAATCCTCCTCGGTGGATAAGCTAGAAGTTTGCCCAGTAACAATGTGTAAGGTTCCTCCTGGATAAATAAACTGGCAAAAGGAGTTCCCTTAAGTCTGATTAAGATGAAGCTAAGTCTTCATGCTAAACAAAAGCTTGATATATAGCAGCTGTCTGGGGGTGAGGAAGGAATTAAGTCCTATGGAGGTCACAGCTACCCCTAAGGCAAGCAAAATTGGCAAGGTGGAAAGTGGCTTTAACAGGTGTCAACACACCTGTGTAATTGTTTCAGCTGGAGGCTCTTAACAAAGGAATTAATTTCAAGGGCAAGTCACATTTTCAATTAAAAACAAATAAACGTATCACAGAGAGTGCAGATTTTAACTTTTTTTTTTTTATTCCAATTTCCATATTTTTTCTACAAATAGACTTTGTTTAACAATAGTTCAAGAGGTATTATAATGTTAACTACAGCTTAAAGGAAACATTTTGGCACAAGACAATAACAAAATAAACAGAATAAATAACCTGATTTACACATGCTGAAGAAAATAAAAGTAACATGCAATAAACGCAATAAAATTCACACTCTGTGCAACAGCTTAAGGTAGTCCTTCCTAAATAGTACTCATGTCATATCAGTAGCATACACATGTTAGTAAAATCAGAAACTTTAACAAAATGCTTAACTCAAGCAAAACAGCAATGCAATATGAATCAACTCGAGAAGGTCAGCGGTTCCATAGAAGCCAAGTTGGAGGTGAGTGAGCACACAACAGTGTACAAACGATCTCAGCTGAGAGCCTGAACCCAGTGGTTCTTCAGCCACATCTGTGTTCAGCTCCTTACTGGAAACCATCTCAGGCTGACATCTTCCTGAGCCTGTGGCTGTTAAAAAGAAGAGAGGACACATATAAATAATGACCTCAGCCACAGGTCAGTTATAGTTTTCTCTTCTTTCCTGAGAGAATAGATCAGGTGGAAAAAGGGACATATGTCCCTGAGAAGACTCTAGAAAGGAGTAGCTAAGTCTGACAGGAGATGGAAAGACAAGTGTGTTCGCCAATGCTGTCAAAAGTGGCATTCAGGAGACACAAGAGACGGGCTTTCATACATGCCCTGTTTTCATCAGCCTGGTCTTATTTAGAAGTTTCGACTCCTACCTCAGGAAAAGAAGATGTTTCTTCACCCAGCCTTCGTTAGGATTTACACAGGCCTTCAGTCCACTGGAGGTGTGGAAACTGGGAAAGAAATAATGATAAAGAAATCAGTAAATCATTAGAAATGCCTGCCAGTAATTGCTCTGGAGAGTACAGTTGCTCTATATAATGATCAGTAGCAACTGCTTTTGTAAACACCAGTTAGACATGGGATGCTCCAAACTCCTCAATATTATACGAACAACAAGAAATTCAAATGTAATAGCTACTTCAGGCTCAGGGATCATTTTTTGCACCATTAAATTGTGTTCAATTTATTTGATCTATTGAGACAAAGACCTTAGCTGGATGCCAGAAACAATTTGTAAGATTAAGGAGAATAGCTGCTATCAAGCTAAGGTGACAGCTCAAGACCTAGCCCAAAACTCTGTAAAAAGAAATCTGATCCCTGTGAATTAGAAGTCTTGTCACATATGTGTCTGTTCACACGTTTTGGCAAGGGAGCACTCTGTGTTGGCCAGAGTGGCCCTTAGCTGGAGACAAAACATATCTTTGTTTGCACAGCTGATTCCTAAAGAGTCAGATTTACTATTTACATTGTATGACTGTCCCAGGAGTTAGTAGTCCCTATCAACTAGATGTTGTGTGTTTTGTTTACAGGTGTGATGTACAATTTATTTAGTTAATTTAACTTTTTGAAAAGGCAGGAAAAATCATGCTTGTAACATTCAAATCATTGTTGTAGCCCAAACAGACATCCTAAGGTTAATATATGTCAGAAAAACCATAGGAAATTCAGAAAGTAACTTACATGATGGCAGGGATGTCGCAGACCTCACTGGAGAGCTGTTCAGTGTAACCCTTCAGGGCCCACCGAGGCAGACGCACTTTGGTGTAAGACAGGCAGCAATCCTGGTTGCTTTGTGCTGGAGTGAAGGAAAACAACGAAGTCAATGGACCTCATTTGGCCGACACTGCCCGGCTGTCTAGGGCACTCACTGTTCAACCCCAGCCATCCAGCTCCCTCATGGCAGAAGAGGAGGATGAGGCAGCACACTTTGCTGAAACCATTCCCTTCCAGCTCAGCCTCATCGTGCTGCCAGCTGTGAGCAGCACCGGGAGCCCTTCCCGGGGCAGAACACCCGAGGTCACTCACCTTCGGAGGTGCTGCACAGGAGCAGCACCAGGAGCCCCAGCAGGGAAACCAGGACCATGCTCTTGCTGCTGCAGCCAGTCATTCCCTCTGCACACACACAGCTGTGCTCCAGTGAGTGCCTGGTTGCTCGTCCTGCCAGCACTACTGCATCTCCACCTGCTTATAAAGGGGTGGCAGGAGCCACGGGAATTCACATGGGCGGGTTCCACCGTCATCAGCGGGTTTCCCCACAGCAAATTCCATCGTGCCCGATTTGGCCCCAGCACTCCTTCCGTGTACTACAACTGGAGATAACAGTGTGTGCTGGGGAATATTTTTATTTTTTTTTAAGTGGCTTGAAAGATTCAGTCTAAAAGAAAAGGAAATAAAAGGCTGTGAGCTAATGGTTCTGTGGGTGAAGCATGTGTAGTTTTAGGGGTAGGAGTGTGGGTTGTGAAATGAGGAAAAGTCAAATATAGGTAACTTTAAATGTTAAACTTTAAACTGTGTGTGCTCTGCTCTGGTTTAATAAACCAAATCTGGGGGCAGAGGGAGGTGGGCTGAGCCAGCCAGATTTGTTTCAGTTTGGCAAGCTCACAGGAGCTGGGTCACAAGCTGCACTGACACCGAAGTACTACTGGTTGGCCAACACAGTAACATCAGGCTTTCCAGATTACTGCTTTCTGAGCTCTAGACTGTAGTATTGGCAAGGACATGCGAGCAACACTGAGTATTCATGGAAATGGGTTTATTTAGTTTCCTTAACCATTTCCTTAACCATTCCCTGCCATGACTTCCTGCCAGTTTGTTACACATCTGAACTACTTCATCTGAAACAGAGTGAGCTTAAAAGAAACTTGAAATGGGGCCTGTATTCTCCTCCAAATCTGTGCTGTCTAGAATGCATTAATGCTGCTTCATAAACAATAGCTCTAGTTCCGTTGCTTTCCCAAACCGTACCAGAGTATTGTGACTCCTGAACATTCAACAAAAATACACACAATCTTAAAATTGCCTTGCACAGCTCCAGAGAAATCACCAGGGAGAGGCTCTGTCACCAGTCCAAGTACATTGTTTGAGCTGCTGCTGAAGGATGGTACTTGCCCATGCTGTTTAGGGTTCTGTGTGGAACCGCTGTTATGGCTGTAGGCCATGTCCTGGCCAGCCACTGTACACAGGAGCTGCTGCCAGCTCCAGGGGCTTATAGGGTAACCTGAGCTTTAAGTGGCTTCTCTTAAGGTAGAGCTCAGGGACAGTTGTAGTCAGTTCATAATTACATGCCTTCTATCCTTCACAGAGTTCCCGTACCTCTCTCAAAGGGTGAGTTCTTATTATTTCTTTGTAGAAATGTAAACAGCTCGAACTCTAGGACAGATTGTTATTCAGAGAAATTAATTTCTGTAGGTAATAGCGAGAATTCAGGGAATTCCATATGGCTGAGGTATACATGAGCAACCTTGCAGTGTGCATGGCATCACATATGCTGGACATGCTTCTCTGCAGTCACAGCAACTGGCCAAAGGATGGGGAGGAGGCAACAAAGAACACATGCCCTGATATATGCTGCTTTTTGTAACTTTATGGATCATAGCGAAATGCCACAAAAATACAAAAAGATCAATGCTCTCAGTATGCAGCTATCTGTCAGCATTAGGCAATGCCTCAAACTAGCTAGAATGACTAGAATGGTAGTTTTTTCCTTTATGTACAGATTTCATGGATCCCAAATCTATTACGCCTATACCGAACTTTAGCATTTCTTATGCCATGTCCTAGTCCATACTGTTATCCAGATGGAGGTGGCCTTGCACCTCAAGTCTTCTTTGTGACTGTACAGCTCTATTTCTTCTCCATTCAGTGCTTCTTGGACAGAATCTTCTCATCTGAGCTTTGACACTTCTACCTAAGCACCAGCAGTTTGGACAGCAGAGTGATGACACTACTCAGGCAGTGCTCACCCTGTGCTCCTGCCCTCAGGCAGTTTTCATCACACCAGTGGTTCCCACAACTGACCATGGCTGGCAGTGTGCCTCATCACAGCTGGACTCATGCTCATGGTGCTCCTTTTATCTCATGTTTTGTTCAATTTAGGAAGTTAGGTTAAGATTTAGATTTAGAACAACAGCCACGAGGAGGGCCCAAACTTCAGGAGCGCTGCCATTTTGTTTGTACTTGGTGTGTACAAAGTACCTTCAGTTTATTTGCACAAAGTATTTAAAACAATCCTAAAAGGTTAAATGCAAACAGCTGAAGAAAGCTCTGCTGGTTCTGATATGACACATAACTGTATCTTATCAGTCTTTACCTTACAAGCCCATAATGCAAACAAAGCAAAAAATACATAAAAATGGGGAGGTGCTTATGTGTTCCAGGGAAGTGTTATTCATTATTCCCCAGGAATGAGGGGACAATAACTGTTGTCCATCCTGACCCAACCAAACTTTTAACCCGGTTTCCTTTGGCACCTCTGTGACCAAGTGGGGCCATGTTGGCCGGACAGGGACTCTCTCGGGCAAGAGATGGGGCTGCCAGGCCCCAGGGTGGCCAGTAGCACCTCTGAGCCTGTTCCTGGGTCAGTTGCAGGTGCCATATAAATGTGTTTAGCATCTGAACACTGCTGCAGTTCAAAGGCTGCACGTGGAGGGGTCTGCCAGGACAAGGGAGGCCATCGTTTCCCTGCCCTGGGGCCTCTATGGGGAGGGCTGTGCCCAGTCTCCTCAGAGGGTACAGCCAAAGCATGAGAGCTATCAGCCACAAATTGGGAAAAGGAAAATTCCCACCAGACATGGGGAAACCCCCTCTCCATAGCAAGGGGGCGAGGCGCTGGGACAGGTTGCTCAGGACAGGATGTGAAAGCCTAGTTTGAATGTCCTTGCAGATACTCGAGCTGGACGTGGCCCTTCCCTGAGCGTGATCTTAAACTTGGGTTCCTTCCCAAGCTACAATCAAGCCCACATTATTTTTTTCTGAGTTTTCCCCATTTCGCTGTTCGTTTCTTATTTTAGTTTTGTAACTTGTTTGTCTTCCTGACTTGACTTTGCTCTAAGCTTCTTAGCTTCCCTCCCTTCTGTTGTCCCTCCTCAGATCCCCTCACAACAACTGCATTCACGGTAAGGCAGAGCAGCAAAACACAGACTGACAAGGTGTTCTTCCTCTCCTAAGCTTCCTCTCCCATTGTTCCAGGGGCCAGAGAAAACAGGCTCAAACCCCTCCTGTGTGTGTAACAAAAGATGAGGCAGAGACAGCCTAGGTGCCAGTGCTGCAGACCCATCCAGTCAGACCCGTGCAAGGAGAGGAAATGCATCAGGGAAAACTGAGCCTTTTCCCAAGTAATACTGGGAAACTGAGAGTTCTGAGCAGTTTGGAGAGCTGGGGAGTCAAACTGCTCTGAGACACCATCTGCAAAGCTACAGCCAGAGGTGACTTTCCCTGGTCACCAAGCTGCTGCATCCTGATAATATGCTTCCTCTCTTCTATCCCAAAGGACTTTTACTCACAAAAATACCTGCTGGAAGTCTGAAGAGCTGAAGAGGACTTAATAGTTCAACCTTGATAAACACCCCCATACAGGGGAAAAAAAAGGCATTCTTTGGGGGGGATGAGCTCACCACATCACTCTGCCCATCACAGAGAAGCACAGGAGCAGTCCACCAGGTTTCCATGCAAGAGTTAAAACACTTCATGGACTTTTGAAGAAGAGGAATTTTATAATCATTAAGCATTTGATTATTGTCACTTTATGGGTTTAGGTCTCATATTAAACATGAAAGATTAAAATAAAAAAGCCCAAACCATCTCTTATCAACTTGAATGTCAGACACTGTCAATATCTTTACCTGTGCCCTACAATAAGATGAGAAACATAATGACAGTTGTTAATTGACTGGCAGTTAACAATAGTTTCCATGTTTTTCCTCCTCACAAAGAGATGTTGTTTTATTGCATATTAGTACCTTTTCTGAACTGATGAAAATAAAGCCTTACTGCAATATAGCTGATCAACCAGGAAACACAGAACCAAATGGGAAATTCCCTTCTGTAATTTCCAATGGTTTAAGACTCCTTTGACAAAGCAAAGGGCATGAGAAGGCAGTAGCTGAAAGGAAAGTGACCAAATACAGGGATTTAATCATTGCATAATCTCTGATGAGTAAATGCATAATAAATCCCAAGCACAAAAGTTCCAGAGGTAACTTGCTCAATATCTGTGGAGCTTTAGAGGCTGTGATGCAATCCTGTGACTTCATGCAATTCAGTGCTTGTGTGACTGGCAAAAATTGTTATCTGAGGAAGAAGCCAATTTTCACTAATTATAGGTTGCACTTCATAAATTACAGATCTAGAAATACCATTGAATGACATTGCTTTGATGCAATTATGGACAAGACATGTGCCTCTTGGGAGAAATTGACTTCCCATCTATCGAAAGTGCAGGTTATGAGGAGACCCGGTGCACCTGCCATGAACATCCTGGCAGCTATCCTGGCACTGCTGATTGCTTGCTGCTACCTACATATAGAAGCTAAATATCCAGTGTTCTGAGGTCAGATTTCTCTCTGCAAAGTTAACTCTACTCTGTCTACACTCCCTTGGGGTAGCCAACCACCTTTTCACAGAAATGGACCTCTCAAAGGTGATGGCAAAGCCTATAATTGGAAAGAAGGATGAAAAAATAGTCTTCGTTGGATTTGTGTGGCAGGATTTTGGTAGTGGGTAGGCACCAGGGGTGGATTCTCTGCTAGGATCTTCTCCCATGTCTGGCAGAGCCAATGCCAGCTGGCTCCAAGGAAGGACTTGGTGGACAAGGCTGAGCCCATCACCAACAATGGTCATCTCTGGTATAATGTATTTATGAAGGGGGGAAAAAACCCTGTGCAACTGCAGCCAGAGAGAAGAGTGAGTATATGGAGGATGGATATATGAAGCCACTCTGCAGACCCCAAGGCCAGTGCAGGAGGAGGGGCAGAAGCTGCTCCAGGTGCCAGAGCAGAGATTCCCCTGCAGCACAAGGTGCAGCCCATGGGGGAGCAGAGATGCACCTGCAGCCCTTGGAGGGCCCCACATCAGAGCAGGTGGATGCCAAGGGAGGCTGTGACCTCTTGGGAAGCCCACACTGCAGCAGGATCCTGGCAGGACCTGTGGCCCCATGGAGAGAGAAGCCCATGCTGGAGCAGGGAGATAGTGTGAGGATTCCGCCCCCTGAGGAGGAAGGAGCAGCAGAGGTAACATGATGAACTGACCAAAACCCCCATTTTCATACCCCTGAACTGCTGGGGGAAGGAGGTAGAGAAAATCAGGAGTTAAGTTAAGCCCAGGAAAAAGGGAGCTGTGGGGGGAAGATGTTTTAAGGTTTGATCTTACCTGTCATTGTCCTACCCTGATTTGATTGCTAATAAATTGAATTAATTTCCTCAAGTTGAATCTGTTTTGCCTCTGTTAGCAATTGGTGAGTAATCTCTCCATGCCCTTATTTTGACCTCGGAGCCTTTCGTTATTTATCTCTCCTCTGCCCAGCTGAGGAGTGGAGTTGATAGAGCAGCATTATTGGGCACCTGGCATCCAGCCAGGGTCAAGACACCACACAGTCAAAAGAGGAAACAGTTAAAAGCGGCCTGCCAAGCTGGGCTCTAACTTACATTATATTTGCTTTGTTCAGCCCTATTTCTCTTCCCATTTAAATTTGTATTTGCCTTTAGGCATAGTAAACACAACAGCAGAAACATTTTGACTAATATGTTTCTGATGCTTAAAGTAGTCCAGAAGTGCAGGTTTTTTCCTGAATAACTTACAAAGGTGAGGAAGAGAAGAAAGGAAGGAATCACTTGAGAGAATACACTTTCTCCTGCAAGGGCCTGAGACCACCAAGCGTTATTTACAGACAAAAGGAAACCTGATTACAAAAAGTAGCAATGTGATTAATTAATGTAATTAATGAATGCAATGCAAGGATGTTAAACAAATGTTAGGCACAGATGTGTTTAACATCCCAAAATCTTCACAAAGAAAAGCTATCAGCAACTTTTCAGCTCTGGAGTGATCATACAGCCACACTGAAACCGAGCCTGACCCTCATCACTTCTACACAAGTACGTGCTTCTTCACTACTTTGGTTTGGCGGAGAGTTTCCCCAAGATGCATCGATCCCAAAGAAGATTTGGAAAAGGATGATTGCTGGACCCGAAATCCACAGCCTGAACATGAAAATGCCTTCCAATACTGAAAAATGAGGGCTTGCACTTTAAAAATATTTAATTCAGAAAGAGAAGAAAAAGATACTATGCCTTGGCAATTTTGAAAGAGATATATGTGACATTTTCTGAACCTTGAAAAGTAATAGACAATGG
>VWZW01002525.1:1134798-1202911 GCA_013397115.1 Edolisoma coerulescens | reverse complement strand
TCAAAATTTTCATTAAAATGCAGTTTTAGGTGGGCTGAAATTATTCATTAATCAATTGAAACATGGTTTTGTATAAAATAGAAGAGAATAATTTTTAAAATGTGAAGCTGCTTTTTTTCTTGTTCTCTGCTTCTTCAGGAAGACCTAAAACAAATAAAACAAACCTTATAAAGAAAAGAGAAATAAGAAGAACTAAATAAGATGAAGTGGTAAAGTTTTAAGTTGACGAAGAGAACTCATGAAGGCTTTACTAAGTCATACTTGACATATAGAACATGTGATTACTTGGACTAGTTAGTACATTATTAACACAGCCAGCATTTTGTCATGTGTTACTGGAAGACCAGCTTAAAAATACCCAGTAATACCTGCTTATTTTGGATTGCCAAACAAAAACCAATCAAGATCATTTTAAATAGCTGTTAGTTAGCACTGTGGAGTGGCTGCGTCATGAAGCCTGGCAGAGCAGCTGTGGACACAGGCCCTCTCAAGGCAAGTGCTGCAATCACTGCAGCTTTTCAGCACTACATGGTTACAATATAGGGACTTTCCTGAGAGGAGCTTTAAACCACGGTTGCCCAAACCAGCTGGCTTAGACTTCCCTCTTTCCAAGAGGCCCGCTCTTTTCCCAAAGAAACCACACCACCACATCCTTTCCATCCTGACTCTTACAGGTTCTTTTGCATAACACAACCGAGATCACTGACTTTCTTACTCTCCTACATCCCTTTTCTGGACCTTGGTCCTTACCTCTTAATTTCTGTGAGAGGCATCTGGAGGCCCTAAAAAGGGCAGCCTTGCCATAGCTCCTGTTAAGGAAACATCTGCCAGGGTAATTTTTCCTCTCTTTCTGCAGGGTTCCCTTGGCTACTTCAAGCATTCTCTTACTTGTCCCCATTTTCAAAGTCTTTCTTACATACTGCTAGCCCAGACAACTCCAGCCAGCCCCAAAAGTGCCCTGTTGTTTGGGCCCTTGGCTGGGGCTTTGAGGAGGGTGCTGTTTCCAACCACTCAAGCCTGCTCACAACCATCAGGTGCTCCCATAAACGACAAGGCAAGAACCAGAGACAGAAAAACTGTTTTAAGCCAGAAAAGATGTTCTAAGTCAAGCAATCTGGGCTTGACAGAAACCTGCTATTCCAGAGTGACCTCTGTTTTACAAGAGCATCTCCTCGACTAAGTAGGCTCAGCCTTCCTCAGATCAGATTGGTCCTCTTTCTACTCATGTTTGTACCCAGCCTAGGGCATCGAGGGGCATGGGAACCAGGGCCAGAGCTCCAGGGTACAACACATACACTGTAACTGCTCTGCCTTTGAAAGAACTCACAGGAAGGTGAAGGCACATGGAGAAAAACTTGGACCACATTAAAAAAATTATTCTTCGTGAAAGGGATAAAACCTAACACACTGCTGATGAAAAAAAACAACTGATCAAACAAAAAAACCACAAAAACTCCTAAGGACTTTGATGACTCCATCATCAAAACTCTTCTGAGCTGGCAAGAAATCAAGGTATTAAAAGAACTCAGGACATTTTAAGTGCAAGAATTCTTACTTTTAAGCAAACACTGGTAGCATAATGCACTTATTTTAAGTCTGTTCCAGGTGTCATTAGGGGTTCAGCATTAAATGAAGCATCCCGCTTGTTATGAGCACTTGTCAAAATATGACAAATGGTCTTCCAGCAGGACTTTACGCTACTTGGGCTGTTGCAATGATTCCTAGTCTCCCATGGTGTCTGTAATGAGATGCACCTTGAGGGTAAAAAAAAGGTAGAGACAAGGTGCTGGGCTGAAACTTCCTACACGCACAGATTGTGCAAATGTAAATTTGCATCTCTGAAATGAGACATCCGTCCGTGACGACAGGACAATATCTGCCACTAGTGGGAGGTTTGTGGGTTAAGTCTACAGGGGAACATGCCTTGGAAAGTGATCTTTCAACATGGAAAGTTCCTTAGAAATCCCTTCAGGTTTTTCCTCTCGTTTCTCTTTGGCAATCCACAGTAAGTGAGCATTAGTCACTAAAGGTATTAACCAATTCAAATGAGATTTCATTGACCTATATATTACTTCCTTTTTGTTAACTAACTGGAGATTTTAAAAGTATGCAATCCAAGAAAGACTAAATCACAAGCAAACAGTGTGCATTGAATTGGATTGTGTGGCATTGTTACAAAAACTGCAAATAAGATGTTAAAGTCACCAGGCCCAATCATCAAGTAGTAAACTTGGAGATAGAGGAGGTTTTTTTGGTGCTGGGATATGCATCCTACATACATCTATTTCTAACTGTAGTTGGAAATTCTAAAGGTGAAGTTTTTATAGAGTCTTTTATATTCTTCTTCATCTCCTAAAAGCAATGCTTTTTTGCTCATTTTTTGTTACCATGTGGAACAATGACTGCACTGAGTAAAAAGGATGATTTTTTTTTCTAATGTCTAAAAAAAAATCCCCAAAACCAACAAACAACAACAAAAAACCCCAAACCAAAAACCCCCATAATTAAAAAAAATAAAAAATGGTAAGAATGGATTCATGGACCTTGGCTGGCTCATTCATCACGGGTAACTCATCATTGGGTCTGTGGTTGGCACCGATGAGAAAACAGGCCTCAACTTGTATAGCATTTAATATTTTATGAAAGTAATTGTCTCATTCTTACATGTAGCATGTAGGTCACTTCAAGAAAGTATTAAGCAAAATGTTTGTATTAGCGACAGTCAATAGACATGTTTCCCTCAATCACAGTTTGCAGAATTGAAGAGCTCAAACCCAGCTCGTGAAGCACACAGACAGTCTTGACATCAAAGTGGTGGTGAAAGATTACTTTGCAGCCATAGCAAAATTCAGCCACTTTTTTCTCACCAGAATCATCTTTGCCCATTTCATTGTGAAAGAAAAAACTGCTGTTCTTGCTTTAAAAACTGATGGCTTCTATGCCATTAGAAAAGCTGACAGACAGTGTAGGGGACAGAGGGACAGCAGAGCCCGGTGCTCCCAGCCACAGTCAGCACTTGCAAAAGTCAGCTGCAAACCTACAGCAGTGACCTCGTAACATTTCATTAGAAAGGAAAATCCTCAGAGAATTCCACTGACAAAGGAGTAGTTCCTGTCCTCCACTGATGATCTTGAAGAAAAATATAAGGAAAACTAAAGGACCTACTTAAGGTATAACCTGTTCTTCTGTAAGCCTTTCTCTCCTGCTGTAGCGTTCGTTGAATGCAACAGAAAGATTTTTCTCCACCTCCCCGCAAACTTTGGATCACGCTCTTTTTGGAATTTCAGCTCTCCATTTTAGAAGTCTCAAGACAGTAATTTGCTGTTGATACAACAGAAATAACTTTGGCAGTTTGGGCCAAAGTGCACCCTGATGCCAAGAGGGAGACCATACATGAGATATCATCTGTCTGCTCAATCGTGGAAATTTTACCATCTATTCAACTCGCTTGCTTGATTTTGTTGCTGCTGTTCAGTACTAGTTTTGAAACATTAAAAAAACAAACAAACAAAGAAACAAACAAAAAAACCCCACCCCAACAAAAAGAAGACATTAAATTGAATTGTCCAGCATTCTCAGACCTATGAAGAAAAGAGGAAGATACCACGAAGCTCACAGCTTCATTTTGAACAATGAATTTTGCAGCAGATCAGCAGATGGACAGATTCCACATGCTGGATTGTTTTTTGGCTCAGCTCCTCTGGACCTCACTGCTTCACACCCCTCAGTTGGGAGAGCAGAGTGTTCTTGGTGCCAGTAAGAGTGAGAAAGTAAAAAGTTGCTCAACCAACAAACCCAGTCCTCAGACAATGGGAAACACCTTTATTTGGAAACCTCCCAAGGTCTCTGACAGGTTTTTGCAAGAGGCACAGAGCAAATCAGAGAGCTGCAATGCAGGTCACTGCCATGCAAATAAGGATGCCTGCAAAGTCTTGGCAATGCTTCCAAGGAGACACCCACTGTAATTGGATGCTCCTTGCCCAGCCTCTCACAACTACACCAGTGACCTGTCACCTACAGTCAATTCAGCAATGAAACTGTAAATAAAAGGAGACAAACCAGCCAGGGACTTATATTGCAGAATTCTAATGCAACTTGACTTTCCCTGGCCAATAACAGGAGATTAAGAGAGTAAATCCCTCCTTTCAAGCCAGCACTGGCTCAGATTTTATTGTGTACAAATGGGGCATAAAGCACAACTTTGCAGGTCAAAGTAGGTTCAACCGGTCTTCATAAACTCATCTCAGGACTTCTATGTGCTCCATACCATGTTGGTAGCACATTATAACAAGAGCTCCAGGCCTTGTTTGTGCCCAAATGTGCCACCACAAAAATGCTGTCTGTAAGAAAAAAGAGTTAACACCCTCCCCCCAAAATGTCTCAGAGTGATGATTAATGGCACAGCTGTTTGTTCCAGATCCTGCACTGCTACCAGCAGCCTGTACAGTGCAAGTGGCAATGGGCACTCCAGTGGCAAGAGTAAGAAGAGTGGCTGGATAAAAAGCAAGGGCATTATCCTTATCTAACGTACAGCATAGTGAAAAATAATCCAACATCATTACTTTTCAATAAGGAAGCAGCTGTTAGTCTACATTTAAACCAAGTACCTGAAACATTAGTTTAGTTGAATGTATTTCCTAACCTACCCCTTGCAGTAATGCCCTTAGTACCTTCTAGCTAAACATCCCAAACTGAAATTTGCGTATTCATTTTTGTGTCTCAGATGAAAAGCACCTGAGCCCATCATATGAATATCTCGCCACCTTAGGAACCTGGGGCAAGATTCAGCTGAGAAGCAAGTTATGGAAACCCTCACCCACACAACCGTGGGCTTCAGGGCCAGACTGCAGAGAGCAGCTCATTCCCCAAGTGAGCATGCAGTACATGAGAAAAGATAAAGATCAGCTCATCCATAAGTCAGAAGGTTAACATGTCCTGTGAATACTCCTGGGTCTGAGAAATCTGATGAAAATACACTTTAATCTTTATAACTGCCATTGGAACCTTTCTGTGCGTAGGCTGTATTTGGCCACGAATGGAGAAAAATCTTCAGTATTAGCACAGAAACTTTTCTTTGCTATCTCTTGCTTTAGAGAGCATAGTACACATTCTTCAAAAAGAACAAGCCCTCATTTTGATTTGAAGAAGAAGTCTCTTTGTCTGAGTTGGGCAGGTGTCAAGAACCAGATGTGAGCTGAAAGTTAGTGCCCAACCAGACAGAAAGAGAGACACTTCACACTGCCTACGTGAGTCTCTCAGCCTTGGTATCATCCTGTCAAGCACCAGAGATAATACCAAGGGGCAGCAGAGGCAGGAGAAAGTATCAGGATGACAAAGATTTGCAGTCTTGTTCATTTACTGCCTTTTCTTCCCCTCTCAGAATTGTCCTATCTCCTTGATTCATTAGAGACCATATTAGATTAATACTTTTAGGATACACTGCTGCCATAAAACTCACCTTTCCTCTACTCTTACAGAATCTTCCCTTTCCCAACTGAACAGAATTGGGATGTCAGCTAGAAACATATCCCCCAGCCCACCTACCAAGTAGAACAAGACTTCTGCTTCTGACTACACTTCGTGAGAAGAGCAGTAGTCCCCTTCAAACCCAGCAGCCAAGCTCTGCTGCAGGCAGCTTATGGCATAGGACTCAAGTTGACCAAAAACTTGCATAAGCTCATCGCAGTTTTACAGTCTTCCATTTGGCAGTCAGGTGTGAATCAGTGAAAAAGCATGAAATTTCCACTACAAACAAGGTGGACTGAAGACTATGGAAAGAACAGATAATAAAGGATGAAAGAGGATCTGAAAGAAGAGAAACCAAACATCAATGCCTGGAAGTTACTTAAATCATCCTTTCTCATATTGCATTACAGGAAAAGCAGAATTTTGCAGGTTTTCTCAATGTCAAGATATTTGAGTTGGATTCTTGCCTCGGTAGAGTCAATGCAAACCCCAAGCAACATTGTTTCCCTCAAGAGTTCTCCACATTTTAGCAAGAGTTTGTGAGAATAAAACTGAATGCAGGTACACACTGTTCTCCCAGAGGGGCTGTCACCTCCCATAGCTACAGGGTCAATAGAACCAAGATAGCTCTGGGAGCAGTGTCAGACAGTGACTGATGGCTGGGAAAGTGCCCAAAGGGGTTATTACATTCCATTCATGCATTAGTTTCACATACATTACAGAAGCTGCCAGCATTCAAGGAGCGTCTGGATGATGCACTGAGTCACAAGGTCCAGTTTGAGATAGTCCTGGGAGGAGCAGGGAGTAGGACATAATGATCCTTATGGCTCCCTCCCAGCTATGACTCCGTAAATACACAGCACTGTCCCAGGCAGGAGGAGATGGTTTCATGGACAAAGGCCAACAAACAAATTATAAAGGCAGGAGGCAGGGATGGCCCCTCTAACATCACTAATCCTGTAATGTTGACTGTTGAGGGGTAGAAGGCAAAAAGACTGCAAAATCTGGCCAAGAGTGAAGGCAAAGGACTGGCTGAGCTGGGACACTCATCTGACCCAGCAAGGAATGTCATACCTTTTTCATATTCATGTACATGTCCATAAAGTTCCTGTTCCACTTTACTGTGTGTGAACCAAGATGCAGCCTTCCTCTGAATGGATAATTCACTGTTATTTACAAATATTTACAAATTTTCCTACTCTATTGGTCATATTCCTAAATAATTATTACATCCCTCATTCCAGACCTACATGTTGTGGAACCAGGGTGGATCTAGATTTGTGTACATACTTTTTGTGAAAATCTGTACATTTCACAGAGTATACTCTGCTCTCATGAGTCCCACAGAATCTTCTGAAGCTGACAATAGAGCAGCTATCCCCATCTTCAACAGCACTGTGAGAACCTGCCTAAGCAAAAGATCTGACAAATTTGCCAGCAAATAAGTCAAGAGGAAGCAGAGCAGGGTGTTTTACTTCTTAAATTTGCCAGAATAGTTTGAAACCCTGTGTAAGTAGTGTGGATACATTCCAATCTTACAACAGTGGTATTTGCTCGCCCTCACCTCTGTCACTACCCATGCACAGCTACTGCTCCCTCTTTAATATAGGCCAGTTTGAAGCACAGATGGCTCCCAAGCCACATATCCTGTCAAATAGATCCAAAATTCTTTGGGAACAGAACTACCTCTATTGATTTGGTGCCTGTCAGGCACCAAACTGTAGTTTGGGTCTTGATTTACTGCTGCCTTGGGCAAAGACGGGCCAGGATTATCTAGCTGTTCCTTTAAGGGTGCTGAACGTGGATGCTGAAAGAGAGCCAGCTGGAGGCCATTCCAAAGGAGGCGTCAGAGCAAGCTGTAATACCAGAAGAACAGGAAAAGCAGAAAACCCAAACAGAGGCCAGTAGCTGCAATACACACAGGACAACCAGAAGTAGGACTGGAAATACTAAAAGGAGTCTTTTCCCTTGGAAGTAAGAAAGGAAGAGCTCCAGCACAGAAGGTATGATTATATATGAACTTTAGAAATCAGAAATCCAGCAATGACAGGGGAAAGTGGGAGGAAAGAAGAGAGCAATCCGATGGGGAACTGGGAGGCTGTGTTAGGCTGTGTGTAGAGGAGCTGACAGCTCTAGCACCAAGAATTGCTGAAAGAAAAAAGAAACAGAGGATTGTTTTGTTGCAGAAAAACTCCAAGGCATCCTAAAATCTCTTCAAAAGTGAACAAAAACCTAGATTTATGAAAGACAAATTGACCACATGGGATGACTGAACCGGGAATGAATTGGATCCTTCCCCCTCAAGCACCAAGGCAGAGCTCTGATTGTCAGAGGTTTGTGGTTATGAATGGAGAAAGGAGGGGATGTACAGCAGCTGCAGAGCTGGGGGGTGCTCACCGCTGGCCAAGGGCTGGGGTGTGAGGCGAACACAAACCCCACTGCAGGTGGGGTGACACCATCTCCCACTCCCCAAGGGCAGAGTGGGCTGCCCCTGAAAGCCCTCAGCCCACTGCTCTTCCCAGCTCAGGACCAGTGACAGGGCTTTTTCTGCACAGCTGCTTGAATCAAGTGGGAAACTTCTCACCTGACCTACCTACCAGCTTAACACTGGCACCTCAAAGAGCAAAACTGCAGATTAGAGGCACTGGTCTAGCCAAAAACCCTAAACAGTGCACGTGCTGGCACTGTAGGGATGCAGTGACCAGAGCACACCTGAAGTTCTTCTGTGTACAGCTGAATCCGTGAATTCTTGCACAGGATGGCAAAGCCCTGCCACCGATGGGCATCTGAGGGGGAGCACAAGCACCCTGCGAGCCCTGCGGAGGCAGCAGCTTGCCCCACTCACCTCCCAGGGCGTGGGACATTTGGACAGGCTACACGAGACTTGCTGCCCTTGTGTCACACAACCTGCTGGGGGTTGAGCAAACAGGGCAAGACCTGAAACAGACCGGAGCAGAGGATCTGGGCTGGGAAGGGAAAAATACGCCCTGGCTACGTCCCAAAGCTGCCTTGTACAAATGTTTCTCATTACAGTGCTAGAGATGCTCTCTGCCCCACTCTTCTCGATGCCCTTCTCAGAATCACACGAAGCATTCCCACGGCACTGGGGTGCTGTATGGCTTTAATGACTGCCACGTGAGAGGAGAGCCAGGGGATGTTATGGTGACTAAGTGAGCACGATCCTGGGCAGGGCCCAGACTGGTCCTGCCAAAGCCACGTTTGCAGCAGCCTGATGTTACAGCAGCCGGGGAGGAAGGAGGGGCAGAAATGCTTCCTTCCTGGAGTACTCAGTGTCTTCACAGTCCTCCCGAGCTCGTTTTGCCTTGCTGGGGTCACCTTGCCATCTAGTGGTTCACACTGCAGAGCTGACACTGAGCTGGGTTTATTTCTGCTGGAAATCCTGTTATGTCCATGCTTTCGGCCGTTATGCAGCAAAGGAAGTAATTAATATTCCCTTTGATCTGCACACATTTCTTCGTGCATCAGGCTGTCAGTAAAATGTGCTGTCATAGCATGAAGTTAGAAAAGAAGATGCATAATGCCCACTGCCTTGTACATATCACATCCTACAAAGAAGGATCCTCTGCCCATCCAACCTGGAGTGATGTACTCATCAGGACATGACTGGTTTTGGCTGAATAGACCTTTCTTTAGCTTTTAAAAAAAAGTTTGTGAAAAAACACTACTTCTTTTTTAAGATTTTTTTTAAGAACAATTTTTTGCCTAAAAAAAAAAAGAGTTCTCAGGAGGGAAGTAGATAAAAGTCCAAAGCAGAGTGATAGAAATCCCGTCTGCTAATAAGCAAACTCCAAAGGGCTCCAAAAGATAAACTGCACACATTAAGATTCTTTGCATTGCCAAACTAACATGAATATGGATATTAACTTACTGTCTATTTCCTTTGCATGCCCCCATTACACACATTTTAGCTTCTGTTTGGGCTCTGTCCAGCAGAGTTGCAAATTTTAATTTATTCCATCATCTCACCTAATGACAAGAACAAAAATACCTGCTTCGTTTCATTTTAGCATGGACTGTTAACCTTCTGTGACCACTTTTATATGTGGAAAATATGATGTCTGTATCCAAAATGGACTTCTGATAAAGATAATTCCAGATGACAGTCTGGCTTGACATCCTTTCTGTATTTATTAGCAACTCCCATCTGCTCAGCTCCAGAGCTACCAGCTCTCCATAACAGGAAAGCCATGCATATCTAGGAGGCAAAGGAGAAAAAACAGCAATTGTGAACTGGTTCCTTGTCATTCAGCAAGGTGCTTGGCTGTCATCAGTCATGGTGTCGAGGGAAATGTCAGTGCTCAGCTGTCCTCAGCCACTTCTGTCTAGGAAGGCTTTTCCTGTGTTTATCTTGGTCAGTGCAGAAGGGATGACAGGGTAGTTCGTCTCCCAGTTAAGGATCATTCAATTCATTTTTTATGCACTTTCTACAAAGAGAGCCGCAGACAAATGTAAGGAATAGCTGTTCACTTTACCATTATAAATAAAAATGTTTTCGAACTGTCAGCCTCTAAAGAGCACTCCTTGGCATCAGAAACCACAAAATAAACATGAATTACAAGATCTCTTTGCACTTGCATGGGCAGTATCATAATTCTAAAAAACTTTCTCCTCAGCTTTGCTGCAGAGGCCATGGGCTGCTGGAAGCAAGAGAAAACCAGCACTTGGGCTTTTCCCACCCTAATCCTCTGCCTCTATGGATTCTTCTACATGATGAAACCATCAGAACCTTTCCTAACACCCTATCTAACAGGACCAGAGAAAAACCTAACCACAGATGAGGTATGATTTTTCTCTATGATTTCTTTCAATTGATATAGTGAAAATAGAAAGGGAAAACATTGTTTAAAGGTTTTTTTTAAAGATTAAAAGAAAAAAAAGAAAGCACAACTTTAACCAGCTCTGGCAGGTTACAATTTGCAGCAGACTGCATAAATAAAAGATCCATTTAATGGATCCAAGATCCATTTGCCTGCCCAACAGTCCCATGCTGATTCAATGTGGTTATATATTTCATGAACTCCTTCCGAGAAAAAACTTCCCTCTACAACACCATTTAAAATGCATGAACTTCCTTTCCTCAACAATAAGAACACTGACATTTCCTCTTCTCTTCTAGGTTACCAACCAGATTCTCCCAGTCTGGACATACTCCTACCTTGCTCTCCTCTTCCCGGTGTTCCTGCTCACAGACTCTGTGCGCTACAAGCCCGTCCTCCTCCTGCAGGGCATCAGCCTCATCGTCACGTGGCTCCTGCTGCTCTTTGCACGTGGCGTGGTGGCCATGCAGGTGGTGGAATTCTTCTATGGCATGGTGACAGCCACCGAGGTGGCCTATTACGCCTACATCTACAGCGTGGTCAGCACCCAACACTACCAGAGGGTCACCAGCTACTGCAGGAGTGTCACTCTGGTGGCGGCCACCGTGGCCGCCGTGCTGGGACAGCTGCTGGTGTCCTTAGCACACGTCTCCTACTTCTACCTCAACGCCATTACCTTGGCTTCCGTGTGCCTGGCATTCCTGTGCTCATTCTTCCTGCCCATGCCCCAGAGGAGCATGTTCTTCCACAGGAAAGATGCCTCTGAGCCTCTCCCAGGGGCTGATAAAGGGGTGGCTGCGGGCAGTTCCCACAGGCCCTCGAGCTGCCAAGAGGAAAAGAGCCCCGATCCCGCTGCCAGGGCCCCGAGCCCCCAGCCCCAGGCTGGGAATGCCGGGCCCCGCAGTCACATGCTCAGCGTGCTGCTGCAGCTGGGCAAGGACCTGAGGGATTGCTACAGCTCCCGCAAACTCCTCTGCTGGTCCCTGTGGTGGGCTCTGGCCACGGCCGGCTTTAACCAGGTGGTGAATTATGTCCAGGTGCTGTGGGACTTCCGAGCCCCCTCCCACAGCTCTGCAGTGTACAACGGAGCTGTCGAAGCAATAGCAACGTTTCTGAGTAAGTCAATGTTTAAACATTGATCACAATGACAGCCTCTGAAATTTCACTTTACTAAACTTTCCAAGTGCCATTCCATTGCGGGTGCTCCAGGAAGCCAGTGCACACCCTGTGCATTCCAGACCTAGGTCTTTGATGTACAACAGTTCATCAAAGAACTGTTTTTCTTTAGGACCAGACAAATAACTGTATCTTACCAGTATGCAGGAAGTGTGCAAGTCACACAGACATTGCATCTAGCTGGTAAATCCATTCAGAGGCACCCATGTTTCTTTGGATGAGGCTCTTGGGTGGTTTTTTTCCCCAAAACAAGTATTGCGCTGTTCCCATAACAATGCTATCAGCTTATACAGATGAGAGAAGTTTTTCATAAAAATTTTACACAGAAAGAACATATTCCTCTCGTTAAGATGTTTCTCTAGTGAAATACCCTTGTGCAACCAGACAAAAAGAAAAATTTTAGTCGTTGCAAGATACAAAGATTTTCAGGGGAAAAAAGACCCTATTGAATCGTTATGGTACTGATGTGAACCATTCCACTTTTGCACCAGGAGCAGATGCTCACACCGCACAAGCAAAGTGAGGTTATCAAAAGGTAACATCAGAGCATACCACCCTGCCTTGGCTCACACGGTGCTGCTGTAAAGAACTTGCACAAGACGTGGGGGTGTGTTCTACCAGGAGAAATAAACACATCTACACCACACCCAGTCATTCAGGTTACCCTTACAGTCATTAAGGAGAAACAGACACTACTCTTGCAGTAGGCAACTAAACAGACCAAGTGAATAATGAACTAAAAGCACTCTGTAGTATCTACTCCTCGATGAATTTCTCTCTCTCGTGAACTTGCCTGTTTCTCAGTGTATAAGTATAGAAGTTTTTTAATTGTCTGGGACCCCTAATATGGGCGGTCAGGTGGCTTAATTTTGCAACAGATGCATCTTCTAGGAGGCCCACCAAAAGCAAACCAATCCTTTCTCATTTCCTTGGATATACTTCCTTGATGCCTCAAAACTCACTTTTTTGACAGTTTACCCCCTCTAGGAAGTACACAGAGATAAACTGTTACAATAGAAGGTTTACTAGCCCAGCTGTGCAGTGAGCTAGGAGAAGCTGGAAGAATTTCCTTCTTGAACTCCCAAACATATTCCTAATTCTCTCCCCAGAGATACATGCTGTGTACAGACACCTAAATAATGAATCCCTCTACATTACAGTTTATCCTGTGAAGTGGAATAAAACACTAAGAATGGAGTGGCAGAGACTTGATTTATGCAGTTGTCTTAAAATGACCAGTCATCTGCGCAGCTGCAGAAGTCATTGGAAATGCTTTCAAACTTCAGACTACTCTGCTTCCTTATTCAGCATTGCCTTTCAGCATGTGAGAGTGGCAAGACTTGGTCATACAGGCTGTGGAACAGATAAAACATTTACACGTATTTTTCCTCTTTTTCTAGGCTCAGTAACATCTTTCCTAGTACAATATATGAAGATTAACTGGGACCATTTTGGAGAACTGGCTTTAGGGATCTTCTCTGCAATAGATTCTGGTTGTCTGTTTCTCATGCACTTCTCTACCAACATCTGGGCATGTTATGCTGGCTATCTCATTTTCAAGGCATGCTATGTGCTCCTCCTGACAATAGCAACGTAAGTACAAAACATCACAGTGCTGCCATCATGCATAGAACACTGACCCTACTTCAAGTTTGCTTTGGGCATCCTTTTCCTCAGAGGTAGCTGACCTAATGCTAGACATAACTGTTTAGGTAAGGACAAGGACATTTAAATGTCTGGTTATGTTGTTTTCCTTCTTCCAAACAACCAGGAAAAGAGAAATTGTCAAAAGGACATCAAACATTTACCTAAGCAGAAACTGAACAAGGTACAAGGTAACTTTATTACTAAAGGCAATTACTAACAGCAAAATGCAGAAGCCATTTTGCTCCTTCCTGGCAAGAAAGATGCAAAGTGAACAATAGGGGACAAGCCATTCTTTAGGATCACCATATGTCTTGACCCCCTTCTGATAAAGCTTTCAGCATGCCATGAACTGCATGAATGCAGGAAAAGACTCAACACAGAGTGTTCCCCAGCACCCTTTTATACATATAATCATTACTGATATTAAGATGTAAAGAAGGAATAAAAGGGAACATTGGACATATAAACTCAGACAAGATCTCATAGGAGACCAAGCTATTCTGTTGTCAGAAATAGAAATGCATAAATAATATTAATAACAAATATTTTATCCTGTGCAATGAATATAAAATGTTATTGCTCCAGTCATTTTATTGCTTAGAATGTCTTTAGACATACCACACTATTTCATTAACAAAAATACTAGATGCATTTTATGTCAAACCCCAAAATTAATCAGATACCATTTAAAAAACCTGCTAAAATTATAATGCATGGCAAGGTTATGCCTATCTTGAAGGAGCTCTTTATTTTCATTTTGGTAGATTGTTACTACATAATAGTGAATTCCACCTGGAGTATTTCAATATATTCTATTCTATTCTATTCTAAAAAAAAAAAAAAAAAAACCAACAAAGTAAAATCTTGCAAAAAACCCCAAACTAAAATCATTGAAAATGAGTCCTGAAGGAATAACACCCTTTTGTTTGTATAGAAACTTTGGAGGTATATATTGCAAGGAAAGATGTTCTGATTATTGTCAGAAAAGATATTGCAAGTAAAATCTACAGGCTCTTGACAGAAATAAGCAGCATGTTACCTCCACTGTCCAGTCACAAAGCAAAACGTGACTCATCACCACAGAAAGTCTCGTTAGAAGATACCCACAGTGACCTTCAATTCCAACCTCCCAGCCAGGGCAGAAGTGCTGCCAGTGCCAGAGCAGGTCACAACCTTGCCTGGCCAGGTCTCTGAAAGCTTCCAGACATGGACACTTTACAGCCTGTCTGGCACTGTCTGTAAGGCAAAGAAGGAACAAAGGGGAAGGGTACAGAGAACTGACATTCCACCTGATCACCTGATAGCATGGGTTGGAAAAGCAGCCCATGCCAGTTCAAAAAAAACATTCAAATACACTATGGTACCCCAGACTTTTTTTTAGAGAAAGCAAGGAGGCAAACAACCAAATGAAGAACCATTTCCTCTGTCCTTGATGCACCATCTCCATGAATCATTTTCTCTTCATTGACTGATAGACAGCAATAACTTTCCCAGTGGGAAGTGACTCACCTGCCAGTCTCCTGTTAGGTTCCAGATTGCTGTCAATCTGAGCATGGAACGCTATGCCCTGATGTTTGGATTCAACAACTTCATTGCCCTGCTGATTCAGACCATTCTCACAATTGTTGTTGTAGATTCAAGAGGTCTGGGACTGGACATAATGACTCAGGTAAGTGCTTACCTTACTTCGTATTTACTGCTCAGCCAAGTCATCTTCAAAAGTTTACCAAGAAAGAAATTCCTATGCCAAAGGACAACTTAATTCCTCTTTCTTCTATAGAAATCCAGACATCTTGTTCTTTCCTTGTCATTCTTCATCATCATTCATCATTATTTGTCATCATTCTTCCCTTTTGCCTTTTAAAGCATTTAGGATTCCAGATGCTGGTCTTTGACTTTTTAAAGGGAGATACACCAGAACATAATTAAGCAGGTCATGCCATCTGACCAGTTTTGGTAGTTAATAGGACACCAAACAACATCCTCTCTTCCCAAAAGCTCAGACTGGTTTTGTCAGATGCAGAATGGGAGTTCATCTGCCCATAGCTTGGGATAGGGGATAGCCTATCTCACAACAGTGTCCCTAACTTCAGTTTACCCAATGTCACTCATGTTGAAGTCAACTGAAACCTACTGACTTCTGCATTTTCCCAGATGGGCTCTCAGCTGGGGCAGCTTTCTACTCTAATGGATCTGAAGAAGACTAAAGCTATTCACACTCTGCATAGAGAAGACAAAAGTGACTTTGAAAGAGTAAAGATTGAATCAAACATTAAATCTGTTGTTGGAAATACTAATATTAAATCACAGTGTATTTACTGAAGCCATGGTGGTGACAGCACTGAAATGTGCAAAAGCAAAACAAGGATGAACTCAGACTCTTCACGTAGATTATTCATGACCACGTGGGTAATGAAGCTACTTACACATTTTGCACTAACAGGAAAAAAAAATTCTGTTCTTATCCCTTTCCCCATCTGACACTTATTAAGAGGCATAAGGAATGAAAGAAAGGGGAAATTCTTCATTTCACAATTATCTGCTGTTTACTTGAAAAGCTTAGATTTTGGTTAATCACAAAGCAAAATCTCAAATGTAGAGAAACTGCCAGAACACAAGTAAAGAAAATCAGAGTGACTGTCATCTCCAAAGAAGCAGCATTTCTCTAACGTGTTTTTCATTAATTGTTCTGCCTTTTTCTCCTCCTCTCCCAGTTTTTAATTTATGGCAGCTACTTCGCAGTCATACATGGGATTTTCATGATCAGAAGCATTTGTGTGCTGCTCTCATGCAAATGCCAAAGGAAAACAGCAAGATCTTGCACAGAGCAGCTGAACCAGGCTGAGCACGAGTCAAGAGAACAGATTGTCACAAGCTCCATGACACGGCTGTAGGAGGCAGGCAGGCAGGCTCCTTGACCAGGCCCTCCTGGGAGAAGGGCTCCCAGCAGGGAAGAAGAGCAGCATGCAGGGAACAGCAGTGCAAGAAGAACGTTCAACTCGGCCCTGAAAAGCTACGCTGAATCATTCCAGCACTTCAGCACAACATATGCCAGCAGAGAGCTCACCAGAATGGCACTGTGCCAAGAATAAAAGATAAGTTCCTTTAGATTCTTACTTACGTGCCTATAAATAGCTTAAGGGCAGTAATTTATACACAGAATCAGAACAGCCACCTTTGCACCCCCCTGTGCATGACGGCAGGGAGCAGAGCTCACCCTGCCCTGCTCATTGTAGCTCCAAATGCGGTGCTGGCAAAGCTGCTTCCATCACATTTGCTGATGCAGTGGCTGAAGGTCTGACCCTGCTCTGCACAGCCCTCGTTCTGAACCAAGGAAGAAAAGCTAGTGTTTGCATCATTATATTCTTTCATACCCAGCACAGGCAGATGGGGGACAGGCTCCTCCTGTCTCATCCCACATCTCTGTGCACACAGGCTGCGGAAAGCAGGGCTTGCACAACCCATCCCAGGAGCTTCATTGCAACACTGCTACGCCACGGTTGTTGCTTGGCCCACATTTGAGAGCTGCAAACACTGTACTGGCTTCACAGCAACCTCTGCCGAGAAGGGAATAACTTCAGAGTCCAAAAAAAAAATTAAAGAGCACCACTCCTTTGCTTGTGCTTCCAGTAAATTTAAATTCAGGACTGACTGTCTTCCTCTTTCAGCAGGAAAAGAAAAAATATCAAGGGGCTTAAGCAGCACAGACTAAAACCAGAGAAGTACATTGTGGAGAAATGTAGCTGATTCCACACAGGAAAATTCCAGATTAACAGGAATATCCAAGAAGATTTATAACTGAAACAAACAGCTAGCATCTTGTGTGCTTTTGAGTGCCAAGTGAGGGAGGTCCACTGATCTTGGCCAAGAATTTGGCAGGATCAGCATCTCAGAGTTTGTCAAGAAGCTTCAAGTCCTACAGCTAATTTAGTCCAAAAGACAGTCCAGGAGAAGAAAAAAGAGACTAGAAATGAGTTTGCATAGTGAATGTCTAATTTAATATGAACTATATCCATATGCTAAAGTTATTTCTGTACTGCTGTTTGCTTCTAGCTTCCAATATCTACATCTAACTAATAAAAAACACTTAGCATTTACAGAAAAATATTTTTCCTGTAGAGACTAAGGCTATCATTTGTACAGGCATAGCTGCTTTTCATACCACTGTCACACACTGCAACTAGACAAAGTGCCCAGAGGCAAGGGTAGGCGGGACAGAAGCAATTTGTTTCAAGTCACAAGAAGAATCGGTAGGATTTGACAAAATGAAGATCCTGGCTAATTTTTTTCAGCTTTTTCTTTACTATTGTGCATTGTGGGGACATTCTCTGTTGTAAACTGCTCTAAGCAGAACAGTTTAACCAGTGCAGTCATCAAAGTGGGAGATGTACTTAAGTCTCCACCGAGCAGTGGAGATTACTACAGAACCGAGGGCACGATGCTCCTGCCTGAAGAAACAGGGACAGAATCCAGAAGTGCAAGGACTGTTTTTTCTATTCTTCCTTGTGAGTAGGAATCTTCTTTTGAGATATTCAGTTTAGAACTAGGTATCAGTCCTGGACTAGAAGTTAACTAGAGTTTGTGTTTAAATTAAAAAGAGGAACTTCATGTTTTCAGCTCCATGGTCTCAAACTGCCTTTGGTACAGAAAGGTAACAAATATTTCCATGCAATATCTGACAAACAGAAAGGAATCAACAACATGTGAAACCTTTTGCTGTTGTTAAAAAACATAATGCATTTAGCTCAGCAGACTAGAGCTAAAAAAACCAAGTACAACCATAAAAATTCTTATGTTCTGGCTAGAGCTCACTGCTCTCTGTGTCTACGGGATGCCACTGAGGAGCAAAGGAACCAAGCAGACAAAATGTATTTGGCTTGCAGTTTTAGAAAATACCATCTTCAGAAAACAGATAAGACTTTAAAGAAACAATAATCCATTCCTATTCTCTCTAATCTCCAAAATAATGATTCTGAAATTGGAAGCTGGCAGGCAGCACTAAGAGGGAAATAGGGGAGGAAGAGGGCAGCTCTTAGGAGTGTTAGGAGGAGAATGGCAAGGCCTTATGTTATCCTGGGTTTTCAGCTGCAAATCAGAACTCACCCAGCAATCAGAGGTTTCATCTAAAAGAGTAAGATGCACACATCTACCTGTATGTTCATGTACCTGCACACACACTCTGGAGAGGAGATAGTTGAGACTTGGCAGATTATGAGCAAGGCTGGAATCACAGGCTGTCTAGTTCTGCAGGAAAAGGAAATTCACAAGACATCCACCTCTCCTAGCAGCTTTTAGTGTTGTTCATCTTTCTTCCAATGTTTCCATGCAAACATGGAACTCCAGAGCTTGTTCTTCCCCATAGCTGCAAGCCCCTCTAAATACAACACTAATTACCTTTGAAACATTAGTGGGTTTGGGCACAAATCTTCTGTGAAGATACAGTCCAGCAAGCTGATAAGGCCGGTTTGAGCAAACAAGGAAGGAACAAATAGTGTGTTTGTATTCAAAGCATGCAGGTATTGCCCAAGCACTGTGTGAGCTACCAGAGAAACACGAGCCAGCAGCCCCTTTCAGCCCCTGCCCAGCAGCACCTTCCCTCCCCAAGGTTCTTTCCATGACTCAGAAGCTCTTGGCCAGGGAAGAGGATGAAGGGCAGAGGCAGGCCTGGCTCCCCTGAGCACTTGCCTGCCTGGTCGCACCACACACTTGAGCACTGAGGAAACCTTCCATACCTGCAGGACCAGACCACGCTCTGTCGAGCTCACAAAGGGGCCCCTCCTGCCAGGGCCTCAGCTCCCAGGGTCAACACACGTCCTACCAACATGCTTCAGAGTGAACTCCAGCCTCTGATGGACCTTGGAAGATGCAGGCAGTCCAGTCTAAAAAAAATGGGTAAAGGAAAGCAAAGCAGCAGCATTTCTCTGAAGCAAGCCTGTTGATTTTTTAGCTTAGAACCTAGATTTAGCAGCTTATTGTCTTGTCTGTTTGTCCTTAAATGACAGATCTGTCCCTATACAGAAGTAATTCCTGGCCAGCTAATAGTATGAGGCATTTGATGTCCTTCCTCCCAAAGTCCCAGCAAAGCCAGGACCCCACGAGCCCAGAGGCCTCTGCACGGGACAGGGACAGTGTTAGCCCAAGCTGTAAAACTGGTGCTCTGTCTTCCCATGAATCAGAGACCAGAGCTTTTAAAGGTATTTATTAACATAAAGAATGCAATCATTGATTGCTTTCTTGTCACAACAAGTTTTATTAATCATTAGCTACTATGAGTCTTATAGTTTTATCTAAAAAATAGAACTCAGTTTGCTGACAAAACCTGTAAAGAATGCTTTCCCTGCAATCTTCATGGACAAGTTCTGCAAGCAAGAACAGCTATGACAAGTTGTTATTATTATTATTATTATTTCAATTCTGGTAACATTTTATCAAGTTTAGAAAGAACTTTTTGGAAAAAAAGTCACAGAAATTTCTGACTACCACCAACTCTAAAGAGTGGTTTCTGACTTCTCTGCAAGACAAAGTCATCCTAGGAAGAACTGAAGAACCTGAATCCACAGGAAATGCACCACAGCCAGAGCTTTAACAGGTAATTCATCACCTTTAGAATTATTTGGGAGTGTGCTGGCTACTCACTTGCTCAGTGCATTTGGAGGTGATGCAAGATTTATGCAGATGTTACTGATCAGCCCAAGGTTTAATTTTTATATTTTAATCAAAACATTTCAAATCAGATGTTGAGTTAAAGATACTAGAGGCTACATTTTATTTACAACTATTTGTAAGAGAAAGATGACAGTCAGAGGCAATTTTTTAAAATCAAGTTTCAAGGTTAGGGCTGCTTTTTCTAACATTCCTCTGAGGTCACAGAAATATTGTCTTTATAACATACGATTTATGCTAAGTTTTAATGAATACAATCTCAGTGTACAAGTAGAAGCACTTTTGAAAAAGTGCCTGCTATAGAATGGAATTCAACAACTTAAAAAACCAGCTTGTAACAGCGTGATTAAACATCAGCTAGTGCTTTGCTTTCATATGCCTATGATTGAAAACATTGTTTCACTTGTTTTCAGGATCAGTGAAACTGACGTTTTAATACCAAACAAGTAAAATAAGCTTAAAAAACCAAACATCTTTAGACTTCTTTTTGCTGCTGCCTACAGTAAGAAACAAGTCTCCTTTTCCTTTTGGTCATCACTTCCAAAAGTGAAGTCAGTATTTCTGAGCAGGTACCATGAGCAGATAGTTTCTGCATCTTTCTTTACCCTCTCCAATGACTGGAGTGCAAGAAACACAGTGAGTATTAAAGCATTTTGAAGAAACTGAGCTCACAATGGGTCGAGCTGCCTGATGGCTTTTATTACCGTCAAGAACACTTGCACTGTCATCGTGTCACTGAGTACTCAGGCTGCAGATCAACAGAAAAAAACCTCCTTGAGCACACAGAATGAGCTTTAATCTCACAGTTCGCTCACTCATTTATTCAGAAATGAGACTGTAATGGAACTTTATTCTTCTGCTACAGCACAGCCACTCAGCCCCAAGCACATCACTAAGAACAACCTTTGACAGACAATACAGGGTTTACCAGGGCTGATGCACCTTGATCCCAGTTGCTCATTTACAAGCTACAGCTGTGATCCCAGGCAGGTTCAGTGAGGGGAACATTGGCCTAGAGAGAGGAACATTGGCTCAAGGCACGTGGCACAGCTGGAGCCACGCACTTCACTCACAAGACAGAAGCAACAATGGCCTTGATCGATGTAACAAAGTTCAGTGGTAAATTGTAACAGTGGTTTAACAAGACTCAACAGGAAGGTGTGCTTAGTGCAGAGAGGACAGGATCAGGTAAAACTGTCAGAGAGACCCTCCTGCTAAGTCACTGGGTTCTAAACTCCCCTCAGAGAGGAGCCTAGGTGCAGCTTAGACCCACTCCTAGTCCCAGATTTGGTCAACTGCTTCTATCTAAAGGATTACGCAATATGTGCAATAAATTCTTTCTATGACTTAGCCAAGATTTCGAGGCTGAGCGCACTGTTAGTCACTCACCAAGAATGTGTTGCAGCAAAGAATCTCAGCCTCAGGAGTAACTGCAAGAGGCGTCCCCACTGAAGAGGAGATCCAGGTGTGCAGCTCAGTGCAGGAGACCTTGAGATCAGTGGTTTGGTTATATCTGCACACCAGCCAGACATCTGAGTCACCTCTGCCACCCATCCCCCGAAGTCCAGCTACACTGGATGCCACCACTACAGCCCTCACTGGTGGTTATGGCTTAAGGGAAGGGAGGGGGGGGTGGTGGTGAAGGTTTAGTTAAAAAGTAAACTTGAAAATGAATTTTTTCCAACTGTGAAGAGCATCTATTCATTGCTTTACCACTTTTTTTTTTTTTTTTAGGTAGACTATGGATTGCTGGAAGGGAGCCATAAGCCGCAGCTGGATTTATCCCACAGTGATCATCTGTGCAAATGGATTTTTCACCACAATGAGGCCATCAGAATCTTTCCTCACCCCCTATCTAATGGGACCAGACAAAAACCTAACGATTGAAGAGGTATGTAACTATTTCTTAAGCAGTAACTAAAATGCTGAAAGCTTTAGGCCTTGCAGCAGTAACTGAAGGGAAGATGAAGTGTGAATATTTTTTCTAGAGACCCATATTTAAGATGCTTCTGGAAAAGAGTAAGGAGCCACCTCTTTGGCAAGAGGTCTGAACTTTGAAACCCCGTTGGTGGTTGATATTTTTGGCAAAATCAGGTCAGCTAGTTCCTCTCTCCACCCCAGATGAGGGGCAACACTGACATTTATTTATACTTACCACGGAATTGACTACACTGACAGAACACATTGATTTCAAATCATAAGAAAGCTAAGCAGCCTTCTCCTCATGAGCTGTAAAGCTTATTTCCTACATTTTATGCATTCATTAACCTGTGGAGGTCAGGTTCACATTCAGGAAAAATTGGGTTTTTTTGACAAAAGTATGCACTGCAAGTTTCCTTGCTCTGCTCCTGTGTTCAACACTGGCTGCTTCAGGAGTACACCTCCCAGCAAAAGGGGACATGGTTAACACGTGGCTGAGTCATGGAGCTAACGGTATAATTAGAAAACACAAGCTTGCTACACCCACATACAGCTAATATGAGGAACAGTCATTCCTGATGTGCAGTAGCAAATGTTAAGGCAGAATCTACCAGCACACTGTGAACCCAAGGTTTCTGCTGAAAAAAGGTATTTGTGGTTTAGGTTGTCAGGGAGGTTTTTTCTCCCCCTCTTTTATTATTAATTTTTTAACCACAAAGGCAAGCATTATTTCTTATATAAAACATACTGATAGAATCACAGAATGCCTTAATTCTGATTTCAGCAAGAATCCTTAACTCAAAAACAAGCATAGTACAGATACTGTCTCTTTCAGCCAAACTTACCTCCAGTGAGTTAATTCCAAGAGGTAATTCTAAATTCAGAGAAACAAGAGAAATCACACAGAAAGATACAGTGAACCTGCTGCTCACCATGCAACTCACTCCAGTACGGGTTTAGAAGTGAAAACCATTCCTCCAGCATTTGATAGTTTCTTTCTAATCTAATTGCTTAAGCAGAGAACAAGAGATCAGGAATGGAAATCCCAGCAGGCCCCACAATCACTAGGCAAGACCTCCCCGAAACAGGCAACTTTGAGTCATAGGAAAAGGTCCCTTTGTGATGTGCATCTAAAAGAGGGGATACCTGTCCCAAGTGTGCCCAAATTGCCCGGGCAAGCTCTGAGCTTTAGTGGTGACCACAAACAGCACCTTCCAACACAAATGCAGAGCAGTTTTAGAAAAAAGAGAAAGAATTTCTTTAGAGGGCGTCTATGTATTGAAGTCCAGCTTAAACATACTGAAAGACTTCCATACTTCTTACACTTTAAATTGGAAAAAAACCACAGAAGGTGCAGTAACATAGTAGCAGCTACACACTATGTGCAGTTCCAGTTCCCCCATCGTAAGAGGCACGTGCTTTTTTTTTCTTTTTCCTAAACCTAATAAGGGAAAGAGGTGACCAAAGGTATACAGTGACTCACATAAAAAGTCAAAACTGTCCTTCATTTTCAGCTGCTGTAGGGAATAGGATTTGAAACTAGAGATTTACCTCTGACACAAAGTTACAATTGCTTTAAACAGCTGCACATCAAAACCTGCCTTCTTCATAGGCCTTTACTAGGATTAATTTTTAAGCCACTCTACCTGTTTCTATAGTGGAGCAGAGCATCACTGTCTTTGCCCCTTAGTCACATAGCAAAGTCACAGTCTTGTAACTTAAGACAGTTTAGACCTGTACTGTTCACACAATTTAATGTTTCCTATCATCACAACTACGTTATTCCAGCAATAACACCATCAAAACCCATCAGAAAAGATATTTTAAATGTTAGGGGGCTTGGGGTTGTTTTGTTTGTTTAATATTTCCTCTTTTATTCTGTTCTAGGTTACCAACCAGATTCTCCCAGTCTGGACATACTCCTACCTTGCTCTCCTCTTCCCGGTGTTCCTGCTCACAGACTCTGTGCGCTACAAGCCCGTCCTCCTCCTGCAGGGCATCAGCCTCATCGTCACGTGGCTCCTGCTGCTCTTTGCACGTGGCGTGGTGGCCATGCAGGTGGTGGAATTCTTCTATGGCATGGTGACAGCCACCGAGGTGGCCTATTACGCCTACATCTACAGCGTGGTCAGCACCCAACACTACCAGAGGGTCACCAGCTACTGCAGGAGTGTCACTCTGGTGGCGGCCACCGTGGCCGCCGTGCTGGGACAGCTGCTGGTGTCCTTAGCACACGTCTCCTACTTCTGCCTCAACGCCATTACCTTGGCTTCCGTGTGCCTGGCATTCCTGTGCTCATTCTTCCTGCCCATGCCCCAGAGGAGCATGTTCTTCCACAGGAAAGATGCCTCTGAGCCTCTCCCAGGGGCTGATAAAGGGGTGGCTGCGGGCAGTTCCCACAGGCCCTCGAGCTGCCAAGAGGAAAAGAGCCCCGATCCCGCTGCCAGGGCCCCGAGCCCCCAGCCCCAGGCTGGGAATGCCGGGCCCCGCAGTCACGTGCTCAGCGTGCTGCTGCAGCTGGGCAAGGACCTGAGGGATTGCTACAGCTCCCGCAAACTCCTCTGCTGGTCCCTGTGGTGGGCTCTGGCCACGGCCGGCTTTAACCAGGTGGTGAATTATGTCCAGGTGCTGTGGGACTTCCGAGCCCCCTCCCACAGCTCTGCAGTGTACAACGGAGCTGTCGAAGCAATAGCAACTTTTTTGGGTAAGCAATCATTAGCAGGTACTTGCAACCCATCCTGTGCTGAGAGATTCTTCAGCAATGTCTTTGGTGCCTTTCCATCTCCTATGAGGACCAAAGTAAAAAGACTGTGAGAGATAAACTGAAACAGTGTGCGAAGCAAGATTTTACAGTAAACTTTATCAGTGGGCTCTTCAAAAATAATCTTAAAAAACATATAAATAAGCTTTTCCTTCTTAGAGGAGCCTCATTCTGCCAAAATGTTTTAAGAGTTTTAAGTTCACAGCTCTGTTTAGACCATGAATTTAACCCCAAGTAAGCACATCAAAACCCTGTGCAATGACATCTTATATATTCCTCCCTCAAATACACCTCAAGCTGGCTGGTTTAAGAATTAAAAGAACATTTTAGCAGGTACACTGCTCTAAATACTACTCAGAGCATACTGTGAAATGGTCTATTTAGACAGTGGATTAAAAATCATTCCAGCCTAAGTACTCCTCAACAAATATTCTGTGACTACATCTGTATCCTGATTGGCAAGTTTGCCACCCAAGGTTGTGGGTTCAATCCCTTTATGGCCCATTCACTTGAGAGTTCGACTTGATGATCCTTGTGGGTCACTTCCAACTCAGAATGTTCTGTGAAACTATTTCTGTGATGTCACAAGGCTGAGAGCACTGTAATTGTTTAGCCTTGAAAAACAAATAATCTTATTAATGGGCACAGAGACTTGAAGGTGAGGAGCAAAGGATGGAACCAGGCTCTTTCCAGTGGTGACCAATGACAGGACAAGAGCCAAGGGGCACAAAATCAAGCAAAGTTCCACTTAAACATAGAAGAACCTTTGTATTCCAAGTGTGATTTAAAACAGGAACAGGTAGGCCAGATGTGTGGACTCTCCATCCTAGAGTCAAAACCTAGACACCATCCTGAGCAGCTTCCTTTAGCTGACTCAGCTTTTAGCAGGGCTAGGTGATCTCCATCTCTCTTCCAACCTCAGCCATTCTGCCTCTCATTAGTTACCTGGTCCACCCAAATTCCATTTCTGTTTAGCCACAGAAGAGGATATGGGTAAAGTGAAACTTCATTTACATATCTGTGCAGCACCAATACAGCCTCCTTTTTGAGCTCTCATTTACACAGCTGTCCCCCCTTCATTCCAGGAGCTGTATCCCATACTTCTACAGGGAACTGTCAGTTTACTTTTCCTCCCTGCAATCAGCATGAAAATGCATTTTACTGAAGCTACTCCAGAACTTCTGACTATTGCTTTGAGTAGTGTTCCCAAAGGCTTTCTTGCATTTACAGCCTCTGGCACCTGACACAATTTCAGAGCATAGAAGGCACTCACAGTGCTGGGAACCACTGCTCATAGCAGGGATGGACCAAAGGGGTTGGTTTCCTCCAACTTTTGGAATTCTGATGAAGAGCACATACAACCAGCAACCAAAGTCCAGTTTTTGTTCTAGCCTGCCTGGGAACACGTACTTTGCTACATTGCAATACACTCAAGTAAGGGTTTTGCTACATATGATGGCCAATAAGGCATTGACAAATGCAGTTCATTAGGCTTTGCATCAGAAACTGAAAAGACACTTTCATAAAAAAAAACCAAGCATGAGGTGCTACAGATATTCCATTCCATAAAGAACTTCACATGAAGTAACTAAACTCATTATGCATATTTTGGCAGAAAATATTTGGTGGGATTGTTCTTCGCTTTGCTCATAGTTGTCCAAAAATGTAGCAACAATAGATTGTGTACTGCTGCCTCCAGCCTTAGGCATGAGGCACTTTCCCAGAGCACTTCAGTCAGTGAAAAATCTAAACAAGGAGAAAACATCCAAACTAATGGAAGACTCCCACGCCACTGACAGGAAATACAATCCACACCATTACCAAAGCCCACTGTGACCAAGACTGAAGAGCTCCTGGCATGCATGACCCAATGACAGTTATGCAATGGCTCCCAATGATAATGTTTCTGAGTTTTAATTACTACTTTTCAATTTTTAGGTTCAGCAACATCCATGGCAGTCGGATATGTCAAAGTAAACTGGGATCTCGCTGGAGAACTGGCTCTGGGAATTTTCTCTGCACTGGATGCTGGTTCTCTGCTTCTCATGCACTTCACTGACAACATCTGGGCATGTTATGCTGGTTACCTTGCATTTAAAGCTTGCTATATGCTCCTTATAACAATAGCAACGTAAGTTCAACACACAATTGTTCTAATTAAACTGACTTAAATCGAATTTTTTAATCCAAATTTTACTGGACATTTCCCCAGATATAAATTTAAATAGGTTATGACAGCAGCATATATACCAGTATAAAACTGGTTAAAATTATAAGACCTAACCACTACCATAGCACACTACAAGTCAGAACAAGCTAGCTGCTGCACTTGGCTGTTCAATGATCAATGTATGAGTATTCTCTAAGTGATCCAATGAATATACACAGGTATTTAGCAAAAATACTCACTCAAATCAAGGGTAAATAGGATGCACAAAATTCACAAAGCCAGAAAAAACCAAGAAATTTCTACCCAAATGAAACTGTTAAAGCTTAATAGCCAAGACTAAAGTGACCTTGTCCTTTGAAGAGTGCACTGTGCACACTGAACTGCTCCCATAAGTAAAGTGCATCCATCCATCCTTGCTCTCAATAGTTTTGTGAACCTGTGCATTCATTGTCAGGTTTCAGATTGCTGTCAACCTCAGCATGGAGCGTTATGCTTTGATGTTTGGCTTCAACAACTTCGTTGCACTGGTGATTCAGACCATTTTAACGGTTGTTGTAGTAGATTCAAGAGGTCTGGGACTGGATATCATCACTCAGGTAAGCCACTGAGTCCCACTGCTTAGTTCCCCTGCTCTCCTTTGAAAGCAGGTTCTAGTCCAAGATTAGCCTTTGGTAATATGCAAGCTCGGGTGCAAACTCAGGACAGTTAATCACTTGGAAAAAGGTTCATTTAAAGTGAACTGGTGTGAACTACTACAACCTGCTTGTCCCCTAGACCTCCCAATACTGACTAGAAAATATTCTATGAATACGTTCACAGAACAGAGGGGAAAGGTGACCACCTATTACTCTGGGTATTCTTTAAATGAAAGGCTTACTGTTCACAAGTTTATAGTCAAAATACCCCAACCAGAAGCAGGAAGCAAGCTGAAAGGCAATCTATGGCTCTATTATTAGGTAACTCCAAGTTACATAGTTCCAGTGGATGCACCTTTAAAGTTACTGTAATTCTGAAAATTAACTCATTGCAATTCCCCATTAAATTTCTAAAATTAGTTTAAACTTAGACACTGAATGAGTCTAAGTCTCTAGCTTTCATGTTTTGAGTGAAGAGACAAAGTGCAGGACAGCTGTCCTCGCCCTTACTGAGGTGGGGAAGGGAAGTACATAACAGAACATTCTCTCCCCCTTTTACAACCACAGAATTCCTATAGTGTCAAGTCAAGCAGTCCAGACTTCTCGAGTCCTTTCAAGATGTGGTCATTCTGAGTACAGGTGACAGGGAAGGGAAGACAGCAATGGAGGGACACCCCTTAGAGTCAAAAACTGCTTTTGCTATTAAAAAACTTTTCTCTTTTGTCCCCACCTCCATTTCCCAGTTTCTCATTTATGGCAGCTACTTCACAGTCATAGCCGGAATTTTCATGATCAGAAGCATGTACACTATTATCTCCATCAAATGCAGAAATACAAATGTGGCTGCTGAAAGCAGTGCCCATTAACAACAGAGACAAAAGCAATGGTTACAAGCAGCAGGGCAGAAGGCTCTGTCATCTGGATAACAAATTAGGACAAATGTAACATTCAATCAAGCAAAACTGGTCCAAGTTGAAGCAGGCTGTTTATGAGCCTAATGTACAGAGAGCTTTGTCAACGGGATGATGCATTTGGTCCATTTTCTTCTTCAGCAATTTAATACAAACATTCCTCCAACAGTCTTCTAATTCAAGCTTAGTGATCTGACACAAACTTCTATTAATGCTCAGCAAGCACAAGTACATACAGATATCTGAACCTCACACCAGAGGAACTTACAGAACAACCGCGGGACTTTCCCTGCTACTGAGTATTTCAATTTAAGACAATTTAGTTACTGATAAAAGACCTTCAGACATGCCCAGGGAATCTAAAGCAGCAGTTGTACCAGAGAATGACCTGCTGGAAAGCTCATCAGAGAGGCCTTCGGAAAACTTAACAATTTTTCAGCTGGAAGTTGTGACATTCACTTTTTAAGCAAGTTAACAAATATCTAAACCCTGGTTTTTTTCCAAAAAATGCTACTTCTGTATGTTCAGTGATGCATTACTATCATGTAATATAGTGCAGCAATACTGTCAGTTTAATTTATCAAAGGCCAAATGCAGGCATTTTGATTCCACACAGACAATGCACTGCTGAGAAATGAGAAGTTACAGGACTGTAAGGAAAACATGTCATTACATACAGATTAACTGCTACTGATGCAGCAACAGCTTTTCTGTGAGTTTGTTGAAGATGTATGAATAAAACACACTGACCTTCTCTCTGAGTGTTTGTCTTGATAAACATATGCATTATTTATGTCTAACAACTGCCATGACCCACACACACTTATCTTGGGAAGCAAAGAACCTCCTAAACTAACTTACTTTTTCATGGGGAGACACTTCAAATGCTGTACAGGGCAGTCTTTAATTGACTCAAAGTTTATATATGACTAAAGCTAATTGGGGAATGTTCTTCCAGCTGTTCAATAAGGTCCACTTTGTACCCAAGTGCATCAGACAGCAGTTAAATCCCACTGTGTTCCTTTATCGCAACTTAGAGAATTGTCAAGACTCAGAATTAACTGACCCAATTCATCTCACAGAGTAAAACCATCAATTCTTTCAGAACATACTTTCAAAAGCTACTTGAGCCTGTCTTTATGTCCCAGTAAGTTTTCCCTTCAGGACAGCAGAATACTTGCATTGTACTTACACTTTTCTTTCAGGAATTCCAACTGAATTTGGGGGATTTTAAATTATTTTTTGCTTCAGCATTTGTTTCAACATGGCGCTTGGATGTTTGCAGCCATTAAATTTTTAACTGCAGTACCTGGACATCACATATGCCTTACAGAACTCAGGACGGTCCTGCAAGTGTAGCATCTTCTAACACTTGTAACAGCTGATGTTTTAGGATTAAAGTCTAATCTAGGAGGTCTCCACATTAATTTCTGTATAAGAGGCCTAAAGTTATCAAGGGAAGTGCTTTGATGCTAAAGTGTAAAAATACAGCTTTTAGGCAACTATGCTATTTGCATGGACAATTGTGGGAACAACTGCAGAGATTTCCAAGATAAAAACATTTAAAATCAGGGGTCAAGAATTCATTTTGTAAATAAAGGTATTTTTAAAACCTAAATTTTTAAAACCTAATCAACAAATTTGTGTCAATACACAGAAGACTCAAAACAATGTAAGATCTTCTTCAGCTACTTATCTGGAATTTGACAAACATAAAATTAGTGAACACAGACTAAAGAGGTTTGCTTGTGGATAATAAAAGTTGCATTTTATCTGCATTTAACTCAGTTATAAAAAATAAGGTATTCCACTACTTCTACAGCATATTCTAAACTACATGCCTTGCATTCTTCAATTTCAGTATGTCAGCAGTAATATTAGGATTAGAATAATTTCTATAGATGCTGATCTCATTAGCCCTTGCCCAAAGCCTAATTTACACCAATGTAAGTGAAGAGGGCACAGAATTGTTGCTCTTTCATAACACTGCTTGTCTCACTAACAAGACATCTCTTTGATTTGGTCCAGTTCTCTGCACTAAGCATTTTCAAGTGTTCCACAAGCCCTGCTGAACCCTTGCAGTTCCTCACTCCCTACCGCATTTATCTGAAACAGCCAAGGTTGGTAAACAGGGAAGAATTACAACAATTTACACTGTGCTAAAATACAGTGGAGAGAGTAATTGTGTCACTAATACCCTGCAAACCTCCAGTTGCTGGGGATTTGTTTAGTGAATTCCCCAGAGAATGTTGGGAACTAAACTGTACACCACACTCTGTCCAGCAGTCTCCATCAGAAACAAAAGAGAGACTTCAAGTCTGTTTTAAATATGCCAACAGGACAAAACCAGACCTTTAAGCATGGAAAGCTGCGACAGGCAGCTTGTTTTATGAGCTGCCTGTCTCCTGCTTGGGATCTCCAAAGTTTAAAAAACGAAAACAAACAAAAAGAAATTACAACTCCCATATGCAGGCAACATAAGTCAAAAGCATTAGCATAAATGTTTTTACAAGCAGAGGTCAAGCCTTTTAGATGCCCCAGATAAACATACCTAACATTCAGGCAGTCAACTACAAGTGAAATGTCTTACCTTGAAGAATTTTCATGTTTATCTCAAATGGACTTGTACATCCTTTATCAAAAAAAAAAAAAAAAATCAATCTCACCTTATTTATTCCTGTTATCCTGAAAGCTGTTAGAATTTTATTCTCCAGCTGGTCAGAAACCTTTAAGCTTGCAGTTTATGTATTCACAATATACTTACATTATTTGTTTAATTCCAGTATTACCCTTGAACTTAAGCCAAATTATCTCTGTTTAAAACACCATAACCAACTACTCTGATGCAGTTATATTCTTCTTGAACCTTATTACTGTTACAGTTACAGAGAAGACAAGCCAGACATTTTTCCCTCTACAAATTTCACTCTAGTATGGCAGGAAATATTTCTGTAAATTAAAAAAAAAAAAAAGACAAATTCTAATATTCCACAAGAGCTCTTACTGATATGTATCAGTTTTTAATAAAGAGAGTGCTATTACACCTGTGGTACCTTGGCCTGCTCTTACACATTCTGTTCTGACCACAATTAAGGCTTGTTCAGAGCCTGTCATTAGTTACCCATAATAAGGTGTCTTTTGCTGCAAACCTTCTCTCCAATAACCACCCTCCACAGTGCCCTTCATTACAGATACTCTATCCAAATAATCCAAACCTCCCTCCCCTAACGCTCTCCTGTGAGACAGGTCATTTCACCTGAGCTAGAACAGCAAGCTTTATCATCACAAGGACAGAAAGAAACATATCCAGGTGAAGCATGTAAAAATTTTAAGCTTAACTCACCTTTAAACACATTGCTTTGGACACCTTATCTGTGTACAAGATACCATGTGAACATTTTCATCCAGTCAATGTTACTGCACAGAAATAATGTTACACAGTTGTTTTTTCTAATATTTATTTTTTCACCTGCAAACTGTAGCAAAACATGATCAGCTTTATTATGCAGACAGGTATCCCTCTAACATTAGAGATTTAGGCATGTATAAATAGAAGAGCTCTCAGGAAAGGAAAACATTTTGAGAAATGAACAAACCTTCAATTTAACTTTGTGACTTCCAATACCAATGGTTAAAACGATGCAGCTCATTCATTCCAAGAGATACAACAGCACCTTAAAGTGGCTGATCTATTCCCCAGTAACATTTTTCACATAACAATGTGTTAAAGTTACAAATACTGATATGCACAAATAGCTATTTTCTAAGAAAAATATGTACAGTACTGCAGCATAATGAGTGTGGTATCTGCAATAACTTATTAGCCAATTTTAATATACATGATACCGCTACTTTTTACCTGCCACTTCACAGGTTCAAGGATGTTACCACAGCCCTCTGTTTTGCACGTTATTACCTGGTGGGGGGTTGGTTTTCTTGGTTTTTGTGTTGGGTGGTTTTTTTTTTTTCTTTTTCAAACTTTTTAAAGGTACACAATGCAGGCTTTTATTTTTACTTCTTAAAGACTTCTTTTGTGTTTAAAGCTAATATCAGTGAAACAAGACAACAGTGCAAGAGGCGCAGAGATGTTATGTGACCACATAAGAGTTCTTTTGGGTAAAGTGTCTATAAGGCTATAAGAAAGGATTGGTTGATGAGCTTCCTGTTGGAAATTGTCCTGTTGGTGCACCAGCCTGGGGGAAAAGGAACGAAAAAGAATAAGGCAAGTACTTAAGATTTTTTTCTCATATTGTAAATCATAAATGCAGAATATATAAAAAAGAAAACAACCTGCTGGAGAATACTTCTGTTTTATATTACAGTCTATTTTCTTGGTGCTTCTCTGGAATTACACTACTGAGAGAACACGTATAAAAGTACCTCTGCTTTGATCTGAACATCCTTACAGGTGGCATATCATCAGAATACTGAGCTGCAGTTAGGACAGTCACATGCTGCCTTCCCTTATTAAAAGCAAGAAAACCCCCAAACCTTTGTGTATCTCTAAATTAAGTGTTACAGACTATTCTTCTTTGGACAAACAGAAGTCATTGACATGCAACAACTCACCATAAAAGGGTTACTAGATACTCCAACAGCTGCAACTTGTCCAAAAGGAGTTACTACAGGCTTTGCTTGCCCAAATGCAGCAAAACCTGCTCCTTGGAAAGAAGAGTAAAAAATATTAATACTAATAAAGAGTTCTTCACTGCAGCTCCCAGCCAAAATTAAGTGGAAGTTTGAACTGCAGAATCAACAGAACTGATCCTACTCAAACATTATCAAGAATGTAAGCGTAAAACACAGCGGTTGGGCTTTTTGTTTTCAACTGTTCAAAACTCATCAATCTCCAATTTCTACATGCGCACTTTTTTCAATGTTAGGATTTCATATAAATTCAGGGAGAAAATACTTTCCAATTTTCTCTTCCCTGCGTTCTATGAAGTTCGAGAAAGTGTAATGATGTGTTGCACACATTCCAAGACAGCCCTTCTTGCCTAAAAAGCCTGGGAACACTTACCATTTTAGTATGAGATTTTGGTAAAATTTCAGTTTGTCATTACACAATTGCACACAGCCAAGTCAAAAGGCTCAACTACAGAGCCAAAACAGTGTGAGAACCCTTCATCAACATTACTATCAAGCTCATGTAGAAATATCCACCCATTATTGCCAACTTATAGACAGACCATTTTCTCCATGTTTCTGATTTAGACAAGATTATCTAAAACATGCAGACCTACCATTTGGCTGCTGAGCAAAAGCAGTCTGTTGAGGGAAAGCTGCCTGGGTTGGGAACGTGGGCTGCTGGAAGTTGCCACTATAACTAGTAGGAAGACTGTAGGAGGCAGGAGTTCCAAATCCTGCCGGCATGCTCATGGATGCAGTACCAAATGTTGCTGCTGATAGGCAAAAAACATTCAATTATTTGTAAGAAATCACTTTTTCCATTGAACAAATTACTATAAGGCCATGTTAAAATTCTTCTAATGCCCTCTGTGACCAGACAAAAGTTTGGTTCAACTTCTACAGCCACTGAACTGATTTGTTCACTTGGATCACCACCAACTGGGTGCATAATTTACTTTTCCACTTTAAAAATGGAGTTATTTAAAATTTAGTAGATCAAGCATATTCAGATATTCTTTCAGAAGAGGAAATTATTTTTTGTTCTCAATATTATCATATCTTTTCCCCACAGTTTTTCTGGTAGAAGTCTGTACACATAAGAAGCAAACAGGTTCAGGCAGCCTAAGCCCCTCTGTTTTTCTCCTTCTTAGAAAAGCATGAAAAGATTTTCCTACTTCAAGCTGCACTATAGGAGGTTATAAATAAAAAAATCCAAACCAAACAAATCAAAGGGATACATGCATCCCCTTTTTTCATCCCATCTTTAATGTCTTTAAGGAAATTCTCACCATGCACATTATTTGCACACAAAGTTCCTGTTGCAACTACCTCTCTTACTGTTGAGGTAGAACTTAAAACAAAAAGAGCCCAAAACTTTTCATCTGATTCTCTGCTGAACATTTCAAGTAAAGAACACACAGCTCATAGGCATTTCCCCATGCCTTCAGCAAATAAATAGGAGCACATTAGGTGCAAAAGTATAGGAACAAAACCATTATTCAGTCTTTTGGGAGTTATTCTTGAAAAGAGAAGTGTATAGGAAGACTTTTGGTACAAATACAGACACCAGGTATTCTATGCTAGTTAAACAGGACTTCTCTTTTGAAATGTTACAAGCTACATTTTACGCAAGCTCAACTGTTTAAAAAAGCTAATAAAATAAATTTATTGAATATAGCTTAATTATCAGTTGAAAAATTTACCCCAAAAGTATTCAAGGGCAAGACATTATACAGACAAACTGTTGACAAGGTGCACGCAAAACTAATGTACTAATACTGTTCTCAAGTTACAGTGAGCAGAGAAGCTACTCGACAGCAAACTTGGCTAAAACAGCAAACAGAAGCACAACAAAATCACATGGGGACTTGGGATATCCCAAAAGGCATCAAACTATTGTTGGCAGAAACTTCAACAGTGACTCATTAGCACTATCTGGTGACCATGGAGGATATCAATAATGGTTTTGTTTTGGTTGCTCGACAGGATGTCTATGTATGCTCTTCTCTCCCTCTGCCCAGTTGCCAAATACCCACACCCACTCCATTTTTAAGAAGTCAAGTCTTCCACAATTCTTCGTGCAGAGAACCAGATAGCTGTCAATAAGCTTTTACAAGCAAGAACAATTAGCCACAAGAAACTTGATACCAAATGTGGCCACCTACCAAAATGAGCCTGAGGAAATATGTGAGAGTGCATTGCTCCCGAGAGGCCTTATGGAAGCCACAAAGAGACCAGACAATGTCAAATCATTTATACACTCTTGAACAGTCATTTCTTAGTCATATATATAGAGAGAAATAGATACACATATATGTACCAAACAGTTCATCAATAGCATGACCAGCAATAGCTTAGTATAAGAAAACCATCACAAATAAGCGCTACAAAACAGATCTCCCATGTACTAAATAGCAAAGTTCATGCAGGAGGAAAACATAAAAGGACAAACCATAAGTTTACACCTTACACCGAAAGGGGCTGAACATTATCTTTACTTATAGACATTATCTCTGTCACCTAGTATGGAACATCAGGATGGCTGCCAAAGGCTTGGAACCTCAGCAAGCCAGGGACAGCTGTATAGAAGGCGGAAGGATAGAGTTGCCATATTCAAAGAAATTTATCTAAAGAGGCTACAAATTCTTAATGATGATCCAAAATAGCCCACTTAGGAATGAGATTAAAATAAATCAAAAAAGATATTTTGGGCATTAAATACCTGAACAAGTTTAGCTGCATAGTATCTCAAAAGGGACTGAAAACAGAATTTATTTCAGCAGAAGATACAAATTTATCAATTCAGTTTTTAACTCAGCCTACCTAAATCATTGAGCAAACCACAACTCAAAACGCACATATCAGCAGATTTTAATCTGTTGAAGTCCAGCTAACAGATAAGTGTCAAAATTTAGCTCTGGAGAGGAAAATCAGCATAACCTAGCAGCCATCTAAATCCAAGTTCATAGTTTTAAAGAAGTACAAGTTTGCTTTTTTAAAAAGTGATTAAGTTTTGCCCATGGAATTATGATTCTACAGAATCTTCACACAGAAGATTAATACAAAAAATGAGTCTAAAGATTAAACATATGCCTTAAAAAAGAGACACCAACGGACTGAATAAGTGGACTGGTGAGGAGCAAACATCCCAAGAGCCTTGTCTTTACTGGTTCTGGCTCCAGCTCTTTGGTTTTGAGAGCTTTCATCAGTTTGAAATAAAGAAAGAAATTAAAAAAAAGGGCTTTCAAGATCCCTGATTTCAGGGCTACCTGCTATAAAGCATGCTCTAAAGCCAAGGTTATAGTCTTGGAAGGAACTTCAACTCCTCTTGGAAGGTGATACACAGACTACAAATAGGTAGAGCACTAACAGATCATTTCGACATTTTTCATGGCCACCATTTGAAATCCTAGAATTGCACATCAACACTGAGCAAACACAAAACAAGTCAAATAGACTAGGGACAGATAATACAGAAAATCTTTAAGAAACAAATTATACAGATACTGGAAAAAAGAATCAATGCAATTCTTTAAAGAAAGTTTCTCAAACACTTTTTTTCCTAACCTGTTGCTCCTCGGCTATTGGTCTGGAATGGATTTGTTGAAGGTGCCACTGGGGCAACAGGGGCAGCTACAAATGGATTTGTGGAAGGTGTTGCTGAAAGATTAAAGACATTTTATTAAGTAAGCATTTCTCTAACAGCCAATCTGACTCACAGGAAGTCTATACAGCTTTTATACAAAGATACATAAATACCTAAAATTACATGAAGGATCAGGAATTTATAAGAAAAAACATTAAAAACAATTATTTTGACAGTAGTAGTTTTTTGTTAATAGTACCTTTCTTAACTTCAGTATTAGTGGTATCAAAGTACAGCATTATCAACTAAAAATTAGTAGATTGCTTGCTTACAGTCCCCAAAGGGTTTTAGTAACACTTACATACCTCCAAAAGGAGCAGGCACGCTTGAAGATGGAGGCTGTGTCTGTGCAGTAGCAGCCACAGGTACTGTTCCAAAAGCATTGCTGGAAATAATTTATACAATTCATTCAGAGAAGTCAGAATTGCTTGTTTAACAATTAAATACAATTTACAGTTACTGCTGGCATGTAAAAGAAAGGGGATGAACACTTATGTGCAGTTTGCCGAATGCAATGTACCTCCCTGAAGCCAGGGTCAGACACTCTCACTAGTGCTGAGCAATGGAAAGTCATCTCCACCTACAGCAGAAGGAATATTGAGCTAATGCCAACAGTATAAAGGTTGCAGAGCAGAAGCCTTAGGGGCACTTGCAATACCAAGCTGCTAACAGGCGTTTGCTATTTGTTACTTCAGTGATCCAGAAAAAAAATGGGTGGCACCATTTGCACGAAAAATGTCTGAAATTTTTTTTTTCAGGCATGATCCTATCATTTTCAGTATGCATGCAAGTACTCTGCACAGCAAAGTGCTACCATCTAACAAGTTTAGCATGTCGTGACTGCAAAGGTGCAGAGAACATTCTGCTAACAGTATTCGTAGAATATGCTATCCCTCAGTACTGCCATTATTTAAAACAAGAGATGCAGTTTCAGTAGTACCTCTACACTCATTCAATGCTTCCTCATTTAGATAAGAAACACACAGATCTGAGAAATGACTTCAAGCTACTTCTGTGCTGCTGCTGCAGTCAGTGTGGGACTCAGCAGCCCCTGGCAGTGTACCTGCTGACGTTACTGGTGGCAGTGTAGGCGTTACTGGAGGTGGCCGTGGAGCTGAACACGCTGTCCAGCTCCGCCAGAGCCGCGTACTTGTCTGAAGATGCACTTGACTGATGGGGGGCTGGCAACGCAGGGCCTGCTGATGACACTGCTGTGCTGAAGCCACTCCCCTGCTCACTCCCACCTGGAAAGAAAGCAAGCAAGCAGATTCAAAGTACTGAAGATTGTTTCAATTTCCGTCCTGCTGACATAGAGAACTAAATGGAAGTTCACAGACGGTTGCAGACTTAAAAGTGCACTAGTGCATAGAAGAAAAAGTGTTTAACAAGCCACTATCTATTAGCAAAATGTCCAGATTCTATGGGTACTCTGCAGCCCCAGAGAGCTTTTGTTTTCCTAGAAAAATAATTCATTCATCTTCAACTAGAAAATTAACAGAACACCTAACCTCAAATAATCCATTTCAGAACAAACCTCTACAGTACAAACAAACGTAACTTTTTACACACCATTTGAGAAGAACTACATTTGAGTAACAGAATAACTAGCTTTTTCTCCTTAATGTACTATCAACTAAATCCAAGTATCACTGCTACTATTTTACAAAAAAACTAAAGCCAAATCTTTTTGTGGCAGAGAGGTAAGGAAGTTGCTCTGGCAGCTCTGTGTAACAACTGCACATCTCCATTCCAGAGCATCCACTATAGGTTTTAGTACAAATATAAATTTGTATTTTTTTATGTTTTCATTATTGCAGTAATGATTATTTACATATTTTAATTCAGAGTTCTTCATCTTGATGGGAAATAGGTTCCCAAAAAGCAGTCTTGTAATGACACCCTTTTGGAATGATGTCTTAAAACTTACCTCTTGTACATTAAGGGCACACTGACACAAGATTCTACTGATCACTTAGAGAAGGGAAATTTTGAAATACAGTTACAGTACTCTGACAAGCACAGCCATCCTTGTGACAACTCTACACATACAGAATAATCATGGCAAAGAATAAAGTTTAATACCTTGCCCTGCACTGAAGATATTATCTAAATTAGCAAGAGCTGCATATTTGTCAGCTGACTGAAGATTCAGTTTATTCACTGCAGCTTTACTGGCTGCAGTTGCTGTGGCGTTGCTCTGAGAAGCATTGAAGGCTCCAAAATCAGCACTGGAGGATTTGGGGAAGTTATCAAAGTGGGCAAAATTAGCATTCACTGATCCAGCACTTCCACCTGTAACAAATTAAGTCAAACATGATCAATGTTCCAAAGTTATAAAGTCTCTCCAACTGTAACTGATGGCACAATAACCCTCCCTTTGTGGTTATGTGAGGCAATGTGTTTGCCTGCCCCATCCTACACATTTAAGACTCTTTCCCATTTCCTTCAAAGTTCAGCAGGTCATCAGAAAAAAATAATAATATATTTTTTCGACTGCACATCAGGGATAAACACCCCAAACTTCAACACTTTAAATCACAGTCATAATTTGATCTTGAAAACTATATGCTACTTCTTAGCAGTTAAAAGTGATTTCAATAATAAAATCTTACTAGAAAAAGATGTATTTGTCTTAATGTTTAATAATCAAAATACAGAAGCTTCATTTCCCTACCATATGTGGCTATTAAATAGCTACTATTTGCATTTACTTAGTGGTTCAATGTTTAGTCATTTCAGATGTCAGCCATCATCCTAAGCAAAAAACCAGTGCCTGGAAGTCCAAAAGTTCTATGATTTCATGCCCAGATTTAGAGAGAGTTTTAGACTGCATCCAATCAGGAAAGAGGTGAGGGGGAAGACACAACACAGCTCTTTTAAAACAAGTCTCCACTGACGTCAGAGATACATAAATCAGTTTTAGAAATCTGATATGGGTCCACACAACTGAACTTCAGATCAAGCATGATACTACAAGCTTCCATCTCTTCATTGTCCAGACAATTTAATCTAGGCAGGCCATGTACTTAAATTTAAATGAGTTGCTTCATTAGGTGTATCACATTTTATAACAGTTGGTTGATGATTCCACTCAAACTACAGTACTTTCTAAAACAGAAACACAACTTTCTAAAAGCATAATCAACAAGCTGAAACATATGCAACAGTAGGAATGGAAGTGCTATACTACAATGGCATAAAATGAAGCAAGCTGAGTTTTCCACTGCGTGGAACTTACTGTGTACAGCCTGGAGAGGAAAAGCTGAAGTAAATTCACCAAAACTGCAGCTAGATGAAAGCGTTCTGAACGCTGGACAGCCAGAAATTGTGTGTGGGTTAAAGTTAACATAAGAAGGGAGAAAGAAAATTTGAAAAAAAAGTTTAAAACAACACCACACTCAAAAGAAAAAAAAAAAAAAAGGAAAAGAAAGTCAGTCAGCCAAAGATCTAGACAAACAGCAAGTGTAAACTCAAGCAGAAGTTCTAAAGCATGATCAAATTAAAGGAAAGCAAAATAAATCTTAGCAATAGGCTCTACACATGAAGTCAAACATACTGAAGTGTATGCATATGCTATAAGTATGCATAGACACACACTTTTTTGGTACTGTGACATCCTTTTGGATCTACTGAAGTGCTTCTCTTAGAAGACAGAGTCAATTCAATACTTATTAAAAGCAGTAGAGTTTATTCTTTTCATAGTTATTTCAGGTGTAGAGCTAACAAAGACAGTGCCATAAATCAGACTTCTGAGTAGCATTAGGGGAAAAAAAAAATCAACACCAAACACAAGGAATTCATTTTGAGTTTCCCCAGAGCTTCAGATTGCTTGATTGCATTAAAGCAGGCAGATGCAAGAAAAACTCAACTTCAGTACCTTCCAACATAAAGGTAAGGATTATTTCAATCAAGTATTAATCAAAAGTGCTAGGAGTTCTACCTGTATTTTGGGGCTGAAAAGGAGACTGACTTGCTGTGGGGAAACCTCCAAAATTACTCGAGCCACTAGACTGTCCAAATGCATCAAAGTTTGCAAAACCTGCATTGGCAGAGTTCTGCGCTGTAAATCGCAAAGGAACAAAACATGTTAATGGATATGGGAAATAAACACAAAAACAGATGTATTAACTGAATTCATGGTCATGACAGCCTCCAAGGGTTATGTCCTACCATGTGCTTCTTTTTACATGAAGAAAATTACATGTTATTCTCTGACTGAAAGTTGTCTTTGAACAAGCTTTCACCAACCACCTTCACAGAGCTGTACCAGTTAATGCTACTTCTGTCCTTCTCACGCAAGCTGCTACTCACAACTGCACGACCTGATAGAGTCCACTTCAGCTTAACCCTCAGTGTCTGCAGTGCTGGCTGCTCAGGAAAAAAACAGCCATAAAGAACAGAATACCAGATAGTTTCCAAAAGTAGAACTTATGGGCTAACTGAACATTTCTTTGGAAATAAAATTAGAAGGTATTCTTGTAACATAGTGGCAATCCAAATTCCTCAAACACAAAGTGCTGCTTCCTCAGGTCAATTTTGGTTGGCACCACTTGAATGGTTTTGGCTAGGTTTATAAATTCATTTAACTGCAAAACTCAGTCTTTAAAACAACTAAATCAGACTACAGAAATACGGAAAATCAATACCAATGTCAAGAAGATAGCATTCATAGAGTGTATCCACAAAATAAAATCCAAGGAAATTTCAAAGAGAATTTCAGTTTTCGCCTTCCTTTTGTGCCATACTATAGGAGAAAATAGAAGTTAAGACTAATCCAATTTTGAACAGCTGGACAGTCAAGCATCTATAGGTTCAACAGGAATTGCATGCCTAGCTGATAAGCTCCACAGAAGCGCTTAAACTCTATGAGAAGCAAGAAAAAGAAAAAGTGTTTTTAATCAAATGCAAACCAAACCTTTTTATATAGATAACTTAAGTTACTATCTAAAGAAAGCTCACGAAACACCTTCTGGAATAACAGATGGCAACACATTATATTTTTAGGTTAGAATTTGTTTATTCTGGAGAGATTTTGCAGATTAAGTATACAAAGAGAATAAATTATGCTGTTTGCTTAAGTACTGTAACTTAACAGCCTGATAGTGCTAATTAAGAGTTGCACTATTTCACTTAATTTCTATTCAAAAGCATCTGTAGTATAGAGTTATAATCTAAAAGGACATTTTAATACAAACTACTGTATTCCACAATGCTGCTAATATAAATGGAAGTGCATGCATTTTCCTTCCCGGGGTACACCGGGAGAGAGGGTGAAGTTTGCCTGGACTCGAAACCACGCTTATTAAACTGTGTGCATGAGCATTAGGTTTACAGGGCATGGTTTTGGCAGCAGGGAGCAGCCAGGGTGGTCCCTGTGAGGAGAGAACAGAAGCTGCCCCCATTCCTGCACAGCTGCTGCAGCTCCAAGACTGCCCCGCCACAGCCCAAAGCTGAGCCCACCAGCAGTGCTGGTGGCACCTCTGGGGCACTGTGTTTAAAAAAGGTTAAAAACCTGTGTGCAGCAGCTGTGGCAGGGAGAGTAATGAGGAAAATGCAAGAGAAAACACTGCAGACACCAAGGTCAGCTAAGAGGGAAGAAAGGACATGCTCCAGGCCCATGGAGAAGACCATGGCGAGGAAGGCTGCCCCACTGCAGCCCATGAAGGACCGTGGTGTAACACATTCACACGGCAGCCTGTGGAGGAGCCATGCCAGAGCAGGTAGGGACGGCAAGAGCAGGCTGGAGCTCATGGAAAGCCCATGCTGGAGCAGGCTCCTGGTGGGAGCTCTGGCTAATGAAGAGGAGCCCACACTGGAGCAGGTTCCCTGGCAGGAGCTGTGACCCTGCCTGAAGGACAGCACCCCATGGAAAGGACCCCTGCTGGAGCAGTTCTCAGAGAACTGACACCCACGGAAAGGGCTCACGTATCCCACTGCAGGAGAAGGACCCCACAATGGAGCAGGGGAACAGCATGAGGAAGAAGTAGTGACAGAGATGAAATCTTGTGAACTAAATGCAATCCCCAGCCCCCTTAGGAGGAGAAGCTAAAACGGTCAGGAGTGAAATTACGCCTCACAAGAAGGGATGAAGGTGGGTTTGGTTTTATTTTTAACTATTCTACTCTATTATTAACTGTCAATAAACTAAGTCAAGTCTGGTTTGCCCAGAACAGTAACTTTCTCTAGACTTATCAGCTTTTTTGTGTCTTCTCCCCCCACCCTGCTGAAGGGAGAGTGAACACACAGCAGTGTGGGCACCTGGAATCAGGCAAGGTCAACCCACCACAGCATGAGAGTCAGCAAGGAGAAAAAAAAAAAAAAAATCAAAGTGAAAGCAAGCTCTTGGGAGAGTTATTTTCACCTCTGAAGTGTGCAAAGAGAAAAAGTTGGCACAGACAGACAAAAAATTACTTCTATTATATCCTCTGTATTGGTTCAAACAGCATTTTACGTACTCCAATTCCAAACTCCAAAGTTCGAGTTGTTTTGGTTTTTAAACCAGTAGCTTTTTAATAGGAATAGATTAAGAATTCACTTTAAAATGAAAGTGATACTTTCATCCTAATGCATCAATTGGATAGACGAGAGACTGATGTTTAGTTGACCAAACAGGATTAAGTACATAAATGTCACTCCTAGTGTAAGGGCAAGATTATTCATTTTAACCACTCACACACAGAGAAAACTATGTCAAGAATCTTAAATGAAATATCTTTTGGGTCCAAATTAAAAACTGGAGTGTATTACATTACAAAACACTCGGTTTTACTGCATCAGCTGACACACAGAGTATGACTTTCAAGTGAGCCCATTTCCAACAGTATTGCTGTAAAAACTCTTCAGTAGAGTATTCTAATACTAATCTTGCTTTATTTTATGCAGTAAAGTTTCAACCTTCATAAATGTGGCACAAAGCTAAAGACCAGATAACATTTGTACTCTACTGCACCTGGACAATATGTAGATTGCGCCAATTCCAAAATTCAGTTCTCCACGCAAAAACCCAAAGCCAACCCTAAGTAAGCTCAGGGACTGCAGGGGGTTGCAGATCGCCATGGATTTACAGCTGCTCTCGACACTGCAGATCAATGAAGCAGTACAAAAGCCAGCTGGCTAAAGCCAGGGATGACAACAGCAGTCATGGCAATGCCAGCTGCCCCTACAGTCTTTGCACAGTTTGTTCTGTGAGGTTTGCACTACCTGGTGTGCAATAAAGGCATGAAACACTGCAAAAGAGAAAAAACTAAAATAAAATCCACATATATCTAAAGTAAAAAAACTCTCCTCAAAATAACTATGTCATACTATTTTGCTTTTTCTAGATAAAGCCTCTTCTCCCACTTTATCTGTGACAGAGTTGTGCTGTGTCACTACATCTTTTTAAAATCTTTTGTGCAGGTCTTCTATTCCATTAGATTATAAGAAATCTATGTGCCAAAAATTTTGATCCTTGTTGCTATTAGCAGTCTATAAACTACAGACAAATCAGTCATGTACCATCTTCAAAATCTCAATTTTGCAGAAACTACAGAAGTTTGTAAATTAAATACAGACAGTAAACATAAGGTCAGTACGTTTCCCCTTCAATAAGCAACAATATCCTGAACCAGCTTAATACATTAAAGAACTTGGAAAGCAGAAACATATCACAAATTGCAGTTCCTGCAAAATTTTCAAGATTTACACCGACACTTCACAGATTACAGCACAAGTTCATTAATATTTTCCTATCAGCTGATGCACTCAGTAACTTATACTGAAGGACCTTAAGTTTGCTGGTCGTTTCAGTGATTTCTTTAGTTAGTATTGCATACATGAAGGGGAAAAAGTCCATCCTCTATACACATAGCTAAAACCAAGCCCTAAAACAAGAACACCAGACCATAAACTTTGAGAAAGTAGTGCCAGACTAAGTGCAAATTCTCCCATCCTCTGCTGCAGCATGTAATTGCTAACAAAAATTACATGTTTATACAGCTCCTGAATGAGCATTTCAAACTCATTTTTGCCAAAGCTGGCAGACTGATCAACCATCCTTGTGTTCCAAAGGAAGAGTTTGTAACATTTTGTTATTCATTTTGCTAACACTACCCTGTACTTACTGCACACAAGACAAGCCTTACAAGCATTTTACTATAGCAAGTCAGAAAACACCCTCAGGTAACAAGTCTGCAACACACATTTAGCTATCACACGCTCAGAATCAGGTTTGTCTTTTAGAAACTGATTTACTAGCCCTGAAACTGCCTTGGGCTCTACAACTTATGGAAAGAAGTCATGGGAATGACCACAATCGTTAGTTTGTGACTAGAAATTAACAGACTCTTTCCTCAGATCTTATTTATTCTGGAGTGTTCCAATAGCTTTTTATCCTTTTAAAAATTACCCAACAGAGATGCAATGGAATTTTACCTAGATTTCGAACACAATATTGAAATACTGCTTTAATGGAATTTTCATCTCCCTAAAAAGGACAAGGAATAACAAAGTGTATATAAATAAAGAATTATTCAGCAACAAGTTTGGAAAGAAATTATTAGACAACTTAACCATCTGCAGCCTTTTTAGTAACGTAATACAGCACTGGCCAGTCAGCACAAGTTCTCCCAGTTAAACACACCACCAAAAAGATGATTAACATGAAATCTAATTTTAAGGATTTTACAGAATACACAGAATAAAAATTGCTGTTGCAGTGTTACTGAATTCAGCCATATATTTCACAACATTAATTGGCAGAAATCCTTGGTATTTTGCCCACTTCCTCAGGTGTGAATCTTAAGTCCCATCCATGACCCTTTATCTTGGCTGTTAATAGTTTCAGGACTGATTTGCAAGAAATCTCTCTTATTCTGGGTGGCAAAGCAGCATCACAGTTTCTCTCAGAACAACTAGATAAAAAGCCCATTCAGACCAGGCAGGCAAAGGTACTTTCCCACAACTACAATGCAAGTTAGCAACAACAAACTTCAGTGACCAGAGAATCGACTTTTTCTTTAGCATAGACTTCTATTACTCTTGGTCTTTGGCTGGAAAAAAACCAAACCCTGAGGGTTCAATATATTTTACTGAAGTCATCCTCTAAGAATTCAAGGCCTATCCCCCTTCCTCAGTCAATACATATGCTCAAGGTTTGTTTATTCTTTCTGAAACTACAGAATACTACCCACATGGGCAGTACTCAGCTTTCACACACACACACAAAAGAGGAGGTCACTCTTTAAACTGGGCAAGCCTTGGATTTTCTTTTGACAAACTGACAGTTATTATCAATGCATTTGAACTCCTTTAAAGTCTCTGTATCTGCTTGCTTTTCATGAATGCTCTTCCTAATAATTTTCAGAAAGAAAACTGAAGGTCTAGTATCAGCTTCTCTCGACATTTTGTTACTCATCCTCTCACTCTCTCCCCTGAAGAATTTAAAGTTTAGCAGTAGGCAGAAACAGTGTAATCATACATATCCTAGGAAATAGCTATAGCAACTCCCACTTCCAAAAGCAGAATTGTCAGTCTTTGTCTTCAACCTTTCTTTATCAAGACCTGAAAGAAATCTCGAGCAATACAACATTCCTAAGGCACAGAGATTACATACACCTTATGAAGTTTACTCAAAATTCATCAGAATTAAAACTCCACTTTATACATTTAAAAGGGATACACTGGTCCAATACCTACCTGTATGACTGTTGAAGTGTGCAAAATTGGCAAAATTCGCTGTAGCAGCTGACTGAGGAGGAGCAGCAGCAAAGATATCTGAGCCAAGGTCACTGAGGAGGTCAAATTGTTTCTTTTCTTGTTGCTGCTGTCCTTGAGATCGAACTACAACAGGAGACTACAGACAACATTTCAATTAGCTAGTATGAAAAGGTGATATTTTACCAAACTGACATTTACAAAGTATTAGAAGGCTAGACAAAGCTTATTTCTTTAACAAGACATTTATTCCTGACGTTTAAGATGCTGTATGTAGCACACACCCTCCTCCTATAGTATGAGGAAGGCTATCTATGCTACTACTCTGGCTTTTAAAGGAACTCTGCAACAGATTTACATGGTTTAATAGCACCCAGAAGAATAAAGCAGGGATACATTATTAGCAACTTCAGATTTTGTATTTGAAACTGCAAATATTGTACAAATGCAAGCAATAAAACTTAAGTTTTACAAGATGGAAAACAGTTACTCACTACATTCTGAAAAAATCTTTAGAATTCTGTATATGGAGAGAAAAATTGAAGAATTTCATAGCAAGGCTTGAAGTCGCAATTTTCTACTGTTTGAGCTCCTAGAGGTCCATTCAAGAGGTGCCTGTATCCTGATGGCAGTTTCCAAAACAACTGTCTTCCCTCCAAAAATCTAAGTACACAGTGTTGTTTGACTTGACTTTACAGCATACAGACGCCCCCTGAAAGCCACTTAAGACAGTTTCAGAATGCATAGGAAGCAATAATAAACATGGCATGCTTTCATCCACATATTTACTACTAATCTCATGGTTAACAGCATGAGTTATTTTCTTGTTTTCAAATAGAAAAAACAAAGATGAAAATATAACACACTAGGTCCAAACTTCAGAGATATTTATGCAAAAGACAATCAATTAATCCTATCACACTGGAAAACTCTGCCTACTAGAAATAACCACTAAAAAATCGATTTGGTCAATAGAAACAAACTTCATTTAGTACCTGATCTGCAAATGTGTATATACTTCAGTAAAATACGGTGATCATATTAGTTCCTACAGATCACAGCAGTTGCTATTGCAAGAATTTTTGTGCCACTGAAAGAGTACCAAGGACTGCAGAACAGTTCTGTGCTCCTCAGCTGTCATTACTCACTTGGCTAGGTGTGCCCTTGTTTAAGTGCAGTGCGGGTGCAGCTTCTCCCAAGAGAGATTTCAGTGGCTTCACCTCAGGTGTGCTGCTTGTACTACTGGCAGAAGACCCCGATATGGATGCATGGACTGATGCCACCACCTTTGCTTGCTCTGGAGGAACATACCTACATTCAAGAAGAGCAATGGTTTCTACAAGTTTCACGTGAGAAGTTCCAATCAACGCTCCTAAGTCTGAAGTGTGAGAACTGGCAGATCTCAGCTTTGCTGCTGAACCCCTGATCCTGCAATAGATTCTATCAGTAGTTTGCAAAATATCCATTCTTTAAATATACCAAAGATTTTTTTGAAAAATGGACTAGAATTTAAAGTCGTCAATGTTTTTTAGCACTTACTCAATGCAAAACATCTTCCCCATCCTAATAAACAGGATGAGAAATAATAGTCTGCAAAACTGTTCCTTTACACTGTTGTCGACGTGCTCTTAAGCCATTTCTGTTCCATCAATACAAACACTGAGAAACTTCTTCATTTTGTCTTCCCTGCTTCCTATAGGAGCTCTGAACAAAGTTCAGAAATCATTTCACTTTACAGAACTCTGCAATCTAGTCTGAAGAGTACACAAGAAGGAAAGCACACTCCAAATGACAGCAAACACTCCATCTTCATTTCTCATCATAGAGGCAATCTTTATAATTGTAAAGGTATCTTACCATCTTTTCTTTTCATATTTTTCCTGTAGAAATTCCTTTACTTTCTGTGGATCCCTGAAGTCTGGAATTGCTGATGATCTATCATCAAATAGGCCTAGCCAAATCTGTTTGCACACCTTAATAAACAAAACACAACAATAAAGACTGATCAGAGAAAATACCTGAATTCAAAGTTTAAGTTTAACTATTTAAGTTTACTGTTGTTAATACATTAAACCATTAAAGTGTGTGGCTACATAATTTATATTCCAGACTGAGCTGCTGTAACAACTGACTGGTGCACCATGTACTGGTCTAAATACCTAGAGTTTAAAGATCATCTGTCACAGCAGGGCAAGCAAATCCCAGCATCCAATTTCACCATCCAACACTCCTTTTACAAAACATTTGTAGAATGTACTCATGAAATGCAAAGCACCTGATTTCTACTTGTAATCTTCAAGACTGTTCTCCTTCACCTAATTCTATACATTTCTCTTACTGTACTTCAGGTCTTAAACTGTTTCAACAGATTCCATATGCCCTAAGCCCCAGATGGCAGATTTTAAAGGATCCAAGGTTTAGTATTTATACTTTTAATTACTATTTGAGTACAGGAACTGTTTTTCCAACAGCCTTTGTTACCATGATGCAGTTTCTACAATACCATACATTTGAGCGATGGTATGAGAGAAGGGGTAAAAGTACTCTTGCTCCCATTTAATTTTCTAATTGGAGTTGTGAGTGAGCAAAAGCTGAACCACTTGCAAAATTCTCAGTATGTTCAAGCTTCAATGCCTGAGCAAAACAAGAGGAAAGGTGTTCTCAAAACTAAACAAGACATAGGAGTTTTAACTTGAAATGTTTTAAGCCCTTCAGACTATTCCACAAGTAACCTGAATATGCACCCAAACAATAACACCAAACATTAGCTGCCCTCAAAAATCAGTGCCCTTTTGGAACAGGTTTCTTCCAGAGAAGCAGAGTCAAAAAAGCTTTGTTTTTATGATACATACTCTTTCTTCCCACACCCTTTCTGAAATAGCCCTGACCATCCCTCTTACATGCCTACTACAAACGTGCCCTCTATCCCTCTAAGTGTCAGGTTTTCAACATTGTCCCCAGTGACCTTCAGGAGAAGCACAGGCTCTAACAACCAAGAGCTGCAAAATGGATTGCTCTGGAAGTTGGCAAATCAAGGTAGAAGCTGTGATACTTCCACTTCAGCATCTTCCCCAAACAGGTTTTCCTCTTCACCGGTTCAGACAGAGGTAGTTGACAAACATGATAAACCTTATAGGTCATTTCAAAGATTGCTCAGGATTAGAGAGATTAGGCAGACATCATAACTATGTATTTCATACTTGATGTTTCAGTTCTAAATAGCCTGATTGCATATTCAACACCTAACAGTCCTTATTACCAACATTATTATCGTCTACTGGATAGAGACAAACAACAACAGGAAAGAGAACTAATGATCAAAAGATATTTTTAAATTAGTATTTATATAGCTAACTTAGAGCTAAAATCAGTATTTCCTACCCAAATTCTGCATTCATTCTGCAACTGTACTCCACAAAAGGGTCAAGTTCAATGCACTGATTTGAGTTCTCAAAATTAAAGTCACTTGCAGTATAGTAATAGATAAAATGAAACTTAATATATTTGTTTAATACTTCTTCATACAAACTTAGAAGATAAACTTAGTCAAAAAAGTCTCAAGTCTGTTCTAAACTAAAAGCTAATGGCATGAATCACTGTTTTAATAGTACCAATCTTTCACTACTTTTTGCTGACAAAACATATAAAGTCAGAATATTTATATGTGTAGCTTTAAACTTGCAGTGGATAGTCTGAAGTGGGCCAGCAGTAGTATTTCCACACTTAGATTTATAACTATTCAAGCAGCAGTCATATGATTGCTTGGAGGAAGAGAAGTTCTGCTTGTGGCTATTTACAGAATCCCTAGCAGCAGGAGTTGGTGTTGTTCAACTCTACACAGTCCCCTCCCAACCCCAACTCAGTGCTGGAAAGAACATCAGAAAACACAGCACAATACAAAAATTGTGCTTAATTTCAGACAAGCAGAAAGACAAATGTTACAACACCCCCTACTTGATTCTGCACCCAGCACTGTAACACTTAGGGCTGTACCATGATAATCAGTTTGCATCCAGCTTGAGATGTGCTGGCAAATGAAAGAGGAGGTCCCCTTCCCCACCCATATCAGGACATCCAATTACTCCTCCTTCTCCTGCAACCCAAAACAAGTCAGATCACAGAAACTCATCACAATTACTATGTCACTGGTACCACCGAAACCTGGAGGAGATCAACTCACAGCAACAAAGCAGAACCCAGTTTTTCACGTTTCTCCCTCCCAGTTGTCTGCTTCATCTTCATCCTGAAGTGCCTAAGCATTTGGAGTGAGGGGGAAAGAAAACAAACAAAAAAAACCCCAGACAAAGAAACAAAAAACCCCAACAACAAACAATCCAAACCAAAAAACCCCACCACAGCTCCACGTCAAACTCTCAGGCCACTGCGACCACTAACTACAATGATTTCTGTGAGGACTCAGAAAAAAAGGTGCTGTGTGACTTTAGATCATTACCAGCTACAGAGCTATAGTAGATACAGTTCTATGAATATGCAAACAGGAACGGAGGAGGACTGTGCTGAACAAACACCTGTTAGTTTAAAATGATGCAAGCTTCTTAAAGGCATCAGCCTTTGCCATTGCATTGCAATTTTTGCAAACATTCAGAAAGCAGGCTTCCAAAAGTGTTTCCTGGAGCAACTAATTCCTGCTAAATACCTAACCACAAAAAGAAGTAACAAGTGAGATATGCCTTAAGTCACTACTGTAACTAATTTAAACAAACTGCCAGGCACTCTGTGTTTTTCTGTTGCTGGTAGCAGAGAGAACAGTTTTACTAATGGGCAACACACAACCACCAGGCCAAAGAACCTGCTTAGTCACACATACCTCAGCAAGAAGTTCTCATTGTACCAGAGTCTGATTGCAGGAGATGTACAAACACAGCGTAAAACATTTACCACACCAGGGTGCATAATAAATTTCATGTAAGTTTCTTTACCTAAAGAGTTACCAGAGAAAGTACAATTTCTTAAAAGTTCTTAAATATGGACAAGTCTTAAACCAAAACCAGACACCCACAACAGATAAGAGTAGTTTGGATTTGGATAGTGGGAATGATGGAAAGGAACCATAAGACTGTAAGTGGGTGTACAACATGACTGGAATACAAAGGGTAAATCACATCCTCATAAGGGCATTTCAGACCATGCTTATGCCAAAAAAAGGCTGTTTTGTCTTCCTACTGCAGTTGGGCTTGACGATCTTAAAGGTTTTTCCAACCTACACAATTCTGACTTAAATCCTTTAGAAAGCCATGTTTTATAAAGCTTTAGAGCCACACAAGAAACCATGAAAAGGCACATATTTCTGTCTCAAGTAGCACACAATGCTTTGAACATCAGCAGCCGTTCCAAGCAGGCATTCAGAGCCCAATAAAAGGCCCGTTGTCTGCCCTTGTTTGCTGGTGACCTGTGTGCTCTGTCTAGCTATACTCCTGCTACTATCATCTGACTTGACAGGGATCCACAACACTGCATTGATTACGCGTCAAGTGAGCCACTAAACACAATTTTCGGCCATCTAAAAAAACACAAATGGAAGAGAGCTGTGCAATACCACAGGATGAAATCAAAATTGAAAAATAAAATTTAAAAAATACTGTTGTCAGAGACAGAACTCACATGGTGTAACTGTGGTTTTTTGAAGTAGTTATCTTTCCAAAGTAATTTTAAAGTAAGTCACCAACAGTCCTGAATCTTGTGCAAAGAAATAAGTTTGCTGTGAGAAGTCTTTATTTTTGCTGCATTTTTATCGATCAGGCCATCACACTTTTTTATTTCAAAGCTATTCAAAAGTTACTCTTGTGATAAATATGAAGGAAATTTATGCCATGCAACTTGCTGTTTATGGTGGGGAACGATTACTCAGCATTTATACCTTTGGTACTCTGATTACTCCCCACTAATTCACCAACTGAATTGGACAGATACCAAAAGATTAATTAAAACAACAACAACAAAAAATAGCACAAGTATAGAAAAATCAGACTGGCAACTTTAGTTGGCAACACTTCATCATGAGCTTCAGTGCTATGTTCTGTCTGGCCTGACAGCTGCCCAGGCAGGACACCTGAACAGCACAGTTACTCCCACAGTTATTCAGCATAGTTTTTCACAGCATGTGCTGACTCTCGCAGGGCATTACTTGCAGGGAGGGGGAGCAGGGAGGAACTGCAAAAAGGCATTAAGGGAAATGTAAACCTGCACAAACCCAAGCCTTAAGCAAGCAGTTGCTCTACAAATACAGTTTTCTTATTTAATACAAACTAATAATTTGAAAAAAAAAAAACCAAGGAAGTAATTGTTCTCAATTTCTGGTTATTTTGAAAATGTATGCTTTGAGAAATTTGAATTTGACATCCCAAAGAGCATGTATTCCAAACCACCTCTTTAACTGCTCCATATATAAATCACACTTGCAGAGCTCATTCAGAAAATGCTACTGCTCAAGTTTCAAGACACATCTTCAGCCCCATTTAAACAGAATTACTCATTCCTTTGCTTTTACAGATAACACATGAAGCATCATCCCAACTCACCACACAATTACACAACACTACTATTACGGTATCGGGCCTAAAAATTCTACGGCTTTCTGAAATCCTTCTACATTGCACCATCTCCTTGGGAATACTCTGGTTCAGCCATTTAATATTAATATTGTTCTTTCTACAACAGCAGCACGAATAAGCCTCTGCTTAAAAGCTCTGTTTATTCACCAAAAGCTTTGCTATACTCCTCCTTTTGATAGCCACAGCTCTATCAAACAAAATGCTCTGCTTAGAGAAGAGCCTGACAAGCTGGAGCCAAGAGTAAACATTCAAGTTATGTGGAAGCCCCTAGAAACAGTGGAACATATCCAACAATCCATAATCATTGTCCACTGTCCCTGAAAAGTATAATTAGTCCATGTCCCACTGGTTCACCAATGGAGCAGGGGAAAAAAAAGGAGAGCATTGAAGTCAGAATGACTAAGCGTATGCAGCATTTGAAAGTCTACTTTTGTTGAAGGGTTGATAGAAGCAATACTTTGAAGTTTTGCCCCTACTACACTCTGGGGGCTGCAAAAATCAAGACAAAGCAAAGTTTTATCTTATCAGGTAACAATAAGAAGATAACAAGATTCAGCAGTTGTCTTCATGAAATTTAAAAGTTCATGAGAATCCCTCTACAACTGCTTTGGGAAGAATAGTACCTGTCCTCTGCCAACAAGCTCCAGTCCTGCAAGGGATGTCATCAGACACTTGGCAACCAGATACTGGGACGTTCAGAATTAGATCAGTAAGTACAGCATGAAGTAAAGAGGGAAAGAGAACCACAACCAGCACCAACCTACTCACCCTGACCTAGATAAAAACCCAGGAGGTAGCAAGACAGAAACTGTGAGTTGCCGTAACTTAAATATATCATTAAAAGGATAAATTGGGCCAAGTGCATATTGTACATTATAATAAAGTCTTTACCTATATTTCTCTTCATACCATTGGTTTCCCTGAATCTGCACTCCACAGCTATTCCATCTGAGGGAGAACTGTTTTTCCCAGAGTAATTATATTTACCATACATTAGGTTTTCCACACACTATTTACATTTGTAGTCCTACACTTTGAGTCGTTACACTTGTTTTCAGCTTTTGACAGAAAGCAACAAAGAACACATCCCATTCAGTGCACATCTGGCACACTACAAAACAAAATTAATCAGAAAGGCTTCTGGTTTAAAATCCAGCCTCCAGTAACATTTCATGCTCTCAGGAGTTCCAAGCAGGGCTCAAAGACTAAGAGAAAAATACATGTACCTGTTTTCCACAAAAGTTTAGCTTTTGTTTTGCTTTTAGGTTTGTTGACGTGTTTTGGGTTTTTTTTCCTGTGTGTTTTTACAGAGCTGGGCAAGTGGGGAAGAACAGGCACACTAAAAAACTGCTAGTCAAGGAAGGAGTCAGCATTATCCATCAAATTTTGCAGAAACACCAAGAATCTGAGATTCCAGTTATTTCTCTTCCAGTGCTATGTATTTCAACTACCACATAATTCTTTGCCGTGTCATAGCTATTTCACTGATAGAGATCTCCAGTGTGTGTGGGAAGGCGGATATAGGAGAGACAAAGGCCTTCTGCTTACACAACACGTTGAGCCACCACACTTTACAAACTCCTGTTAGCATAGTCGTGCTAGTTAGGAAAAACAAAAATTCAGTCAGGCCAGCAAAGTTAAGTTCTCTCTCATAACACCTCCTGCTCTTGTATGCAGTGAAGGCAACAAGGCAAGGAAACACTCCAGCAGGACACATCCTTCTGGTGATAGAAACTGCACTTCAACTAGGGAAAGCACATTACCTGACCTACAACACTTCTTGAGACCCAGACATACCACTGCATAGGAAGATTACACATGTCAGTCTAGTTTAAAAAGCTCTAATGAGATATTACCTTTCAGGAGGCTAGTAAATGCCAAATTAGATTTCTTGTTCTCCCCCTCCCTGCCAATAAAATATCTTGAGTTATGCACCAAATCTAACGCTGACAGTGCAAAGAACTGCACATTACCACACAACAAAACTATGTTCCAAAACGTAACACCCTACAGGAAGAAAGATTTGGAAACAGTTTCTTTATGTAAGCAAGTTATAGTTTTGTTTAGTAATTCTGCACTTCTTATGTCAATATTATTCATTAGTCTCTGTAGGTTAAAAGAAGTTTATATTGACAGCATACTGATTTCAAAGGCAGTTTGGGTCCAGAAGTTATAGTTGTTTCATAAGCAGGGTCAAGCCAGTAAATCCTGCTAACAAAGACATTGTTCTACACACAATCAGCTCATGTATCTCTATACCGTATTAGCAGAACCAGCAATGTGCTACAAGGCCACCTGACTGCACAGCTCGTGCTGTCAGGACTCATCAGCTCCAGCTTAGGACTGCTCCTTCCACTCCAGGGTTTCTAGGCCACATTCCATAATAAAGGAGATTCTAGGGAAGCATTCTGGTCTGGCCTAACACGAGCTCTGAACCAGACTCACACTGCTGCCAGTTCTGCAATAAAGTGCAGGAAAGAGGGACTTGCACAGGTGCTACTGAGAGTCAGGAAGACTGGCACCAAACCAAAATTCAACACTATTAAAATAACCCCAAACAGCTGGGCATACCTGCATGTATTCTACTCATTTGCTGAGGTAAACATGGTCTTTACCCCAGAGTAACACAGATTTTCTAAATACAAGACCATCAAGATCTTTTTCTTCAACCACATGCATTTTAGAATGGGCTATTTGGAAAGCTTATAAAACACCTGTCATTTTTCAAAAGGGTAGGAGAAAAATAAACCCTGTAACAGTTTTCCTCATAATACCATTCTTCAGCTTAGGGGAAAAGTTTCTGAATAAATATTCAAAGCTATAATGGCAACAGGAGATTAGCACCACCTCCACTTTCTACTAACAGCGAGTTCACTTCCTACTACCACTGCACAACTGAATCAGAGGCCGAATCAGCAATAGCATCATTTGAGGATGAGTATTCAAACAGAAACATCTCCATATCAATCTCTTCTCGTTATTCCTAAAATGAAAATGTGAAAATACCTCACACTGCTCTTCATGTAGAGAGCAAGGAGACGAAAAACCGTACCCAGTGAGTCAGAATTACCTTTATCCTTCAAAAGGATTTCAGAAGGCACTTAAGGAATGTCAGCTGGAAGATGCCTCTGTTCTCGCTGCAGTGACCTAATCCCAACATTACCAAAAGTGGAGTCTGGACATCTGTTTATACCTACAGATGACTAAGCAACACCAAAATATAGGTGTCTTCTAATACAGTAAAAGGATTTAAAACTCATTTAAAATAAAGTTCAAGCTGCCTGTGCCAGAAAGACATTTCTTAGAATGTATATGTATAGGGAAGAAGATGGTGTCTCACCTAAAGATGAGCTGCTCTGAATAAGCTCTCCCCAGAGCAGTTGCTTTGCAGAAGCCTTTCAGTAACTGAATGTTTTACCCATGTGTGCCACAAACAGGGTCATTTACAACAACTGGGGAGAAGTTAGTATTTTAAATATTAGGAAGTGTTTTGGGTTTTTTCTTTGTTTTGTTTGAGTGGTTGGGTTTTGTTTTGTTTGTTTTCTGGGTTTAGAGAACTTCAACCTCATACAATACACTGACCTTATAAATACCCTTTGAAGGAGAGTGGAAAACTACTTCCTCTAAGAACAACTCAGCACCCTAACTGCTTTAGCTCACGGAAGTTTTCTTGCTATTTTACTTTGTATTCAGAGCAAGATCTCTATTGTACAACCATGATCTACTCATCTGGAAACAAGAAAGGTTATCACAGAGGTCTTGGCCATGTTGGAGAAAGACTAGAACAAAAAAGTGGGAATGAAAATATTTTAGAAGTTACAGAAAAATGGAAGTTAAATATGACAGATTGCAAAACAGTTGAGCTTCTTGTTATATGTATCGCTGCAGAATTGTTTTAATCGTTGATATTACAACATTGGACAATTCCATGTTTGAAAAGTCTTATTTTAGGAAATTTCATTTCTTCCTATACACACAAGAGCCTCCTATGCTGAACAGTGAGCTAAGCAAAAAACCAGTTTTTTGTGAGGTCAGATGAATTTCATCTGTCCAATACATTATCTTATCTGCAGATAAGTATTCCGAAGTCCAATACCAACAAGAGAAAGCAAAATGTCTATTTAACTACTGAAACATAAAGTACAACAAAGTGAAAACATGTTTAACTGGGTTTTAAACTTCTAACAGTGTTTAAAACAATACTTTCTGTCCAATATTTGAGCACTCCTTAAATCTACCATCTGCACTTACAAGTGTCTATTCAGTTCTACTTAAGAATTAAAGCAATTATCAACAACCTAAAACTAAACTCAGGAGGACATCATCATTTATGAGGCAGCTCATTTAAATCACTGCAACTCTCTAATTTGAGTACTGCAAGTGCAAAGACCCCGCTTCTGAAACAGAACAGCACTGCAGAGGTCTGTGAACATTTTTTACATCAATAATAAATTATGTATCAACTAAATCATTATGATTGGCAGACTAGTCATGGCTATAATGACAAGGACAACCACACTAATCAGTTGAGAAAGGACCACTTAAGGTTCCAGATGAGTGAAAACAAACTCCTAGCACCCTCTAGACACTGCAGATTTAGTAAAAATACGAAATTAAAACAAATGCAGGGAGGGAGCTACAAATGCATGTTTTCCTTTACTTTGTGAAGCTTAAAGCTAAGCTGAAGTTTACAATCTAATCTTATGGAAAGAGACTCCAATACACTCTATGTGAATCCACAGAAGATTCTTTATTAAATTTCCCTATGCAAAAAGTCAGCAATATTCTCCACATATATACACATACATACTCAATGCTCTACAGTTTTAAAAAACCCAACCAACCTGAGCCATCAAGAGTATTTTATAAAGTCTGGGAGAGTTCAGGCCTCGTTCCAGCTCTGTCTAGAGGAATCATCCACTAACAGTCATTTCAACAAATAACGCATGTTTACCAGGACAGAAGAAGAAACTGCTACTTCTATTTTCATTCTTCAACCTGACAGTTACGAATGGGCCAACTTTAAGAAAGTTGAATATCAGCATTTTAGTGAATGATGGGATTTATCCCCACAAAGCTTCACAAGAGCACGCTAATAAAACACTCTCTAGCCTACAATCAATAGCTCTACTAAACAGGATACAGATGCAATCAATGTGAAACAGAACTTTAACTAGTTCCAATAGAGGCAAAATCTGCCTCTAAAATCCTCAAGGCTACAGTATGGTATTAAAACACAAACTTCATTCTCAAATTGAAGACACCAATATCCACATCCAGGGCTTAAGTGGTCCGTCTGTTCCCATAGAGCCAACCCAACATTTACCTCAGATTTTTTCTTCTATTAAAAACAACAAAAAGTCAGTATGCTAGAACTTGTCCTCTTCAAAGCTGCCACAAGCCACACACTAGATAACAATATCTCCCTTTCTTTCCTCTCTCCAAGAACATTCAACATGGATATACTTTTATTAAGAGGCTATTAAAACTACTAGGAGACTTTCTGACACCTACTGTGAAGAAATACAGCTACAAGCTGTATTTTTGTATTTATTTTTGTCACAGTACACTCTTTCAGGAAAGATTGCTGCAGTCACTTTCAAGTTCTGAGCTTGCAGGATAAAAAAAAAGATGGCTGCATATTGCCTTATGCAAAATCAAAAGAAAACCCAATTCAGAAATACTGATCATGTGAATCTGGATTGTCTGGGCTGGGCAATAACATTGTGATGGATCAGCTACCCAATGAAACAAGCTCTTCAGAAGCCTCATTTCAAATGATGTTGGCTTTCAAAGACTTCAGTCTAGCTTTTGCTGAAAAAAAAAAACAACTAAGTTTTTCTTAAGTAATGTTTTAAACTTTAATATTGAAGTGCCAAACCCACTTTATTCTCCAAATAATACTTACTTCATTTCCATGTTTCTGCAGAAATTCTATTTCCTGTTGTGTGAACGTAGTCATTGAAATCGACTTCACTCTGTGGGGTGGATTCAAGCCCCGCCTGAAAGAAGCAAGAAGTACTCAGCATTTGGGAAATCTGTCATACAATTACATTTAACACTACAGCTAGAAGTCAGTCAGTTTTAAAATAGGAGCCATCTCTGTAAAACATACTCATTCTTGGTACTGCCATACAACTTAAGGCTGTGTAAGCTCTTCTCAAAGTAACACTCAGTATACAAAGTTGAATAACAGAACTTCAGGGGAGACCAATGTTCACAACTGCTCATGCAAATTCACTCTGGCACTTTCTATGCAAATTTAAGAAAACAAAATTAGACTTTTTTAAAAATCCCAATCTGCTTCACCCTTACCTCTACCTTCCGTCTCTCACTCTAGGGTCCCTTGGTTGCATTTTCCTCTCCCTCCAACTCCTTCCTCACTTTGATCTCTTACTACAACTTCTACCCAACAACCAGATATCTTCAAGATAAACTCCCCAGCTCAGTCTTTTTCTTCGGCTTTAACCTGTATTTCCTGTTTCCTCACAGCATATTTTTCTAGTTTACTTTTTCCCTCCGTACTCACAGGGGCTTCTTCCTCTTCCTGAACACTACAGAAGTAACCACAGCAAAAGCAAAAAGACACTGGCTTTAGTGTGCTCTCACATGAGAGATACCATTGCTAATGCCACAGCTCCAAACGTGAGCAGCTCTGCCTCAAGCCCAGATTGGCACCACTCTCACATCCTCATCAGGCTGCTGCAGCAGGGCCAGCAGAAACACCAGGCACTTGTGCTGCCACAGCCTGACATTGTCAAACCCAGTTCAGACACAACCTGCAAGCACAGAGAGAAAACCTGCTGAGCATCAGCACCAGGGTAAGAAAAAGCCTGCTTTCTTTTCAAGCTCCTCCTTTAAATACACGCTAACTACTGCCTTTGCCTACCAACAAATTGCCTACAATCAAAAGCAAGCTGTGCTTTGCTCAGTGGCGGCCAGAACATCACATCCCACCTGTGCCAAGCAGCGAGACTCAGGCAACACCACAGGGCCAGTCTGACACTCACGTTAATCAGGCCTGGATTTCTGAAATACCATCCTAAAAAAAACTTAATATACATTAACCATGAGATACCAAAGCACACAAAAAGCCTTTCAGGGATGTAATACAGCCCTAACAAATCACTAAGAAAATCAACTGATAGCTGTATTGCTTGTGTTTGTTCCTATGCTTTTAATTCTAAATTTGGTTCAGACTGCTTTTAAGAACAACAAAAAAAAAATCACCGACATCTAATTTAGGACAACCAGTGGTTTTCTTTAAGCTCCATGATTATCCCAAGCACATTAACTATAAATTAAATTGCTACCCATCAGAACAGCCTATGACAAAAATCTGATATTCCAAATATTAACATTATATTCAAATTCTATAGAAAAATTTTAGCACTTCAAGTTTTCCAAGTAAGTCTAATGGGAAAAATATTGTCATGAATTCAGCTTGCAAATTCACCTTCACACCTAAATTCAAGTGTACCTGTAAGACAATTCTGATCCTGTGTTAAAAGATCTCCACATTTTTACTCAAAAGTTGAATACTGGTTAGAACACTCAGCAGTAACATTTTAGCCTAAGTTTCATGAGAAAACAAATTTGAGGTCATCACTGCTTGAAACGCTCGGATAAACAATTAATTGCATTTTGCTAAGAAATGCAGTCATTTTGAGTACCTTAAAAGCAGAAGTCATATACAAACCTACATTTGTATATGACTTGCATTTGAAAATTAGTTTTACAGAATACTATTTCCTTCAGCAAATTTTTAAAATTGGAGCAGCTGACATGAGACTCCACAGATCAGCATCTTGACAAGAAGGCAGAAGTTTCATTGAAGTTGGTGAGAGAGGTTTTAAGATAGTTGATTAAACTTATCTTCTCTCAAAATGTTTAAATTTCTTGGTAAATTAAAATTACCAATTTAACATCTTTCATCTAGCTGTATCATCTAGATCACAAATAAATTACACTTATTAAAATACTATAGTATTATCTAAGATTTTTTTAATTAAAGTACTCATTTTAAGATTATGTAATTTAAAAGAAATCTGTAAGAGTTCTATGAAGTTGAAATTCATTATTTCAGAGCTGGTGCCAGGATTAGGTTTGGTTGTTTAGGTTTTGTTTATTTTTGGGTTTTAAAAAACCACCTTCTAGGCCTGTGTGTGTAAGCAATTAGAATTCACTAAATGACACTGTAGCATCACATATTGAGTGACAGCATAAAAACGAAGTTGGCATCCACCTGGCATTTCACATAAATATGCTCCATCAAATGTTATATGACAATTACTGTCCCTTGCTTTTACAGTAAGTATAAAAGCAGTTCTGTCTGCCTTAGTCTGTTCAATTTACTCTCCTCCAAGTAATTACAACAGAAGCACCGTTAGATAGTTGTAAACTATTTAATGACTACTTAAAAGCCAGAGCTATTCACTAACACATTCACATGTTTCCCAGCACAGGCAGTATACCTCAACTTTGCAGCTCCTGCTGGAAATTCCTTTTTGCAGTAAGTATAGTTCAAGTGCTCTGTCGTACCTGTGTTTGCAATTTAAAGGCACTGCACAAGTTATTTAACATGTCCCTACTCTACAGTGATCTACCAGGGCTCTTCAGAGCATTTAAATCAGCAAACACTGATACCTTCAGTATCTTCAGCTCTATTAAGCAGCAATATTAAATGTGGTTGAGGCCTAGATAAGATTTCGTTAAATCTCACCGGAGACTTCCTCCATGCCACTCTCTCCAGTGACGAGTTCAGATTATAAAGTTCACCCTGATATACACATTATATCCACATGGGATAAGATGAATGTATATTTCTATTACACCATCCTGCTAAAAGAAGGAAGACATCCCCCCTAAAGGTCAGATCACCACACAGAGGTGTCAGATGTCTGGCATGATGAAAGAAAGCACAGCACCACATCAGTGGTCCAGGGGGACTGGAAATTCTGAACAAAACTTTAAGAGCCTTAACGTAAAGTAAACTATCAGGCTGCAATACTGTACATACAAGTATTTATGTCCACTGAATATGGCAAGGGGGGGAGGGAACCTCTGTAAAGCTTCCTCTTATGCTAAAGCAGCCTAAGAAGTCAGCCCAGAACAAGAAATTCGAGACAAGGTGCTGCACACAAACATGGCCCCAACATATGCATTACCTTCCTTACGTAAATTACTTTGATTCTACCATTAGAACAGCAAACACTCTATTTTTTAATGATTTCTAACTAGCATTCATGAATTGCCTGGAATTTCCCTAAAACAGAGTAGTTGTGGGATTTTTGAAACACAATTCAAGGACCAACCCTTCCTTACCTACAGAGATTATTTAATGATCCAAATGATTCACAAACAGCTCATCTACATATGGGGGAAGCTTATTGGTAGACAGCCAAGTACAATTATCCCTTATGAGAAATTAACAAACCTCCTTTTTCATAGGAAAAATGTTTCCTTCCTTGTATTTGACAAGTGTTTCACACAGTTCTAATGCTTTACAGTACTCCCTATTTAACAAGGAACAGAACGGATTACAGTCCCTTAGTGAAAATTATCCATGCCTAAATTTAAATTGACCCTGAACAAATATTTGCAACCTGCCCCTGTGCAGCGGTACCAGTTACCCCCTTCCCTACAACAGAGCTCCCAGGGAAGGCAGCAACCAAACGCTACCTCAGCGCTTAAACCAGACTGCAGCTCTCTCCCAAGAGGCCCTGGGGAAAGATGACAGAGTAAGACAATTCTGCCATCTGCACTTATCCAGCACACCAGAGCTAGAACATCCCACACAGAGATCCCACTCATCACTGCCAACTTCTTCATGCTCAGCAATGGTTATTTCTGTGGAAGAGCACTGTGACCAGAGCTTCTAGCCTGGAGACTCTCCTCCACTGACCCTCACTGAGTCCCAGCCTAGCATAGGGGCAGCTTCAGAGAACATGAGACCTCTGTTCTCTAGAGCGCATTGTTAAACTGGTGCTCTCACAAACAAAGGAAGCTTTAAGGCCACTGACACAGGATTCTGCAGTCTGGCAATGGAAACATTAAACATTCAAAACACAGTCAACAAGCAGTGGATATTTCTTACTAACACAATTTAGCAGCAAATTATAGTTGAACTTGTGATTGTTGGCAGAGCAGCCATTCCTGCATTAATCTCAAATAAGAGCTGGCGAAGTTGTCTGCAAAGGCCAGGGCTGGGAGGCGATATAAATTTAAAGAGTGAGCTCTGGCAGAACAGAGGGTCCCTTTCGTGGAAGGAATGGTGGGCAGACGGCTGCTCAACACTGCTAATGCCCCCTGGATCAGATTTTAACACCATCTCGAGCCTAAGCCAGCAAAATCTGATCCCCTAAAAAGCAGGAAGTTAATAAGTCAAGTCAAATACCAAGCCATCACAGAGCACCCCACATCCCCAGGTGTCCAGAAAACAAGCGCCAGAAAATCCAATGTCACAGCAGTCGTTATTATTTCTGTGGTACTGTAATTAGCAAAAGAGAATATAAGCAGCACTGGCCATTGCTGATACTTGCAGACCTCCCTGGAGACCCTCCGCCATCTCACAAGCTCATTTATTTTTAATAGCAGAAGACTCACACACACATTTTGAAGCAGAGTCAAGGTTAATTTAAGTTTTTTCTTAAAAAATACCCAAACATTCTAAACTGCGCAGTGTTCACTGGGGTATAGACACATTTCCTTTGCTCTCCTGCCCTAAAACTGAAAACAAGAAATATAGTAATATAGAAAATACCCTTAAAAATATATATACACAGAGAGAGAGAGACAGAACACACAGAGCCATTCTCCAAACATGCTCCAAATGAAAAAAAAAGGACGGAAAAGTCATGCTAACACAATCACCTTCACTCTAGCACTGTTTATTTAGACTACTTCAATTTCTGCTAAACTTCTTCTACGGGAAGGACAATAATCCACCCTCACTGCACATTAGAGATGTTATAGTTTGTTACTAATCTATCTGCCATCGAATACTTCCATCTGGCTGATACACAAGTCCCTTACCCATGAAAATTTTTATTTTAAAATTTCAACTAGGATCATTATGAGCAGCCAGAAGAAGGCCAATAATTGTAAAAAATAGCATAAAAGGGCTTTAGCATTTCTCAAAGTACCTGTATGTTCTAAACATTCCTTGCTGCTGAACAAGAGACTTCCTTAGTAAGCTGGGAGGGAGGGAATTAAGAGGGCAGTGAAAGGATAGGAGTGCCTTAATTGTAACATTAGCAGATATAAGAAAGAGTCAAGATTAAATAAAAAAATTATATATTAAAAAACATGTGCCAGTGGACTCTTAATCAAACAGGGATATTTTCCATTGGTGAACTGAAAAACATGTTCTTTTCAACGAAGTTGGGAGCGGGCTGACTGCGAGTGCTACAGAAGTGCTTGAAAGCGGAGATGCACAGACAGATGAGATACAAGGCAAAGAGGCATTGATAAGACAAAGGGAAGGATGTCACTGTCAGCAGGCCACATGGGACCATCCAGGAAAACAATAGTCATAGCTACCAACATAATCCTTTGAATCAAAGGACTTCTGTCAAACCAAAAGAATCTCCCTGCCAACATTTCCCAAGATGCGCGTTTGCTGTAATGAAGAGAAATCTTCCCGTGGTGGGTGACTGTAATCCTTGACCTGAGCACACTGCTCCTTCAGAGCATCTCCTCCCACTCTCAGGGCAGAAATGATTATGCAGATAGTTCCAGATATGCTATATTTTTGTACAACACCAAAAAGTTGCATTAGCTTGTGTGATGCTAACACACTTTTTTTCCCACACGAAGAATTTAAACACAGGGGACAAGCGGAAGTATTTTAAGAGGAAGCAAACTCACACCACTGTGCACGAACTTTCTCCTGCATGCACCATTTTGCACAGCAAAACTTATGCTCTGGTAAACCTGATCTGATAAGGTCACTTAAACCCCAGGTATTACAAAAAAAAACCTCCTGTCATTCATACTTTTGACTTGACAAAACTCACCTTCAACATTTAAGTCAGAAACAGATCTTTTTAGCAAAGTCACTAGTTCTGTCATCATTTTTAGCAGCACATGAACAAGTTAGACATACTATTTTGGGAAACAGTAGAGGGAATAGTAGCTTTTTAAAGCTAAATCTAGTAATACGTAGCATCACTCTTTCGACACACATGAAATACTTAAAGGAAGTTCAGGATGGATCCAGAATTAAGGTTTTGGATGTGAATAGACAGTCCTTGCCAGGACAACGGATAAACACTTCAGAAAACTTGTAAAAAAAGTTATACTACAGTTTTAAAAAGTTTAGAGTTAACTGTATCTAGAAAAACATGCCTATTTAAGATGATAACTGATGTTAGCAATCACTTTTAATTAATTGAGAAACCTTTCTGAAGGAGACTTTTTAATCTACTAGTATTTTAATCTTGCACTGGGCACTTCATACTTGAAAAAACTAGTCTACTTGACTCCAAGAATACTTCCTGTATCAGATTAGAAAAAATTAATTAAAACAAGAAGCAATGCGAGTCGTTCACATAGCACATAAACAAGATAAAGTACTAAGATTATTAAAGCCTTACAGCAAAGCAAGTATTATGAGGCAGAACGCAAACAACCACTAAGAACAAGAGAAGCAGCAGTACTTTTATACTTATTGGCCATTATGTGGTTTGCTCCCCAGTCATTTCCCTACACTGTGGAATTCTACAGTGAAAAGATTTGGAAATAAACAAGTTATATGAAGGACTGTTCTGACAGAAGTGTTAAAAATAAGTTTCTAGTTATGAAACAGACATGACCTCCACCAAGTCTCATCACTAACAAAAATATCACACTGGCTAGGTCCTAAAGTGTTAACCAATGCATATGATCCTGCACACACAATTTATGGAAGCTTTTCCAAGTTAACATGAAAGAATTAGTCCAAATTTATTTTAGAGGGAAGCTTTAAGTCCTCTTAACAGTCCTTTACTCTAGCTGAAAGTGTAGGTGTTACTAGCTGTAGGAACCTAACATGCTGTTTGTGGTTGCTTTTTTATAGCAAGACAAAAACACTGCATATTTAGAAAGAAAGAACTATTTGCATTTTATTGGAATACCAATACATTGACCACGTTTTTGCTGATAGTCTTCCTCCTTTAAGCATGGTAACATCCAAATGATGGTCAACTTAATGTTAAGTGGCAGCTGTCCTCTGCCTATGAGCTGTTTCACTGCCTGTACATCCTTTTGGTTGCTGTAAATCGGACTATGCACTTTAGTAGTCCATACCTCCCAGCCAACAGATAAAAGGAACAGACCCTTCTGAACGCATGCTGAGCATCTCAGCAGCATTCACAACGTATTTGTCTATTAAGGTTAAGAAGCCTGAAAAATAAAGACAAACACTCTGATGGTGCAGCTTTATCACGCTGTCAGTTTAACCCAGTAAGAACATGTGCAACCATTAAATAAGCTCAGTCCAGTAGCTTAAAATAGTTTCACATGGCAGCACAAATAACAGTTTGCTAAGAGAGCAAACAATAGCCAGAGCTGGCTGATTGAGTGGCATGTATGTGTGAAAAACTAGAGTCTCTTTTCAATTTCACAACCTAAATGTATCTTCTGTATTTGCATCAAGCCTGTTCAGAAGTCTACACAAAGTAGAAGTAAAGGAACCCCAAGTCTAATTAGCTGTCTACTAGTATAAAAGGCAGTTTGTTCCATGTAAATTCAGCAAAGAACATATTTGCTTTGTTTTGCATTTCAATGTAACTACCAACTTTGTTCTAAAACACCAGACCTTACTTGGAAGGCCTGTTTGGGGTAGTAAGGGGACATAAATTAGTTTAGGCTCCTGAATGCCTTTTATGAACTCAAAACCTTATAAACACCAATCTGTATCCTTTGACATACTATTTATTACTTCTTTGGTTACTCTTTGATTCTGCTCCATTCCATTAGCACATTAGCTACAGAATCATACACAAGCAAACAGATATAGCTAAGGAGACAGTAGCACTGAAGACAGCAGGATCTTTCCCCCAAATTATGGGTATGTGATTGAAATTCACAACTGATTGACCTCAACTCTTAGTTTCATACACACTGTCTCTGGGGAGGATGGGTGGAAAAGGGAGGAGTAGTGGGGAGGCCCATACAGGAATGAGGAACAGGAAAAATGCAATCACGTTATCAGAGCCAATCCCTTTCCAAGGTTTATATATATAGCTTGTAGGAAATAATCGATGTAAGAGGAAAAAAACCCAACCACCTTCTACTAGATCAAGTCTCTCAAACCACTGGGGCTAGAGGAAGAGCTTAAAAGAGTTGTCTTACAAACTACCACCAAGCATAACTTGATATACATAAAGCTATACTGATGGTTTAACTTAACGTTAAAGTAGTATCTGTAAACGTATTCACGACAGCGTTAGTATCCCCGCATCTTCAAGGCTGTCACGACAGTGAACTGCTCAGCCACGTGCCCCTTCCCTTTCCACAAGTATTCTCTTGTTTAATTAACCACCCCTCCGACACGTCCGTGGGGTGGTGGTGCTCCCGCTTCCCGTGCGCGCTCCCCCTGCGTGCCGAAGAAACCTCCCCAGGATCAGCTCCGGGCCGCGGGGCTGCCGTGCGCCCCAGCCCCGCACACCCCGCCAGCGGCCGCCACCTCCGCACCGGGGGCTCCGACGGGGATTTCCAGCGAACGCGCCCAGTAAAGCCTCCGGACGGCCTCCTTCCCTTCCCCGGGAGAGCCCCCCGCCCGCTGCCCTACGACGTGGCCAAGCCGGCCGCAGGAAGGGCGAGCACAGGGGGAGCGGCGGCGCAGCGAGACCCGCGGCGGGGCTGCACCGCCCGGCCGCCGCCGCCGCCCTGCGGATGCGTCCCCCCGCGGCCGGGGGCGGAGGTCACCCGTGCCGGGGGAATGGAGCCGGCGGTCCCCGCCCGCACTCACTCACAGGATGCCGGAGCAGGAGGTGCACACGAAGCTGCCCACGGTCATGTCGGTATAGGTGGGGCCCCGCTGGTCACAGTCGAAGCACTTGCGGTTGGGCGGGAGGCTGCTCATCTCCCGCAGCAGCTTCAGGTGCTTCTCCTCCTGCTTCCGCTTGGCGCTCGCGGCCATGGCCCCGCCGGCGAGGGACGGCCCGGCACGGCGCCGGGCCCCGCTCACACCCCGGCGGCGGCGGCGCTCCGGGGCCCAGCCGGCGGGAGAGGGGCCGNGGGCCCGGGGCGGCGGAATGACGAGCCCGGGCGGAACCTGCGCGACACCTTTATGAGCTCAGCGAGGAGATGGCGGCGGCGGCGTAGCCGTGCGCGCCCGCCGCCTGCAGCGCTCCCTGTCGCCTGGGAGGACGCGCTACATCCCCTCCCTCCCCTCACGCCGC
>VWZW01002525.1:971367-1134698 GCA_013397115.1 Edolisoma coerulescens | reverse complement strand
CAATTCGGTGGAGAATCCCGATGGAAAAATATCAATAAAAAGTGCAGTTAGCCTTTTCTCGGGGAGGAGAGGACCGGCCGCCCGCTCAGCGGAGTGCTCGGGGTGGCTGTTCCCCTCACACCGCGGGATGAGCGCCAGGCGGTCCCCGCCGCCCCTCACCCCCAGGCGGGCGGTGGGCTCAGGCCGGCTGGGCAGAGCGGGAGGTGCTCCGTGGAAGAGCGACCACCCGCCTCGCCCCCGCCCCAGCCCTGCCGGTGCCCCTCTGTGTCCCCAAAGGCTGGAAATTCAGTCACGGAGCGTGGCGAGAGCGGAGGCGCTCCCGGTCCCGTCGGGGGCTTTGCTCCCGCTCCCAGAGAGAGTGCCCGGGGCTCCTGGCGGCGGGGAGGACCCAGGGCACGGGCTGGTGGCAGCGGGGTGGCCCAGGTTTCGTGAGGATCGTCAGTGCCGATTGCAGCGGGATTTGTGAGGACAACGCCCTCCCGGGGTTTGCCTTTCTTGGGACGGAGGTGAGAAATGCACAGTTTCCCTTTGGGAATTTGGTGCCCGGCTGGCCGCTTCCCCATCAGGGGTGAGAGCGGAGCCAGCAGTCACGTCCATCTGGTACCCGAGAGGAAACCCCGATCAGCCCCTGATCCACAAAATACGTGTTTGTTCCACACAAAGGTGCCTAAAGGAATACTTCTCAACAGTGTGCAAAATCGATGTAAAAAAAAAAAAAGTCAATGCACTTTATATTTCATTTACAAAACGCCCCAGCAACACTATGTGGGATTAAAATCTTTTAAGGTTTAATGATTCCCAATGCAACGTATTTAGGGTCAAGTTTTGTGCCTCTGACATCAGTACACATAGGAGCAAGATCTGATCCACTGTATTTTCCTCATAGTTTTAGTTTAAAAATCTAGGACTAGGTGTTCAGCATCAGTAATCTGTCCTTCCTCTTCTGATTCCCCTGGATGTGGCAATTTACATGAGCTGATCAACCAGTTGTAAGTTTTAAACAGAAGGCAATGCTCTCATTTTTTTCCTAGTATGGGTGGCAGGAGCTGTTCATAGTGAAACATAAACATCACTAAATAATCACCAATGCTTAAATAACATTCTTAAGAGTAAACAGGAAATATTTCCAGCCTTTTAAGGACCAAATCCTCACTGCTTCCTCTAATTTTTCACTTCTCTATGAAATGCTGATATTCTTGTTATTCAGGAGGTTTCATTTATTTTGCCTTTTACGAAACATGCTAACATTGTACCTTTGCCAATGACCTAAACGACCTAAAGCAGATGACCTAAATTTAGAAAAAAAATTTGAAGGTTAAAAAACATGTTGCTTTTTTTTTTTTTTCCTGGAAAATCCTTTGGAGAGCAGTGATTGGCCACACACCTGCTGCAGCAGAGAGTTGCTACATGCAGTCAGGTTTTGTTTCAACCAGAGTCAAAGGTGGTTTGTAACTAAAGCGAGAACATGCAGCTTCGACTGCTCATGTCACGACTGTACTCACGTGAATGTCACACAAGAGCAGCTGCTAACAAAAACGACATCACTGTCATTGACATTGTCATTGTCAGTAAAATGTAGAACTGAGCTCCCAGGGAAAATCCTAGCACTGTTTAAGTCAATCAGAAAGTTCAGTTGGAATCTTATGGCTCCAATTTGTTTTGTGAAGAAACAGTTCTGCCATTATTCTGGAGTTTTGATAAGCCTATCGAACCAAGATAGGCTTACACTAGTGGGTAAATTACCTATGTTAACATTATTGTGGTTTAGAAACCCCTTTTTGTAAATACCAAGCCTCCCCATTCTGTATCTTATAAAGCAAATTTACCCCAGGAAACTGCAGAATGAGACTTCAGGGGTGTTTGAGGATACACCGTGTTACAAATGAGATCTGTGGGATTTGGGTTCTTCTACAATCTGCGGGCAAGCCTGCTCCAAACCTTGGGTTCCTACAATCAAGTATCTAAATCTTACCCTCCTGTTTCCCATAGGAACCAGTGCTTAAGGAATCCAAGGACCTATGTATAACTGTATGTGTAACACTGTTGGCACATACAGATCTAAAAATGGGCTACGGTAACTTCCAGCCCTGTTTCACCTCCCCGCAAGCAACAACATAACTTGTGCTCCTCTTCCACTCCCGCTTTTTCTATTTTTTTTGCTGCTCACAGCTAGCGTTAATTCCCTCAAAGCTGCTGGCCTGTGTTTTCTCTGAATCACTAAAGGAAAAAAATCCACAAATAATACACATGAACAAAAACTCTACTCTTCAGTTTTACTCCTTGATTTTCATTTTATATTTTTCTGTTTCTCTACCCTAGAACCCGAATTTCCTTTCCTGCAGCTCTTCTGTCCAAATTTGTTCTTCATTCTCTCCTTCTAATGACTGGGGTTCTGCAGTTGGAAATATACTGGCCAGCTGTTTATTCCAGAAGTGCTTAATCCCTGCTGCACCTGCTACAGCTTTTAGCATTAAAATTAATTTCTTAACAAGAGGTAAAACAATTATTTTTTTATGCTTGCAACATTTCTCTTTACATAAGAAACAGAATTTAATATTCCAGTCGTGGTTAATAATATCTGAAAGATGTTGCTTCGGTAAGCTCTTAAATATGGGCCAATAGGGTATAAATTATAATATACAAACACATAATCTAGGGGATTTATTGTCAGGACCAAAAGAAACAAGAGTCTAAGAATGTACATTTGGGAGATGAATAAGATGTTCTCTCTTTGCCACTAGGATTGAGGTCAATAATATCCACTTTAAAGCAATTAACCCAGCAGGATAAGTGACGTGAAAATTATCATGCTGAAAGGGTAATGGGCTATTAAATCCATCTTGCTCCATCACTGATGGGCATACAGAATTAATCCAGGGATTAGGTATATCGGATCGGTGGAAAACTGCTACCTCAATATTTGTATATGAAGGTTTTTCTGAAAATGCTAGGAAAGAACACAGCCAGAACATTCACAGATATGCTCTGTTCAGTCCTCTGAGCATAAATTAGTGTGTCTGTGCCTGGCCTTATTCAAGCAGTAGCCTTTCATTAATGAATAGATGCATTTTGGTAAGAGATGAGAGCAGGAGAAAGTCATAGTAATGATTATATGAATCATACTGCCTGTTGACAGTTATTTAAATCTGGACAATTTAATGCAAGAAAATGGTCAGACAAATATGATTGAATTACAACGTTATCTTTACTTGCAATGCCATTTCCCTTGGACATTTCCCACCCACTGGTATAACATTAACATAGTTAAAAAACTTAAATGATGGAAAGCCCTGCTCTTACCCGTAACAGCTGTGAATAAGAAACTGCCTACAATAAAGAGAAAGGCACAGTCACATCATCTTGGCATTTTTGTAATGAACAAGTTAGTCATCTGAATTTTTTAATGTCGTGTTTTATTTGTGTGACATATATCTAATTCATTTGGAGTAATATAGGGTAGGAAATGATTTTCAGTCACCATGTGATTCTCTTCCTGCTTTCTAGATTGGCCGGTGATGTTGAAAAGTTATCAATATTTTAACCTCCCCCTTTATTTGACACAGTTCTTGAATTTCCATCATGCCTTAAGTGCACAAGATCATATTCCAGTTTGTAATCACAGACTAGGTAGTGGAAAGAACACGCCTATATACAGTTGCAGTGAAGGCAAAATATCTGTCATAGGAATATATTGTATGCGAGGTGAATGTGTTTAATTTTTAAGTTCGTCTTTACAGTACATTTATTTTTAGAGCATGTGCCAGTGTTTCTATTACTGATTTTTGTTTTGTATTGGTTTATCAATAATCTATAAGACCCTGTAGTTGAATGATGCTTTATAAACAGAAGTTTTGGTAAAATGATAGTTTCATGCATCCTTTCAGAGGAACATGCCAGAGGAGAGTGGAACCCTTTAAACCAGAGAGTGAGTATATTCATGTTTGATCCTATAACAGCAATAGAAATATAATGGTAGGTCATATAATATTTCACTTTTGCTGGAACATCCCACAGGAATGCTAGCAATACACAAGGCAGCCCAGAGTCTATGGGTAGAAGAAGGAAATTGCAGAACTGATACGAACAAACTGAGAAGGATGCAAAAACCCCCAACTTTAGGAGACAAACATGTGAAAGACAGAACTCGATGGTGAAAAGATAGTTCAACTCTTAACTTTTTGTTCTAAATTAGAAGATGGAGAGACAGAATCTAAATAGACATCTAAACCCCAACAGCTTCTGTAGTATTTGGCTACATAAAGTATTGAACCAGGAAATGCTCTCCCAGCTCTCTGAGTAGGAACAACTTAATTTTCACATTAAAGTTTAAAAATTTAAGTTATTTCTTGACTTATAAATGAGATTTTTATTTAAAGCCCAGTGTATTTTGAAGTTCAATTCTTCAGTACCTTTTCCACTTGATGATGAGCATTTCCTGCCTGTTTTCTGTAAAACTCCCATGGGAGTGAAGAGAAGCCTTTGTTCCTTTCCACTAATGAATCTAAATTATTGATTAGTCAGTCTAATTTGTGGAAACTGCTATTGGTTAGTGCTATCTTGGAAGTGCCTTAGATTGGGCAAAAAGAATTACAGGTAATTTCACAAACATCTTCAGTGAGGGAAAGAATATTACAATAGATAGGAGAAACAGCATATTCAGCCAGTGTTCTTTTATTTGCCCACACTTTACAAAACTCATATATTGTCCTTCATCCTTCCCTAGAATTTTATTTATTTTAATAAACATCACTTGAGAGCTGATTTGGGGAACACTAGAGTAGAACTAACTGTTCTGAGCAGACTTCTTCCAGTGCTTGTGGTAATCCTGCAGGAGTGTCTACAACTGGAATCTAGAAAACAGCTCCATAACTTTCTAATTCTCTAAGGCAACCTGATTATATAAAGAATGAAAAAGGAGAAAAAGAAAGAAAAAAGGTGTACTGAGTCACAGTTGCCAAGACAAATCACAAAATACCTGTCATGCACTGCATGATCTGAAACACTGAGATTGTAAATCAATGACTCCAATGTAGTAATGTTTGAATCTTGCCCGATAAACAAAGTTTTGTACACTCCACTGCACAAATCAATGAATATGGCAAGTGCCAGAATAGCTAAACATCATGGAAACTTCCATTTGGACTCAAAATGGGATGAAAAAGAACAGTATCTTTGAGGAAAGCAATGGAGATGGACGTAACAAAAGAGGGAAATATAGGAAATAGAGCTTTTAGATGTCAGACATTCAAACAGAAGAATACAGAAGATAATCTATGTCATGTGAATATGGGAAAATTAAGTTTTTCAGTCACCCCATTTCTGAAAGAAAACATTTTAGTGGACAACTACAAAAAGAAACCTGATTCTATGACCTTTAGTGTAATGTTTCTCACTACTGTGATTTTAAAATCTGAGATGTTGTCACCAAGATCTTTTCCATTAATCTTTGAGAATTTGTCGTGTTCAAACTGCAGCAAGAAGGGCTTTAGGATTGGTAGCATTAACAGATAAAAGTAAAAGCACTAACAAGATGCACAACAGACAAAAAGATCCCCCAGAGAAGCACAGGCTCCTGCAGTTGCAGTGAGTGGATATGGATAATCCCTGCTAGCTGCAAATACCCTCTTGGGGGAGGTTTTCTGCAGGAGAAGCCTAATCTTGATCCATACATGGGAAAAATAATGCTAAACTTAGTAATGATTTAGCACATTCTCTCCATGTCATTTTCTTCAGAAGTACAAAACCAAACCTCCAAATTGTTTAGAATAACTAGTTTAACAAGAAAAATGAATCCCCTGACATTCAGGCCTCTTGTACCTTCTCCTGTACAGCAAGAGCACCTGCAGTGTCTTGCCTTGAACTGTTTTTAACACTGCAAGCCATACCTGCAGTTACAAACAGCTGTAAAAAAATTAAGATTTCTTTCAAGAATGCATTCTCTGGTGAAGTGGCAATGACAGACATGTCTCTTGGAAACAATGTGTGGGAATTTCAACTGAGAAGGTTGATTTTGAAAGCATTTGTCAATTAGAAAAACTCTTTTTTAACCAGGAGATAAAAAAGAGAAATGCTTATCTTCATGTGACTTAACCAAAATGACTTGACATGAAAAAGAAGCGTTTTTCATTACATGACAGGAATATTTAATATTTACTAGTTACATGTTTAAATAAATTTTTTTAAAAATCCTCAAAAGCAACACAACAAAAATCCAACAACATAACAACCACCAGAAACAAATGAATAATTAAGGTATGTTGTGCATAGTAATATTCCATGTACTGTGTTTTGGAAATGGGAAAAGAGTAAGCGTTCAGAACATTATTGCAGCCTGAACAAAACCTTGTTTTGGTTTGTGGACAAGCAAGAGAACTAATAAATATTCTGAAACAGCACAGTGAATGAAAAATTTGGGATAACAGCAGCAGAAATAGCAGTGTCTTACTGACATAAACACAGGAATTTGAGAAATTCCCCCGTGATGTGCAAGAGATTTTATACAAATGGAAAAAAAAAACAACCCACCAAGAGGGTCCTCTAGGCTACCATGGATGAGGAAAATTGGTAGGGAGAAGGAACCTGACAGTTAATAAATCATCACAAATATGGAAACAGAAGTATGACAAAAACTGTTAGGGAAGCCTAGTATTTCTTACAAAGTAGGATTTTTAATCAAGTCTCTTGTAATTGTTAGCATTTGTAACGTGTTAGTGTAATGTTTTTAGATCTCTCTTCTCAGTTTACCCCAACTTTCCTAAATTATCAAGATCCACTTTATGAATACACAGAGGTTTTACATCCTGCTCCTCTTTGTATGTGGTTGTTTCAGACCCCAGTGCTTTATTAATTAAGGTCAAGCTTTCCAATTGTTCTGGTTTGATGTATTCATAGCGAGCTTATAAATACTGCTCTGATGCCAGAAGTACCCTTCAGGTTCTTGTCCCCTCCCTGCACGTCCCTCTGTGCCCACAGGTATCTGCCCAGCTGCCATGGGGACACGTGCAGGCAGGAGATAGAGGAGATGGAGGAGCTTTGTGCATTGCTGCACGCTACAGCTTTGCTGATTAGGAAGTGTAATCATTCAAAACTAAACCAATTTAAGCAAAGGAACAATTAACACAGAAAGGTTTCATAGTAATTACTGAAAAGTTTCCATTGATACTGACCTAAGCATTTGCCAGGGTAAACTCATTTTACACTCCTGGACAGAGATCACTGTTCAAACCCACCTGCCAAAAGGCTTAGTTCTTTCTGTATTTTCTCATTATAAACAGTCAGTGAATGTTCAGAGTAGTCTGCAGTCTCAGCTTTGCTCTGAAGCACTGTGTGTTCTGTTTCTTTGCTGCAGCCTCTCAGCATTGCCCTCGGTCCTCTCGACAGCCAGCGTCATCCCCTTGTATAATGAAATCCAAATAACCTTTGGCACAGCTCTTTGGAATGACATCTTCATATTAAATGATGTACTGTTATGCTTCAAATCTAGAAATTATCTTGAAGCATAAAATTATTCCTTGCAGGTTTCAAAAATTATCTAGTAAGAATCAGATAACAGCAGTGTGTACTGTCACTAGCAACAAATCCTTTCTGCAACAGGGAGAGTTTTTCTCTAAAGGAAAATTTTGAAGCTTATTCCAAATTTTATCAAACTTTATTATTTTTGTTGTTATCATCTAATCCCTGATGTTTTTGGTTACTAGGAAATGATGAGTATAGTACTCCAATTGAGAAAAAAAATGTTCAAACGTATTTTTAAATAGCCTGTTTTTATGTATGAGATCAACCAAATTCAACCTGATCCATGATCATCTCCTAAACACTTGATCTTACAGCCAAGCTTGCAGTCGGCAGTTGAAATAACCAATTAGGAACTAATTGGTTTGAAAGGAAACTTTCAAAGAAATAAACAACCTAATTCTGAAACCTGGGAATAATCAACAGTTTGCTACTGGTCTAGATTTCCATGAACTTCAGCAGTCTGCCTGCTGGTCATGCAGCACACAGCCTGAATCAAGGAACTCCTCACAAACCTCACTTGGACATCGTGCCTGCAGTCACAGGACACTGTCAGGGCAGATTCCCAGCAGCTGGGAAAAAAATGTGCAATGCTGTGGGTCTTGAAGTGAAACTGTGGGGGTGTGGGCATCTAAATTCATTCCAAAGAAATCAGAGCAGCAGTAGAAGCAATAATGAATTGCCATGGGGGGATCTGCTAAGTGTCAATATGAACGTCATCCTTTTTTTTTTCCTTCTCCAGTTGTTGTCTTATTGCCTGGTGGCCACAGGTTGTTGAAAACTGCCTGACTGAAAACATGCTGAAATAGCATCACAGGATATTTGAGATAGAAATTAAATATTTAACATATATTTCTAGTGCAAAAGAAACATGAAAGAAAACTGAACTGCACTCTGATATGATAAACAGAAAATGACAGGGGAATCATTCAAATCTAAACCCATCAGCTCCCTAGTAATGAAAGCCTAATCAAATTATAAAAGTAGCTCTCCCAAGCTCACTGCCACAGTCATTACTTGATCAGAAGGTCTGTGTAATGGAATAGGAAACCTTCAGACACACTTTTAGATTAGGCAACTGTATTTTTCCTGATGGACTGTAAAAAAATATTTTATAAAAATTTCCAGTCCCCATCAGTTGAAATTAAAGAGAATAATTTCCATTAACATTCAACTAGCTCAACTAATGAAGCCATTTTTTTCTCTCTGAACTCTTTTCCTTCTTAAACATTATCTGATGTTGGAATTATTTTCACAAATTGTTTTGTTCTGTTGTCATCCTAAACACCAATATTTTCGCAAGTAACTTAGAGGATAGAGCTGTGCCTCCTAGTGCTACTGAAATAACCACTGAAGTACTGGATTTCTTTATTTATCCAGGCCACAACTTTTAGACAAATCCTTGCCCTCTGGTGGTGGGAATGCTTCCCCTGGTTAATCCTCCTCTTACATGACTAACTCTGTGACACTTCCTTAGTTTCAACAGTATTTTCTTAATTTTGCAGAACTGGCTCTATGAAGGAGATATTCCACAAGAACAGGTTTCAGAATGCTATCTTTGAACTCCAGTTCCTCTGAATTTTCTCTCACAGGTTTAGGTCTAATGTAGGGCAGTGGTGCTCCACCCATGTGTTTCCTTCAGCCTTGAGGAAAGCACACTGATTTTTCATTCCACTTGGCTTAATTGTTTGACCTGGCAATATGCCCTGCCTTACCTCAGAGATATTCATCTCAAATCTGGATATGTCTCCACAAAACGGCTGTCTCAACATGGCAGTGGGTCTATCCTCATTTACTACCTGCTATGTGGCATCATTCTCTAGAAACAGAGCAGAACATTTTAAAAATTCCAAACTTAAAAACTTCAGAAACTGATATCCTGTACCAGTCAAAAGTATTTATCTTCTCCTTTCTCTAAGGTTGAAAAATTGCCAGGGGCACTTTTACTCCCCACCCAAGTGCATGGTACAGCCTCCAAAAAGCCACAAATGCACTGGCACTGACAGACTGAAGATTTGATTCAATACTTGGCTAAATATGTGGCAATCATGAAACTATGGAATATCTTGCCAGGAGCAAAGGACTACGGCTCACCGTTGTCTACTGAAACAACTTGCACTGAACAGTATTAAGTTTCTTGGAAGGTGGATATCAAAACATTTTTTCAGAACTTTTTTTTGCAAGTTTCTTATTTTTAGTATTCAGAAATGCCACATAAACATTGGCCAGGTTATTTAAATGACTATTGAAAGCAACATTTTTAATAGACACACCTACCTACTGATGCAATTCATTTTGGTTTCCTATATGAAGTAAAAAAATTGGGTGCTTTAAAGCAAAATGGTGCCTTAAGGACAAAGAGTACTAAACAAGAAAGGTCAGGTAACAATTACTCTAAAAATGTTACTCAAGTTAGAAAAAGAAATGTTGCTCTGATTTATATAAGCTTCCCAGGCTAATTAAGGGAAAACACAGGACTGGAGAGCTATTGAGATGTCCCTTAGGGGGGAGGTCTCAAGCACTTTCAAAACTCAATGAAATTTTAATCTCATTGAAATTAAATGCAAAATTCCTCCAACATCAATAAAATCAAGATTTCTTCTGATAAAGGACATTGGTATAAGAACAAGTGAGCACAACTGGCAATGAACAGTTCCAGAGGTAAAGCATAAATTTTAATTTCCATATCAGAAAAGTGAGGTTCTGTAATTGTCCTCAACTGGAGCAACGGGAGCAAAAGATTTAATGTATCCAAAATTAACATGTTTGAATATAAACCTCTAAGTTCAAGAGCACAGTCCCCAGCACAGCTGCCACAGACTGGCAGAAACATTACACTTATTACACAAAAATAGAAAGGGATGATGACGTTTACCTTCTCCCTAGAGCTACCCTTTTTCCAAAGAAGAGCAGCCCAGTTTTCATGTGCACCACGAAGAGCTGCATTGCGGTGTGCCTGTGGTTTAGGAATCACCAAGGGCCTTCAATAATGCTCTGATTCTGTCACACAAAGCAGCTGTTCCCACTCTGCAGCCTCACATTACGACAGGGGCTATTTACTGGCCAACTGGTGAGCACTGGATCTTTAATTTCTTAGGCAAACTAAAACCGGAAACATGCAAAACTAGTGTCATTACATCTGGGCAATCGATTTGGAAAGGTAAAAACAATCTGTCCCTGTTGAGAAGTGTTTGCTTCTTGACACTAAATGCATCTCTCAATATTAAACTTCAAAGCTCTGATGTAAGAGAACCCAAATAGTTCAGAGCCTCTTTAAAGCTACCACAGCACTCAGTAAAGTTAAGGACAAAGAAAAAGTAGGGCTCTTCTAATGTCTGTACTGCATCATCCCCTCCCTCTGCCCTGCAAAACACAATGACAACACATCTTTTGATGTTTTGACTTCTTCATGGCTTTGTATAGCAGCATAACACCAGAGCACCTCATTTAAATTTTTGATTTATCATAAACCCCAAGAGATTGTTATAAGAAATAAAAAATAAACGTCATAAACCAGTAAAAGCCTTGACTTTTCACCAGCAATTTCAAACTCTGAATTAACACAGAGATAACTGTGAAATGATTGTTTTAATCTCCTGCCTTTAAGTTACAGCAACAATTAAGAATTATTCCTGAACTTTTTTTTTTAAGAGAAAATTGCAGCAAAATATTTGGTTATTGTAACCAGAAGCTGCAGCTGAAAGCAAGGAGACAGAACTGGGTGCTCAGTCACATCACTGAACTGCTGAGACACAGGAGAAAAGGCACAAACTGAGAACAGAAGCAACTTAACAACAGTGCATGAAACTGTATGAAGTTTCTCTCCAATTACTTAGCTGGGGACAATAGAATAGAACTTCTCTTACCTTTCTCAAAATAAAATTACTTCTACAACACTTCAAAAAAAAGACAAAGGATATAGATGACAGAAACAGAGTAATCCAAGACCATTCACACATTGGATTTATCTAACATTTGGAGAAAAAGCAAGTTTAGGTTACTAGCCTTGCCTACTGTTTAGTGAGTTTACAAATGTTGTTTTTGTAACAATAATCAATGAGTTCTTCAATGGGTTGCAAAAACAAACTGTCCTGATTCCTTTCTGTCAGTCATTACTGACACTCTGCTCCATCTATTGTCTCTCTGAAAGGTAAATTAAATGTGACTGTGAAAGGAACAGCCACTGGGAGACATAAATGCACGTTTACTCAGCACCAATGCAAGCAGCTCACAAAGCACTTTTCAGACAAAACTGCCATGGAATTTCGTGAACAATGTTTCTAAGCTGCCATTTTCACCACACTTTGTAGATACTGATTTCTGTAGATTTAACAAATCTTTTAACACCACTTAGATATGATTTATGGCTACTGATTCAAAAAACAAGGAAGAAGGTTAGTAATCTGAAGTATGTAAATGATCCCACTAGTACAGCTGTAAATCCTGAAATATATGTTGAGTGTCTGAAATTAAAGCACAGATACCATATGAAATGCTTTTCTGACCTTTAGAAACTTGAAAATAGGACACATATTCTTATAAAAACTCCTTTTTCAGTCACACCTCTATAAAAACCCTGTCCTTTCTTTCCATGTCCCCAAACTGTCTTTTCATTTGATCTCAATACATGCCATACATGTGCCACACAGTAAATTGATTTATCTTGCATCACTCAGCTTTTACCATCACAGTATTCAGTAATCCACTTGTCCTAGGACTTCTACCCACATTCCAAACTATAAAGCCATAGGAAGCAGATCTTAATTGTTTTTAAAGGTAAACTGACTGAAATTTGCTTCTCTATTTCAAAATACATAAATATGTATCTAAAAATAGTAACTTTGGCTTGTAAAAAACTCCACCTTCACTACTGTCCTTTTAAAATAGGTAAAGTGCAATAACCTCATCTGGAAACTTAAAATAGCATGAGTAATTTTACCATCCTTTCACATTTTGCTATTATTCCCCTGGAATATAGTGACCTTATTGGCTTTGCTTATGTAAGTGGTAATAGATTGCCTAGCTGGAATTTTTCCTTTAACACAAGCAATTTTATGCATATTTTATGTTGGGCTGATCTTTCTGCCCTCCTTTTTTGTATTCCAGCTCTCAGTTGTGTCACCTCCCATGCCAGAGGCAGCAGGAAGGTCTCACTGCTCTGCAGCCACATCAGCGTTTGACACCGGGTGAGAGGCAGGGCACTGAGTGCTGGAGACCCTCAGGGGTCACACACAGACTCCTGCTTGAGAACACCCATAAATCTGTTTCCATCGGGTTGGCAGAGCCAGCACTCACTGTCACAGCACAGACCTGCCCAGCAGCCACAGCTGCAGCCAGGACCTTTAGCTGCCAAGTGTCCTTCCCTAAATCCATCTTGTGGGCCAAAGGCAAAGGACGTGTTGCAATGGACAGCAGGATCAAACTTGGATGAATGGCCACCTGCCTGGCTTTCCCCCTCCTATTAGTGAACATTTATTTATCTGGTGTCTTCTTTTACAATCAGTGCTCACAATGGGATAAAGCAGGAAACACTTCCTGAATAACTGTCCTACACCCAGCTTCTTCCTTGCAGGGCTCAGTCCAGTTTGTAATAGACTCTCACCCATTTTTTTAAGAAAAATATTCCAAAAGAGCCACAGTTCTCACATACCTGTTGTGCTCTGGTAGACATGCTGAGTTTCTATGACATTTAACAGGAATATCACACAGGTACCCGAGTTATTCCATTCATTTGGAGTTACATTAAAACAGCTACAGATGCTGCAAACAAAAAACCACTGATTTCACTGAATCCAATACTTCAGTAATGTCACTGCTTAAATGAAAGTACATGGACTAAACAGGAAAAGTACCAAAAAGAGAAAAAGGAGAAAAAAAGAAAAAGCTTATCTTACAGCCTATCATTAAATCAATTCTCCAATTTCTTCAGGTTCAGGCCTTCATGATCCTTATTTTCATTTATTTCTCATTTTGCAATAGAGGAATTTTTACAAATTTTAAAAATCTTTCAGAACACGCTCCAACAACAGAAACCAATGTGCATGGCAAATAAATTTGTATGAAAGCAGTGAGACCTCAGAAGTTTGGATCCCCAGCAGTGTCAGGATCATCATCACACTTGATGTTTTCACAAGGTTAAGGACACACGAATCCAGATGCAGTCCAAAGGCTGATGTTGCATATGTTAATTCAACTCACCTTATTAACAATCCTCTCCAAACAATCTCCAAGGAAGCATTCAGGAAACCTGTTTCTGTACAGTGAGATTTTGTCACACATTATTAAACATCACTAAAACCAGTCTCCTGGGATGTACAAAAAAACTTCTCAGCCAAAAATTCAGATTAAGGGCACTTCTGTTACATTTAGAAAAATGAGCAAACATTGAACATTGTGCAAAAGGAAAAGACTTTATTTAACACCATATTTGATTTGGAAGTTTCAAGCACTGAAGACCAGAAAAACAAACTATTTTCTTTTCCAAATGCACCTACATTCAGCATGGAAGCCATAAATTTTTAAGATAAACCAGAAATGTCTTTTAGCATCTAGTTACTGCTGATTGCCTTTTCAGCTGCCAATCCTTGTTTGGGTTTCGAGTAATCCCAGGGTCTCCTGTTCTCTGTGTACCCATAGAGCTTCCGCAGCGCCACGCGCGCAGCCTCCTCCTCTGCAGCCAGCAGTGTTTCACCAGGACCTTCAGCTAAAATCTTCTTATTGCTTGGGGAAAAAAACCAAAATTACAACCATTTTCATCATGAAATCCTGAGCACTGCTGTGTACTGTGGATAAAACAGACTGTTTTTTTCTCCAATGTCTGTGAATACGGATTTCTATATACACACAATGGAAGCATTTCTGTTGGTCTTTCCTGCAAAGGCTGTATATTCAATACTGGAAACTCAGATCAGAAATGTGTTCATTTCCTGGAAGAACAACACTGTTCATTTAGGCTCCTAACACAGCACTGACTCTTTACAGCATTCCATTTGTTAGCCCTGACAAAAATATGCAAACTCATTACTCTGGTTAGCTCAAACAGGAACTTAAATGCTTTTTCCCCTGGTAAGGAAGCATTTCAAACTGCTTCAAAAGGACTGACAGAGAAGGTCTCTGTTATGAATTACATGTTCAGCTCTGTTTAACAAACACCTATGGGCACTAATAGGAGCAGGGAAGGGACACCACCCATTCCAAAAGAGAAATATTCAAAGTTCCTTTCTTTTTTATAAAAAACATCTTAGAAGGTACAGAAACCAAAGCAGGGTAAAGCAGAACAAGTTAAAGCAGCCTTCCCACGTGTTTACCTGCGGCCCCTTTAGGAAAGGAGCAGTGATGTGGGTTCTGTTCTGCCCCTCAGGAGCGATGTCACTCCCAGGCAAGGGACCAGGACAAGCACTGACCACACCTGACACAAGTGCACCAGGGACAACTGTTCCTAGGTCTTGCCTGGACACGGACACTCCTGTGCCCCAGTTTACAGTGCTGGTGATTTGAAAACTAAAAGGCTTCTCTGGAACTTAAATGAGTCTCTCTTCCATCCCACCTCCCTGGATGTCTCTTTATGCTTGCCTAAGCCCTGGATACAGCTGTGGTCCCTCCAAAGCCACGCAGTTATGCCATTCCCAAAGTTCCTGTGTCAGGCCACCCAGAGCACACCCAGGCTCTTTGTGCACCCCGTTTAGCCTCTGGAGCCCTTGATCAGAGACTGTTTATGTATCACCACAGTGAGCTGTGGCCAGTGCTTAAAAGGCTCATTTTATATGGAAGTCACTATCAGGTTTCTTTTCTGGAACAACTCGGCCAAAAACCATGAGTAGAAAAGTAAAAGACCATCTTTCCTCCTCCCTCTCCTCCAATTAAACCCATTTAACTTTAAATTAACATTGCACTAACCAGTACAACCCAACAAAGTAGACTGGCAAAACCGTGCTGACTCCCAACTGCCTGGTAATTCTTGGTTCTGGAGCAGAGATATTCCTCTTGGTCAGTTCTTCCAGCAGTAAGCCCATAGGATTTACAACTTCCCAGATCTCAAACAGGTCTTTTCCAATCAGCTGGGGAATAAAAAAGTCCTAAACAAGAATATTTAGAAATTACAATTAATGGCTTGAGTTTCTGGTGTCTCCTAATGAAAATACAGTATGTAGAGACAATAACTGACAATGAATTGTTGAAATGAACGATAAAGCTGCCTCAGTGCCCCATCCCAGTGCTTGAGTCTCTGACTGTGGTTTGGCCACTGACAGACATGTGCCCGGGGCAAAGTCAGCCCCAGACCCAGAGAAGGGACAGCTCCAGCCTGAGGGAGGAGCTGTGAGAGCAGAGGAGTTGTGAAAACACAAGGGAACGTGCAAACCCACGGGGCTTTCATTTGTTTGGATCGCTCTCTTGTCTGTAAGCTGCTGCTTGCTCTTTGACACCTCTCAATGGTCTTGTATCAGAAACAACATTTTAACAAACACTTCTTCATTGCAAAACTAAAATAAGTGAAAAGGATGACTGAAACAACAATAGCTGCTGGCACCACTTTGTCACACTGAATTTTAATCGAATATTTTTGTATGAAATATCTTCAGGCGCTTGCACTCCTACATGCAAAACCTATGAACTCATCCCTGTTTATATACAATGGGGTTTTTTTAAATTGAAGATATATGAAATCTCACATGGAATAACTTCATTATCTGATGGTATAGTGCATGGAATATAATGCTTTCCCTTAGCAACTTTCAGCAAATAATAAAATCACCATCATAAACCAAAAGTGTATGATATCATGTACTTGATCAGCCTTCTTAATGACAAAAACCCCACCAAAATCCCCAATCCCCAAACCCCCAGCTGACCACCACCAAAAAACAACAGATCTCATTGTTAAATTGTCTTGTTAACAGGTATTGTCAAACTTCTGCCAACCTCCCTGGATCTCTCGCCATCCAGGTACAAACCAGCATTTAATGAACCTACCCTGACAAAGATCCCGGTTCTCTCGGGCCCGCTGCTTTCCAGCAGGGCTCCTATCACGGCGAGGAACGTCCTCTGCAGCACGTCTGGTGGGGCAGGAAAATCCCTGCAAAGCGCCAGGTCCTGTACAGACAGGTTTTGAGCCACATAAGAGACAAGTTCCTGACTGGTGAGAAAATTAACAAGTGCTTCTACGCCCTTTGCCGGTAACTCTGGGTAGGCGCCTTCAAAGCACTGCGCCAGGTAAGCGCGGGCGAAGCGCAGCCCTCGCTCCGCAAGTCCGGTGTTGTCCTGCAGCTGAAGAGCGACCGCGTCCTTGTCCAGCCCCAGCTGCCGGCGCCTCGCCTCTTCGCTTTCGATGTAACAGGGATTAACAAACGCAGTCTTGAGAAGGTCCAGAGCGAAGTTTTCCTGCAGCCGGTGGCTGAAGGCCTGGATCTCCGCGTGGTAATCCCAGTTGGGCTTCTCGGACCTGCGGGCGCGGAAAAGGAACCAGCTCAGGAACAGAAGGCGTTACCCGCCCCGCGCCTTTCGAAAGGGCCCGAGAAATGAAATCGAGCTTGAATACCAAACCCAGTATTTAAATCCCTGGGGTCAGACACTGTCGGTTCCGCATCACCGTCTGCGTGCCCCGTTCAACCGGAGTGCTACGCCAACCTGCGGAGCTCAACCCATTCTGCTNGCCGCCCGCAGGAGCAGCCACGCGGCCATGGCGGGTGCGGGCAGGGCCAGCTCCGCCCCGCGGCTTCCGGGCGGAAGCACTCCCGGCTGGGGCGCCGGAACCGGGGCCGGGCTCTGCGGCCGCCGGGCACCCTCGGCCCCGGAGACACGAGCGAGGACAGGAGCGGGGCAGCTGCAGCGCCGGGCCTCCGGCTTGGGCCGCCGGGGTGTTTCGGGTGGGACCCTCAGGCCGGGCGCCTGTCAGCGCTCAGGCCGCGGCAGCGCCTTGGTGTGACCGAGCAGCCCCGCGGTGTGACCGAGCAACTGCCAGAGGGTCCCGGGGCAGCCCCGCGGTGTGACCGAGCAGCTCGTAGCGGTTCCCGGGCCAGCCCCGCCGTGTGACCGAGCAGCCCCGCGGTGTGACCGAGCAGCTCGCAGCGGGTCCCGGGGCAGCCCCGCGGTGTGACCGGGGAGCTCGCAGCGGGTCCCGGNCGCGCCTTTCGAAAGGGCCCGAGAAATGAAATCGAGCTTGAATACCAAACCCAGTATTTAAATCCCTGGGGTCAGACACTGTCGGTTCCGCATCACCGTCTGCGTGCCCCGTTCAACCGGAGTGCTACGCCAACCTGCGGAGCTCAACCCATTCTGCTCCACAGCGTGACCAGACGGGGCCAAAATACTTTGACTTCCCCCCTTTCTGGGGCCGTCGCACCCCTTCCCCGAGCCCTGCCCGACCCTCCTCGCCGCTCACCGCCGCTGCGGAGGTGCCTGCAGCCGCTGCAGCTCCAGGTACGCCCGGAGCCACCGCTTCTTTTCGGGGGGCGGCGCGGTGCTGAGCGCGGTGCCGAGACCGGTGCCGCCCCCGGCGCCCCGCCCGGCCCCGGCCAGGAGCGGCCGCGCCGCCCGCAGGAGCAGCCACGCGGCCATGGCGGGTGCGGGCAGNGTGTGACCGAGCAGCCCCGCGGTGTGACCGAGCAGCTCGCAGCGGGTCCCGGGGCAGCCCCGCGGTGTGACCGGGGAGCTCGCAGCGGGTCCCGGGGCAGCGGCACTCGCCGAACGTGCCCCACAGGCGGCCCCTCAGGTGACGGCGTTCTAAAATCTTTTCTGGAGTTCCATTCCCACGTGCAAGACAAAGTCCGGTTTTGTGTACTTAAAAGAAGCTTTATTTATGACTATCGCCCATACAGTTCTTTGTACAATCGCTCAGCCCTCATTTGCACCATCAGAGTTCATACAGTACACCTTCAGTGCAAAGGTCATGGTATAAAACTCAGGAAAATGCAGGAAATGTGCAAAGCAGGCCTGGCCCTTTTAACCAAAAGCGTCTTTACCAAAAGACAAAGGCACACACTTGAACATTCACGGTAAGAAAACATGCACAGCAAACGCCCCTATGGAGTCACAGAACACAGTAACCAAAGCTCAGAAAAAACATATGCCACCGTCCTACGGGAGAAGCCAAGGAAGCGGGTACAGCAGCCTGTACAGCAGTGCAACAGCCACACACTGAGCCCACTCTGACTCCACAGCACAGGAAATGGACGAGAGCAGCATTCCTGCAGGCACCCGCAGCACTCGCATCTAAATCCTCAGGCCTTCTCATGCTGCTGCTCCCGGGATGTCCTTACCAGGGCACCGCGGCGCTGCCCCCGAGCCCTGTGTGCAGCCCCAGCACCGCCCTGGGTCCCGCTGTGCAGGGGCAGCCCTGGCGCTGTGCTGTGGCCTCAGTGCTGCGGGGAGAGCGAGGACAGCGCTCAAACAGACCCCGGCTCCCTCTCTTCTGCGGCCGCTGTGCATCATCCATCATCTCTTCGCTCCGCTGCGCCGCTCTACAGCCCCGAAAGGGTCCTGCACAGGGGCCTGGGTCCAGCTGTGCTAAGGAAGGTTGCCTCCGAAGCAGCGTTGTGGTGTCACCGCCGGTCTCTCGCACGCCGGCACGATGGGCTGTTCGTGCTCCGCGGGGAAGGGGCTGCGGCTGCGGCAGCCGTGCAGGGGAGTGAAGCCACGAGGCTGCAGGGAGCTCCCTCAGCACCCCTGTGCCAATATCTACCAAACACGGTGGATCACGAGGCCGAGCAGGGGATGTTTAAACTGACCCCGGTACCAGGGCACTCGCGGCTGGCTCCCCATCCCCACCACGCACCCTGACACCAGCGCCAGAACCCGCAGGGGATGGCAGCCTGCAGTGGGCTGTCCTTTGGAGCTGTTCAGGCCACTGCTACTACTTACTTCAAAGACTAATAGGTTAGATAAAAACTCCAGTAAATTCTCTTAAAATGATATTAAACAATGGTTTGGGGCTGCGCTTTTTTTGAGAGAGTTTTATTAAAGATACTGCATCAAAATCTTGTACTCCATAATATGTTGATCCCTCACAGACTGTCTTGCTTAAAAATGTATTTTATAGAAAAACATCTGCAAAATTAAACCTAAAAAAAAAAAAACCATACTACACACCTCCGGACAATCTGCATGTTAGCAAAGAATTCCTTTTATTATTCAACCTGAACATGTACTTAAACAAGGAACATACTCATGAAACAGGACATACTCCTTGATTATGGCACACCTTAAGCTACTTGGACTAAAGGAAAACTAGTGCAATTGTTTAATTGCATCTAACAACAGAACAATAAAAATGACTTTTTATTCCTTTTTGTTTTCTGTATTTTTTTTTTCCAAACCCATTTCATTTGTTGTCTTCGCTCCACACCAAAACCTCCAGTGGTTAGTCCTGGAGACCACTGTCACACTGCATGAAGCAGACTCCCCGTGGGCTGGTCCATGTTTATACAGAAGCATGCAAAGGAGGATACTGCAGCATTTGCAATGCAAATCTATTAAATACATTATAACTGAACAAGGTGTCCCTTTAATACTGCAATTCTAGAGCCTTTATCTGTGACGGAAGTTTCCAGTGTATTCATTATAAAACAGCATACAATTCAGAAACAGAAACAAGGAATTTTGCAAATTGTTTGTGTTTTCAACTAGTAAATCTTTCTGAGAGCTGTGTCTAGCGCCGAAACCAAAGCCAGCTATTGAGTAGCCAGAAAGCTACAGTAATGGAATACATGATCATTTCCCTCTTAGCACGCTCTTTGTTCTCTTCTTCCAGGAGCTGGAGACGGCGATTAAGTTTGATTATCTAAAAACAAATAAAGGCTTTTAATATTTCATTAAAAGTTGCCACACTTTCTAGAAGCTTCCAAAGAACCACATAAAATTAGTATCTCAAACAGATGGATGTTCAACAGTTGATAATTTGACTTTCTGTCTTCAATCAGTAACGATCAGATCTTGCAGTCCCCAATATTTAGGAACAGAAACAGAGTGAGATTCTCCAGATTCCCAGAACAATACATGACGTGTGAGGGCAGTCCAGCAGGGGCACAGAGAGGAGCCCTTGCTTCGCTGGTTTTGGATACCTTTGTAGTCACAGAGAAAACCTCTTCCCTTATTTTACCACTACAGCTTTGTCCTAATATTGTCAACTACCGTGCTTTACATACCTGTCTTCGTAAGGAGGCAGCATCTACAACTGTCATGTCATCTGGTGTTCCCTCGAGCGTTGTGTCGAAGTTGGAGAGCCCATATCTACCAAATAAAGGAGAAGGCTCAGCTGTCTCAGCCATGCAGATCAGCAAGTACCATATTTTATCAACATTCTAGTAGATGAATATTTTGGTGGTGATGGAGAGAAGAACTATAATTTTTTTTGCAGCTGTTAGAGAGTTGCATTTCAGTAGGATCCTAACTGAGTAAAGCACAAACACATATGAAGGGGGTAAGTGCTTGACTAAATTCAGATTGATTGCTCTCAACACTTAAATATTTTTGAAGATTCTCCATACAGACAAACCTCCTGCTGACACACGGTTCCTCAAAAGACACACGGTTCCTCAAAAGACTGTTTCCAGTTATTTAACTGATTCATGAAACCTGAACATTGCCTGACCTAAAGTGCCAAAGCTGCAAGAGACCTGGCAAGAGGAGAAATAACCAGACTTGCAAAGTGTCTTATTTAAGTACCTACTTAAATGTCCCAAGGGGACACTGAGATTAAGAACCTCAGTCACATTAATTTCTGTATTTTAGGCAGAGAATCTGGCAAACAGAGCCCAGTGCAGAGTCACTCACTGCTTGCTGAACTTTGTGTGCATTAGAAAGTTTGTTCCCAGGGCACTCTGAGTTTTCTTAATGCAGCGATTCAGAAAGAGCATTATTCCAACGCCAGGACACGTTAAATAAATACAGAACATTTATTATCAGTGCAAAAGTGGCAGAAAGTCTGCACAGGTATGTATTTTGATCATCCAAGTGCTATCTCTTAAACAGATTCATTTCCAACAACAGATAAAAGCAGTTCCTAATCCCCCACCTACCCCTGAGCTTCTCACTTTCTATTTTAAAATCTCAGTTTCCAATATTAGCTCCCCTTGACTTCCTTTCTCATTACGACCCATGAACAACTGCTGCAGACACCTTAGGAAATGGAACAAAATAATGCCAAGGCTACCAAATTGACAATGAATACACCTAAAAGAATGTTTAGCATTTAATGAGAGTTAATGGTCAACTTGAACTAATGAGAATATGAGCAGAATTCCTGGAGCTTGCAGAATGCACTTAAGTGCAGAAACTAATTTTGCACTGCAGGTTCTTCCATCACTCTCAAGAAACTTCTCTAGAATGCCCTCAGCTCAAGCAGCCTCTCTTCTCCCAACAAATTGTCACGTTTCCATGGATCACTGCTCATCAATACTTTGTTTCTAAGTAAGAACTGCTATTTCTACATGAGAGTTGCACTAGTCTGGTCTTCAAAAATCCTTCAGATCTGCAAAAATATAAATCAAGTTTTCTTTACTCTACAGGCCCCCTGAAAGCCAAAGAGACTTCTGATAAGGGTCTTTTTGTAGCTATTTTTTTATTATATAGGTGCACTTTTTATTATAGTAGGTGCACCAGATCTACAGCACAGCTGTCCCTCATCCTCTCCTGGGACAGGCAGGGAGGGTCAGCATTTCAGTGAGATGCACATGCCTGCCTCCCAGGTCATAACACTGCTGCTCTACCATTTCCAAACCATTCCAAGCATTAAATCAAGAGGGTTACCAGCAAGAAACCCCTTGAGGTATCTCTTGGGCCATTTCAAAAACTGAATTCCTGAGTTAGAGAAGAATCACCTGCTTGAATACAGTTTCTACTTAAGCACAAATCTAACCTCCATGTCTATGAAAACACTGAAGTCTAAATGGCAAATGGGAAAAATGGATGAAGGGACTATTTTTTTTCCATCATTCTGACCATGGGATTATGTGTCAATCTTTTACCCAGTTCCACCGAAATGATGCCAATCTGCCAAGACGATGGCAGAGAAAAGACCTCCAGCTACAACCAACAAAGAATCACAGGCACGTTACTGAGAGCATCTCCAAATTAGGTGAGGTGAGGCCAAATTTTCTAGGAAGCTCCCTATTAAATAGCAAATACTTGAACTATACAGCTCATGTAATGTAAGAGCCTCCCCTCACGCATTAACCTGAGCCAGAGTTCTGCAGCGCAGTGTATCTATCATACAACTGAGATCTGGGCAGGTGACTTGGATGGGGAAGGAATAAAGGCCTGAAACATCTCAAGAGTTGAGAGGCAGCATAAAAATGAGCATTGTGTTTTGAAATAACATCACTGGAAAGAGGGAAACAGAAACCTGAATTCTAGAATTAGTGGATCATGACTAACAAAAAAATGCTCTTTACCTGGTGTTGTCATGATGAGGGTTAGAGGAAGTGGTAGCAGCTGATCCACCACGTAACATTGGCCTACAGCAGGATTTTGTAGATTGAAAGCATAAGACAGAAATAGGAAATGACAAACAGAGATAAGAGGTAAAACACAAAGAACAAAGGAACATCAAAATACTTCCAGATATACTCTATAATGTTTCAATATAACTTCCATAATTTATTTTGTTGTCAATTGCACTTTCATATTTCTCTCATTCAAATTTAATGCTCACTGAATGTTTTTGCAGCTAAGATGTGTAAGCAAATTTTTCATGAAGCAGCTTCATTTACAGAAGACAAACTATTGGAATAGAAATTGAGGTGAATAGTATCTGCCTTATAAATTAAACATGGCAAACTTCAGGTTTAAAAAAAAAAATTACCCCCAAAATCTAAAACCTCACCCAACAATAACAGGAAATCATTAAATGTACTACACATAAAAGCCCTTTTAATCATCCTCTCCTCCATGCAGGGAAAGGGGAGATTTGTCTTTCCTGTATTCATCTATGCTAGATGTAATTCAGAAAACCTGGGCTGGTAGCCTAAGGGCCACGTATAGTCTGAAGACAGGTAGATCTCTCCAGGGAGAAGTGCCTACAGGCTTCAGGCAGATGTCTGAACATCCCTACAAGTGTTGCTCTTTTCCCTTTTCTTTCTGGGCAGAGAGGAAGAAGGGGTAGAGCTTTTTAAACTGCTGCAATTTTCTAATATACAAGAAGTTTGCAATGAGAAGTTACTGTACTGCAGTTCACAGCAGATGTGAGGACCAGCAGGAGCCTCTGACAAGCTGGCACTCCGTGTTTCCAGTGCCTCTGGTAATGAGGCATGAGTGTTCCACATCACAGGTGTGCAACAAACTCTGCAGGAGCCTGAAATCTTTTTTTGATCTCTTTCATTTTCCCAGTGCCAACTGGAGATACTTGTACCATACATTTAACCCACATATACTGCAGGCTATAAAACTGAAGACAAAGAGAATCTGGGTATGAATTCCAGCAGGTCTGTGTAGGAGGCAGAGCTTTGGTGCCAAGGTGGCTGGGAGAACGCTGTGGCCTGGCCTGAAAGCCAGCCAGAACCATGCAAAAACATCACAACCACCAGCTTCACTCCAAAAGATCAGGATCTGGGAGCCTTGGCAAACTCTGCTACCTGAGGCACTATTTGTTGGGACTAGGTCCTACTCTAGTTAGCACCATAAGTGCACACCACAGTGTTCTCCTCTCTAGCACTTAAGCCAGAATGATGTGTTCAACAAAACAGAAAGCCCCATTTCCAATACATACAGTATAAGAATGTTCTTACCTAAACATACAAGGTCTTGCAGCAAGTTATCAAAAAAAAAAAAGGTATTCCTAATCAGAGAAATAATTCAGCTGGTCTAAAATCTTCTCTGACAGATGCTACAACTAAATACTTTGGGACAGTGTAAGAAATCAAGCACACAAGCTATGGAAAAGGTCACAGAATTTCTCTGAGAACTTAAGTCACCTATAACTAACTGGCAGGTATGTGAATGCCAGGGCCAGTATCCAGCAGGCATTTCCCACACCATCCAACACAGGACAACATTTGGATTCTGTGTAATGAGAACAATAGTCTCAAGTGCTCTCTAAATTCAGCCTCTGTGCTATCTTTTGGGAAACAAAGTTTTACAGCTGTTGTACAATTAATCAATACTAATTCACAACTACCCTTGCCAAGAAAAGCCACAGGCTTGGAGACAGCTGAGGGCTACAGCAAGGCACGTGCCCAGAGCACTCTGGGATCTGTGCAAGTCAGGAACTTAAACTAAAGACCAGTCTTTAATCCCACTTCCCAACACAGCCAGGCTGTAAAGAAGCTGCATGTGGTTTCTTCCTGTTCTTTACAGTTCACATTTTATTTTGTTACAGGTGGACCCAAAAGGAATACCACAATATTTCCCCACCTCTTCTACACTGCTATCTGCTTGTTTTTTTATATCAACAGAGAATTTGATTACATAGATCACAGTGGCCTCATAACTGAGATCCTTACCCCAAAATTTGCAGCAAGTTTTTTGGTAAATACAGACTGCACAATATAGGCAAGCTATTAAATGCATGGCCTTCTTTAAAAAAAAAAAGTGTACATTAAAAAATAAGTGTACATTAGAACTTTGAATTTTCTAGCTACTTCTGTCAATTCCATCCTAAACATTAGTTTATGATCAGAAGAAGCCATGACTCCAAGGTCATGTGTACTCCCTGCAAATACAGCAACAACCTCAGACTTGAAGGGAATGCACAGGAATACAATTTAATACCAGTGGGAAAACAGGCAGTAAGGCAAGGAGCAACTGAACCTGGTCTGTCTTCTGCTGCTTCCACAGGGATGATGCAACCCTAAACACATGGTCTGGGAGGAAAGCAACACGGGGTGGACAACCACAGAACCTGGTCTGGCTGCCATCATTTCTGTGCCTGTGCGCAGGGGACTGGGGCCAGCACACTCTTTGCTCAGCAGAAACAGCAGCTGTGTTCACCTCTGGCTGTCCTTTAAAACACCTCTGCAAGTCCCAGCAAGGCCAGGAGAACGGGCAGTAGGATAAAGGGATGTGTTCTGGACGTGAACTGGGTGAGCTTCTGAAGTACAACCAGGACAGTGGCTGGCTCAAACTGCTCCCCTTGCTTGTCTCAGTGCTGCCAGCAGCTACCCCAGTACAGCAACAGCTTCTGCCTTTCCCAGCCTCCTTCACATCTGCACACCCATCTCATTTCCTTCTCAACTGTCCTTACCCCAGGCCAGAGTCAAGTGAAGCCCTCTTTGATGGTCCTAATTCGCTTCCCATTTTATTTCTACAATGAAAAATCATCATTAACTTTCTCAATATAAAAAATGATCTTATAAAACCTCAGGTTATGATTATGTGGGTGAAGTTTGGCATTTATAAAGGACGGTGGCTTTTTAGAGAAAAAGGAAAGGAAATAATAAATTGCCATGCTCTATCCTCCTAAATAAAATGTACTGAGACCCAAGAGACAAAGAACAGTTTAGATAAAGTACATATTTCAACACAGCTCTATACAGATATGAAATTGTCTGGTTTTCCTGCATTTAAGACATCACTAAAATCTCCTTAAATGTGTGAAGATTTTTGGAGGCTTGTTTGGCTGGTTTGTTTTCAGATTTTTTTCTGCTGCCTAGAGCATAAAAGATCAGTCTTTAAAGGACACTAGGGGTAGGCCCTACAATCACTCCACAGAAATTGAAACAGAAAAATGGTTAGAACTAGAAACCAAAACTGACCTATTGTCCTTGTCCAAGCTGAAGGAAATGCAAGAGTAAACAGTGATCATTAAATTGATGCTCATTTAAATAACCCTTTATGTGAGCAGTGCTGGCTGAGCTAGGCATAACTCATTATCTGCAGCAGTACCATTAGCACCTACCGTTAGCAGTTTTAGTAGATTGAAAAATGTTTGGGAAAAAAAAAAAGACAAGCTATAAAACAAGTTAAAAATATTTCCAGTAAGTAACACACAGTCAGATCTTGTTAATTTTAAAAGATCTCTTCAAGTATTAAGCATAAAATGTTAAAATAGATAAGGCTTTGAGATAGAAAGCACATTACACAGAGCAAAAGAACAGAGTGCAGGTTTGGAGCAATTTAAAATGAACAATATTTTGCAACCATGCAAGTGGATCATCCAAATTTCACATTCCCACGCCAGCTGTAATGGTGGGTGTCTAAACACCCAGCCACAAAGAATACACTTTCACCTTATTGAAGAGTTCATTATTTTGGCACCTATTTATCCACAGGTGGCTAGAAACCGGTTTCCCATTCCTTCTAGGAAGGTTAGCAAGAACACCTCAAAAATGAACTCAAACCAGGATGAGTAATGCAGCTTTTGAAGTATTCAGAATCCTAGACATTTTCTAGTAATTGAAGTAAGTTGAAAGTGTATGTATGTATAGGGAATTGTTTTCCAGAATCCAAGAAAACATGGGCAAGAACATGCGTAAGAGAGGTCAGGAATAAAACCTGTTAGCTTCACTGCAGGCTGGGAAAAGGGCTACAATTTCAATCTTTATTTTAACAAGGACTCTTGGCACAGGATCCATAAGTGCTACTGTTCATAGACAGTACAATTTCTTATCTGGGAGCTTTAATTTGGCAAAAGAAATTTATAACTCCATATAATTTTAATATTGATAAGGGAAAAAAAAGTATTGATGCCCAACTGTTGATAGGCATCAAAATTTTAACAGCTGCAGCCCGGCATTTCATAGGATTAAATAATTCATTAGTTAAGCACCCAACTTGCAGTATTTCAAGGGACTCTGTGCAGCTAATTTTGTTTGTTTTTCTGCGTCCCAGTTTAAGAACACAAAGGCCAGCAAGACTGGAGTTCTTTACAATCTAGGGATGTTAATATGGGCATTTATATATTGTCAGGTCAGCAAACGTGGTGAGCTACAGGAGGTGCCAGTTTGGAAAGTGACTGCAAACACATAGACATTCACAGTAAGATTGGCTTGATAGTCACATTTTATTACCTAAACAACTAGAAAGCAAACAATTTCAACTTCACACTACAAATAATAAGTGTGCTGCTGGGATATTAGCAGAGGCAGATGGCAAATTTCAGAGAACTTGCTAGCACAGGCCACACTGAAGGGCTGCAGGAGAAATGAACAGTTCCTCACAGTGTTCTTACCAATTATTTCCCCAAATTCAACCTCCTGGCAAGCCCCGGAGGTCTGAGCTAGCCCTGCACTAGAGACTGTGTGCTATTGTTACCTGAACTTCTGTGCTGGCATACAACTAAACTGAAAATTGCTTTTGGTAAATGAACATTGCCATTATTAGTCCTTATGAATGTTTCTATAGTGTTAAACATGCTGTTCTTGGAACGCTTCCAAATCCCAAATCCAAACAGTCCAAGGACACACCAAGTGGGCAAAACTCTACTCAAGAGAATGGAAATAACTACACAGGGATTGCCATGAGGCTTGTTCTGGCTCATTACTCTCCAAGTGTCAGGTTATCCCTAAAATCAGAGACAGCAATCATCAGAGGAGCAACCAACTCCTCGGTGTCCCCTGCCTCTCCTGCTTTCAGCATCCAGTGTGGCCACCAGAGAAAACTATTCCCAATATGAACCATAACAGTTTCAAGTCTTGACACATTATCAAAAATAGTCAACAATGCCTTGTAATATTCTACCCTGTTTCTGCACATTTGTTTTAATGCTTTATGACATCATCAACCCAATCTTATTGATTTGCACCACTGCTCACCAAAAGAAAAGCAGAAGACAAGGCTTGTAAATTTGCAGGCTTGGGGTCAAGTATTAATTGCAGAAAACACTGATAATCTCAGAACAGCAAAACCCCTTGCAGCCACAGGCTAACCCTTCCTATTTAGATTTTTATTTGGAAAGGAAACCAAAACAATCCTATATCTGAAACAGAAGCATTTTGAAATGTGAATTTTGGACATTTAAATAGCTTATGAATAGTGAAAGCAAAGGAAAGCAAAAGCAAATAATTTCATCTCATCATTTTGTAAACAGAAACCAAACTCCACTAAAAAGGAGAAAAGAAAAACAAAGCAGCAGAAGCTGGTAGAATCAGTGACAACCAATCACCTGCGGTTTTCATCCAGCACATCCAAGACCTGCTGGTAAGCCCTACGAGTGGAAGACTGGATAAACGACAAAATGCCACGAGCAGAGTAAAGATTAATTCCATCTTCAGGTAACATATTGGGAGGACAGACACGAGCCTGTTGCAGTGATGGGGTCACACTGTTCGTACAAGCACAGTAAATGAAGAGAGAAATACTAGAGTCAGATTTTAAATTAAAAAAAAAAAAAGCTTTTGAGATAGACCCCATTCCAAAATGCTTATTGCTTGCTTTTGGTTTACCCTTCTCCCACCACTATAAGGTAACACTCCCAAATTCTAGCTTGAGGATTGTGAGCTACATTTACGTATGTTCATCAGAAACAAACACAAGTAGTAATAAGGACACAGTTTTGATCTGTTATACAGGTTAGTTCTATAGAGTGCTTGACCTGTTGGAAGTCAGTATTCAAGTCCCCACTGACATCAATGAGAGGAGTGTTTTTACAAGCATTTTAAGAAAATCCTATACATCATCTCTTTTCAAAAAACAAGCCTTTTTCAATAAGGAGAATCTCACACAGAACCCCTTCAACAGAATTTTTTGGAAGCTGTGATCAAGATAGTATTTTGATTTGCACATGAACAAGTTTAAAGGCAAACTGCAATAAATTCCAAAAATAATACAAAATTCACATTCCAGTGACAACAAATTATATTATCTAACTTGTTGACTATGATGCAAAAAATATTATTTAAAATATGCAGGACTGGAATTCAAACATAGCCATTTGGATTATACAAAACTTGTCTATCAGAGAGAAATTAGTTTTGATAAACTGCCTACGATTTGCTTATGTTTCTTTACATGCAAAGTGACTTTATTCCCATTTCCTGCACACATCAAGACTTTTAATCTTGATTTAATCTGGAAGCTTTAATGAAAGGTGGGATTTTTTTTAATAGGAATTAATTAGTGTTAACTTAACTGTAAATATTAACACACATGCAAACCAAGTGAGAGCCACTGTACCCTTTAAATCTTGGGTTAGTTTTTATTCCTAGATTAGCACCCATATCTCAACACATTTCCTTGCCACTTGTGCTTTGCTACACAGCTTTGGATTTAGAATGTCAATCTTTTTGACCTTGGCATTTTAATAAAACACTAATGCTGAGTACTTGGAAGCTGGTTTGATATTTGGCTAATCTCTAGCTGGGTCAGAATTCTGTGGATACTCTTACTTTGAACAGAGCTGCTCTGCAAGTGGCTGGCAGCGAGATCACAAAACTGAGTAAGAAAGAAAGTTCCACTGAACAGCCTGAATCAAAGAACGTTACACGAATGTCACCCCACCCACGGCAGAGTTCAGCCATCCTGGGCTTCAAGGGACATTCAAAGACTGCAGCAACTGGTGCTTGGCTGATACTGGTCACTGTTTATTACCTAAAGGGCAGGTCTCTTTTCATGCTGCCATAGACTACATTTCAATAAATATCTGGTTGCTTCCTTACAGCTTTTATTGTTCTCCAACACTTGTAGAATCCACCTTTCTTCTATATTTATGATGACTTTTACTTTGTAATCAACGGTAGTCATCACACCCACACATTTACTCTGGAATTGCACTAGAAATGCCAACATTCAGTAGAAAAATATCAAGCAGCAGGGGCAAGTTCAAAACATTGCCACTAAAATGAATTCATCAGAATTTTTACTCCTTGTGGATTTGCTGGATTGAGGTAAATGAGGGAGGAGTTAAGGCTTGAACTCACAATATGTTTTACATGAAAAGTAATTTTTCCTGTTCATCACTTCAGAGATTTACAACTTAAAAAAAAAAGGTAGCAAATAATATTTAGGCATATTGCAAAAGAGAAGACACTGTGGAATTCCTGCTGTCCAGAATGGTATTTCTGTAAATACTATAGTAATGGTATTTGCATACAAAGACTTCTGTATATACAAAAAAAATTCTTAAAAAGCAAATGCTGAAACCCCCAATTTAATTAAGACTCTAGAATTAAGTTACATGTGCTGATTAAATTCAAAGTGTATATCATAAGGAAAAATCAAAACACGAGAATAATTCTATGAAGGGCACAAAGGCCATGACTGGGGGCTGGAGAGAGAAGCAAAATTTTTCTTCTACTTTCCTTTTTCAGGATTTGAAATTACTGTCCTGTAAACATCTGGTAGGCCTTTGGACTATGTCAGAGACCATGGAGAAGAAATATAAAGCAATTATCTAATACACAAATCAGCCTAGATAACATAAGAAAAGAAAATCTCTGCCATAAGGAAAATTCTCTAATATGTAGTATGAGCACTTATCACTAGACATGGTGGCTATCCCCATTCCCTCCTCCATTTCTAGTTAAATGGTCTTACTTGTAGGTATAACTTTGTTTCTCATTTTGGAAAAGAATTCTTATATACAACTCCAGCCACTTATTTTACTACTCCCTGGTTACAGACATCAGTCAATTCCAGAGCTTGGAACCAAAACAAACAACATGAAATTCCAGACATTACTATAAAGAGCACGGTAGCATTTTGCTATATGCAGAGCTTTTAGCTTAGCAGTAATCTCCCCTAAACCTTCTCAAAGCATTTGTGATGTACACAGGCTTTATTTCAGATATTTCTCTGACTTGCAGTTCTGGTAGTATCCAATGAGAAACAAACAGATTTAACTTATTAAGGTTACTTTAAATTTAAGCACATAGACAGACGTGCACACCATCACCTTTTCCTCCATGACTTGCATGAAGAACAGAATTTCTCAAACTGTGAAACTGAACTCTCTAGAAAGATGTGTTATTCTAAGGAAAAGGCTGGAGCAGAAAGAAAATTAAGTGCTGCTCACTTTTCCATGCACTCTTGGTGGTTTGCGGACTTCTGTCTTCAGCACTGGCTGGCAAATGACCAAAACAAAAAGCTTTGTTTCTCCAGCTATTCAAAACCAGCCAAAGAACAAAGAGTCAAACAAACTAAAGTTATTTTGAAATATAATTGTCCCTTTCATTGGCTGTCAGGTGTTTTTCCCTATGCTCTTTACAGACGGAAACAATCTGGCCAAGTTTGAGAAACCCTGAAGCAAAATTAGAAACCACACATTCAGTGTAGCTGTTTCAAATTTTATATTCTAAACTACAGGTACTTAGTCAGAATATTAGTATTGCAGAGAGCTACAGAATTAAACACACTCTTGATTTTCATATACCAGGTAACATTCAGGCTTACGTGCAATCCTTAGTCGAAAGAGGTGACTGGAACCGTGGCATTTTATTTCTTGGGACAGTATCTGATCTGTGCCACCTTGAATAATAATTGTAATCTCTTAAGTAAGCATCCTTAGAAATAGAGGGATTGTAATTTAGTCATTATTGCTGCACAGACAGTTATTGTACCAGCAAGTACTTGTTAGTCCCAGGATTTCTAAGAGCATTAGAGAATTACTGACTTTAGTGAAGGCCAGCTGCCAAAAAATCCTCAGAACTGTCTCTGCATGCAACTGGATGAGAAGAAGAGAAAGACAATGGAAGAGAAACAACTACTTGTGCCACGCTGAGAACACGGTGATAGGGAGCCCAGCCAACTCTCACTTGCATCTGACAATCTATTCCAGAATGTTTCATTTTGGCACTGTAAGTCAAGCACTGGAATTTCACACAGTACATCTGCATATTTTGTCCAAGGAGGACAACAGTGTCCTAGATTAGAACTTGAGAACTGTAGTTGTATTTTTAAAACAAAGGTTTTAAAAGGCAGTGCTCCAAGTGCCTCTTCAATGGAGTCCTCATCACAGCATCTGAGCAGCTCATGCGGACTTCCTTTTCTATTTGAAGACGTGGACCAGCTTCACAAAAAAAAGAGCTGATTTTTGTCAAGGTAGAGCACGACAGCGTTTGTTAGCGCAGAAATAAACTATTTTTTCAGCCAACAACACTGCACGTAAGAACTTTAGGAGCAGCTAGTTTCTTGTATTTTTGTATCACTGGAAAAATTAGTATTTCCAGATGGTAAAGGAATTTCAAGGTGATATAAATGAGGCAACAGGTGCACAGTTACATTTGCTGTAGTGCAAAGAACAGATTTACATGAAATTTGTCTTTTTTTTTTTTTTGCAGTTTACACTCTATGTCCTGTGGGCTTAAATTGTGAGGAAACAAGAGCCAAGAGGTTACTTTTTCACTAAGTACAGAAGACCTGGCCTTCCTGCATTTCTGGGAGCCACACAGGTTCCACTGTGAACGTGGTGTTTTTACAATCTGAATTCACAGAACATTCTCCTGAGAGTTAGCCAGTACAAAGTCCCATTCTACACTTGGAGAGTGACAAAATTCGGATGAGGGAAGGATGTCAGACTCAGCATCAGAGAGTGCCATACCATGTTCAAAGTGATTCCTTTTTTTGGATCATATTGAATCAGAAGAAGCAACTATGACAGAGAAAGAAGCCATTTCTAGGAACCTCTGTGATTTCAAAGCAGATGAGCTAACACTAGACACAGCATAACTTCTGTCATAAGAAAACAAGCACTTGGGAGGACAAGAGAAAAATGAAGTTCTACTAAAATACATTATCTGCAGGTCAGCAAGTGCAGAATACTGCAATGAAGAAGGATATCTTCCACATGGGCAGTAGAGAATACAGATCAGAAGGCTCAATATCATCTAGCTGTTATTTTTCATACAAGCAAGAGAAGAGATCCTGGATCAATCAAAAAGATACAATGGAAAGTGCTTGGCACAATTGGAATTTTGATTTATTTGACAGACCTTATCAAGCACTAGCACGGGCATCAAGAGAGGAAAACTAATCTCCAGGTGTGTCATAATTTCCTGCCTTTTGTAAATGATAAACTCAGTCATGCCAGCTGCCAGTTATATGTTCCTTAATCACATACTTTTTAAATTTACAGGGGTCCAGGTGCTTATTGTATTGCTAAGCCTCCGAAGGATTAATAGTAGATTTAAAAACTGTGACAGCAAATAACATTGAGACCATGTAAACCCAGTAATTCTATATATAACTATTGAGTGACAGCAAAGCACATGGGTGAATTTTACAGATTTAGGATTTTCTGATTCAAGAAGTCCAGACAAGTGTGAGAAATCTGACAGCAACTACAGGCAGAGCTGATCTTACTATTTGCTCAGATGGCTGGCATGGCCCATGACTTTTGGAAGACTAAATTAACATGGGGAGCAAGAGTAAAGCAATTTCAAGAAATTGCAAGAATTTCTTCACCATCTGTTTTTCCTTTTAAGTGCAATACATCAAAGACTGGCAAAGCAGAGCTGGCAGCATCAAAGGGAGGAAAGTTTCCAGAGGAAGCTCCCATCACATGAAGATCTACTCCAGCATGTACCACGTCCAAGCTACCAGATGGGCAAGAGAAAGCCACTCTGAAGTGACATCCCAGTGTGTCCAGTCCAACAGGACATTGCTGGATAAAGTGACACCACAGGGAACTCGGACACAGAGGAGGCTGATAGAACACCTGGAGACTGAGCTGATCAGGAGCTTAAAGATGGGAATCTAAGTTTTGCCAGCTCAGTAAATATGTGTGACTCTGCAGACCTGAGCACCTAGACATCGGCAATCTATAAACTTGTATGAACTGAAAGTCTGATTAAATAAGAAAGGAGAGATATGAAACAATATTTCCATGAATATCTGGAAGAGAAGGAGAACTATAACATGTCAGGAACATGCATCAGAGTACATTTCACCAGTTTTAGCCAAACTAACGGGGACAGATACGTCGTACACATAGCATCTCCTAGTGCCCCTGCTGTAAATACAAAAAACCAGGCATTTCTAGGACATAATTCACTTGATCTACTTTAGACTAAAAATAGGTGGACCCTAACTAGGTTATGCACTTATTTCCCTCTAGTTACTGAAAATTTTTAGGGTGATTTAGCAATTGTGTTATTCAGTCTACAGTGGGACAGATGAATCCCATCTTTTAAATTTAAAATCTAAAGCCTTTTCTTAGGCAAGTATTCCTTATGGCAGTTGTATTAAAATTCATATATTAAAGATTTCCAAGTGTTACATTGCAAAACCAGTTATTTCCAGGTGGAAAGATGCTGTCACTCAGAATAAACCATGATTAATCCAAGACTATCATATCTAATAAAAATTTACAGACATGTATGTCTTCAGAAAGCACCCTAGGAACTGCTACCTTGGATGGTAACAATAGATGAAGTTTCCAATTCTAAATGCTCCTTGCCATTTTGGTCAGAAAAGATTTAAGATACATATACTCACAGATTCCAATATATGAAGCACAGTGACACCAATGAAAAATTACTTATTCTAATATTTATGAGGAAATAAAAATATTTCTTCTTCTATGAATGAAAATCATTGTAATATCAACAGTGAGAGAACTGGGAACATTTTGATGCACAAAGAATTCCATTTCCTGAAAATTCAGGGGGAAAAATATTATACCAACTCAGAAACTGAAAAATCTCCTGAAATAACAATTCATGGTAACTGGTGAAACCAACTGAGAGCCCACAAACACTTCTACCCATCCACTGCAAGAAGCCACCTCACTAAACAAAACCCATAGAAATGAAGAAAAATGCTGGCGTTAAAATAGTTAAAATTATGCACTTGCCACAACATACAAAACATTAGTTGGGAAAAGCAAATAAGGAGGAGGTGAGGAACAAAGGAAGTGTGTCCCAAAGCCGCAGCAGTGCCCTGCAGGCGGGGCTGCACTCACATGGAGTCATTGCGGGCCAGCTGCCCGTTCTGCCGCGGGGCGTTTTCGCTCATGGACCGCTCTCTCTTCAGCCTCCCCACCGAGCGCACCTGCAGCAAAGGAGCAAAAGAGACGTAACAGCCAGAGAGCTCCTGCACACAGCACTGGGCACTGCAGGTTTCTCAGTCACATCTGCCCTCAGATACAAAGGCACACGCCCATGGGTTTCACAGTGGTTAGGAGGAAAACAACTGATGACAGGATCTGATGCTGGTACACGTAAAATCTTACATGCAACAAACTTACTGCAACCCTGTTGTTACCCATCCATGTGATCTGATGTCAAAATTAAGAACCAACAGAATTTTGAATATTCTCTGGAGTTACTCAAAGCCCTCTAGACACAATCCCGAGTAACGTGGTCTAGGATGACCCTGCTTGAGGGAGGCTGGACTACATCACCTCCAGTGGTCCCTTCCAGCCTTACCCATTCTGGGATTACTTCCTATCACCAGAGATAAACATATTTCTATTGTGTTTCATAAGCCTATAGAATATGCAGTTTCATAAATAATTTTCCATTTTTAAGTGTCAATTGCCATTATTCACCTGGATGCCAATGCTATACCATTCTTTGAAGCTGGTTTTCAGGGTTTTGTTAAAACTCATTATTCTGTGTGGTGTTATATCATCCAGCTATGAAGTCCAGAGGTTAACTATATACATTACAATGTATAACTATATACAAGAATCTTATTCTTTTTTCTGATACTCTGTAAATAAAAAAAACCTTGCAGCTTTCTCTTCAGCACAAGAATTTTCTGGTTAGAAGTATTTTGAGTAGCTCCAATTATGATTTTATTTTCATAAGTAGTGAGTAAGCTTGCTGAGCATGGCAACCCCAGGCCATCTGCCACTTCAAAGTCTAATCAGAACTACTATAGTCCTAATAAAAATATTTTTATATTTTCCCAACATATGTCAGCACCAAGTTGATCTGCACCACAGTAGAGAAATCATTGGTCATTTCACTTTCTTTAGTAGAATTGCTTCTCATCTAAGGAAAAAGCAAAATAAGTACTGGCCTCTTCGCTTTGAGGTGTCTGCTGTGGAGGTTTTTCTAGGTCCAAAAAATCTAGCGGTCGATCACTAAGAGAAATAACACGGGGAGGAGTTTTCAATGCCAGTGGTTTGAATGGAGTAGACTGAAGAATGTCAAGGTCTGCTGGTCTGGAAAATGGAATGTCTTCACTATTACCTGCAAGAACATCAGTTGTCAATAGAAAGCAAACTATTCTGAGGCCTGAGGGCCAGTGCTATAGTTCAAAAGGACATCACAGCAGTTACTTCCCCTGCCTATGCCAAATGATGAAGTATAACCTTGTTTAGCAGATCTCGTACGTCAAAAACTACTGTTAAAGTGCTCATAAAGACCACATTAATTGACACTTATTTGAGCAGTGTCTCTGAGAACAATGATCCTGAGTAACCCTGAACCACATCAACTGTTACTGCAAGTGAGAGCACTCAAGACACAGTCCTATCAGAGGTGTATTTGACTGGGGACATCAAAGCATAAAATACATGCATGTCACACATTTTGCAAACTGTAAGACCTTCAGCAGTTCTGGATCTGTCACTGTAAAGCCCATGACCATAAATACTAAAGTGATATTGATAGAATCCATTCAGACAGATTCTTAACAAAATTAGCATTCTGATTAAAATCAAACACATTACAGACAACAAATATAGAGTCCATCCCCAAAACTTGTTATAGTTACTTTAGCTTACAGTTCATTACTAAAAATCAGGTGTAAATCAATAAACATTAATTTTTTTCCTCCAAAAATAGCATAGTAAGATGAAACATCAGCAATTAAACCTTCTGTTCATAATTAATTCATCAGCTGTCTCCATTATAAGCTACACCAAAACTATTCACAAAACATTTTCAGAGCTTAAGAAACTTCCCAAGTTAAGGAGCTTTAACTGTTTGAACACTAGAAAGCATTTTACAGGTTGTTCTTTTAAAAATGACATATGAAGACATATTTTTTCCATCCAGAAACCTGGGGAACTGATTTAAGTTTTCACCTGCACTGCGATGCAGACATACCTGCCACTACAATCCGCTCTGGAACCTGCATAGTCACACTGGCATTTGGAAATCCTTCCTGGCTGCCCTTCTCCAGGTCAGCATTCTGAGGAGCCACTTTGAGCTTCTCCGGGACCCTCATGCGCTGGCTGATGCCCTCGGTGTATTCCATCTCGTACTGCAGCCGGTTCATCTCGGCCATTTCGGCAGCCGGGGAGGGGAATGCGGCCCCACTCATTCTGCCAAAGGGAAACCAAAACTCTCAGAGCAGTACAGGAGCCCAGCGGGACGTGCGGGAAGGAAACACTTCGTTCTGATTACCAGGGAAGTGGGAGATCCTAACTGAAGAGTCTTATTTAAAGGGACAAATGATGCGGTAAAATTCATAGGAAGTGTAGTCACAAAGTGCTGAGAGGTGCAGGCAATGAAAGAAGAACACAGTGATGCTGTAGACAACACTCAAATTGAGGGTCCTCAAATTGAGCCATGACAAATAAAAAAGCCCAAAACAAACCAACCTAGAAATTCTGCAGGTAAGGTATTATTCCTGCACCGGCTGGCAGAAATAGAAACATAAACAAACAAACACATCAAAGAATCGGTAGGATTGATAGGAAATCTATTTAGGATTGGTGAGAAATCTAAATTATTGATTTGCATTTACACAAATCCAGTATACTGGTAGGTGAGAAAATGGCTGAAGTCTCACAAAACTGCATATTGAGGCAGGGGAATGACAGAAAAGACTCAGCCTGGGCAGCAGCCTCCTGCTCACTGTCAGTCACCCAGATCTTACCCCATCCTACAAGGACAAACTTCCTTATCAAGAGCCTGTCAAATTAGCTTGAAAACTGAGAATATTCATAACCCTTCCCTAATGCAGCAATTCTTTAAACTTCTCAGTTCTACAGTTTTCTGTAAATTAAAATCTTACTTTTGCGGAACTGACACAAGATGGGGAGGAGAGAGAACAAGACTTTATTTAAACTTAAAAGGGTTTGCCAATACTTTATATATACATTTTCCTAGAAAAGGAGTGGGATTTCAAATGAAGCTATGGAGGAAATAGAATTTTTTTCCTAGAAACTGGGCTGTGAGAAACTTACTAACGCAATTGCTGGGAGTTGTGTCAAAGACCAAGGTAACTGGGGGTTTGAAGTTAGACTTAAGGTCAGAGAAAAAGAAATCCTAGAGCTGCACCTGGGGGTGGCTGGAATGGAACCTCAGACAGCTGGGAGAAGTTGATCACCTGGGCAGTGGCCAGTGGACCGTGCTGATGGCTCTGACCCAGATCATGGTTATGGGCTCGGTTAAGAGACACCCTGAAGCTGCATTTGGCGTGGGGCTGGAAAGGGGCGCCCAGAGGAAACACTGAGCTGCAAGAACTGGTTATGGGAAACTTTTCATCCTGGCAATGGCTGGGGGACTTGTCAACAGCTTACACCGAGATGATGGTTATTTTTAGGGTCAGGATAGGAAAACAAAGTTTCTAGACATATATATACATATAAAATATGTAAACATAGCTTTCCTGGCAAACCTGCCTATGCAAAGCTTGGCTTACTCTAGCATGAAATCTATTAGTGGTGTTGCTTAAGTAGGTCCCTAAATGAAGTAACCCATCCTGGCAAAAAGGCAGGGTTTGCCACTAAAATTGCAGCTACATTCCTTTACTATTTTTGGCAGCAAGGCCACGTCTGCTGCTGCGTGAGCGCTTTGCTGAGCTGAACGTGCAGAACGCTGAGAGCAAAAGGCCTCAGTGCAGAGCAGCCACAAGGCAGGTGAGACAGCCCACAAGCCCTCCCTCCCTCCCACCATCTCACATAAGCAATACTTTCCACATTTATCAACAACACCTTGAACTAATAACCTTCAGACAATGGAGAGAAGCAGAGAGAAGGCTCCGGATCGTCTAACATATGAATGCACACACACACACACAGAGTATATCCAAGATGTGATGCACCTGGCAGTCCATCCTGGGAGCTTCAGGGTTATTTGCAAGACTTCCTACCACCACAGATCAAATAAAGTATCTCATTAATCTCAAAGTGTCACTGTAGCACAGTAGGAGAACAGGTGATCAGGGAGCAGGAAAAAAGGTCACTGTGCAACCTTAAAAAAAAGTCTATGTAAACTTTAAGAAAAATTAGTTATAAAGGAAATACTTGAAGTGCTGCAGATTTAATCCACCTGTATTAATTCTCACTGTTTGTATGAAGTGAAAGAAAGTTAAATAAACCATTACATTAGAATAAACACTTTATAGCAGGTCAAGAGGTGCTTAAGCATGTCACTTCAAAACTTTTCACATGGAGTTTTTTCATCCCTGCCCTTTGATTTTACAAACTAGATTTGTCCCTCTTGCATGATATTGGCTAGATCAGCCAGTGACATGAACAAAATACACAGCCTTCTGAGACTTCCCCATTCCAAAAGCTGCTTTTCATTTTAAACATTGCCTATGATCAGTGAAGCATTTCCAGATCTAATAAAAATCATAATGTCAATAGAGAGACCAAATTTTAAGAACTTACAGTACCCAGAGCATTGACCTGCAACAGCTTTAAGCACACCTATTGCTCACATGACTTGACAAAAGGTGTTTCCCTGCTTGCTCCCTTTCTCATTTTGAAATACCTGGATGGCTCCAATTCTAGTGATCAAGCATCCCTGCCCTGCAGCAGTGTTTGCACCACAGCTTCTACAGCTTGGCGTGCCTTTTGGACACAAGTCTGCACAACAACTGCTTTCCAGTGGCAAGGTAAAACCTACACAAAACCAGACAGCAGCAGAACAGTCACTTTATAAAGTATTTATAAACTAAATGGCACTGTGTGGGTTTAGCAGCACTTGCCAAGGACCTACAGATACAATACCTCAATATCTTCCTACTCTTGTCTACTTCTTGCCTACTTTGTGTCACTGAGAATTGGATTTGCTATCAAAGTGATTTCAATTTTTACTCCTTTTTACAAGAGAACAGCAAAACAAGAAGCAGTGAGATCTCAGCAACAGATAAAACATTTTAACGAAGCTTCTGCACAAAACAAAGTTATGTTTTCTGCAATGACCTTGTTACACAAGGCATTTTACAGAAAGCATGAATAATAAATCAGGGAGATTGAGGATTTTAAAACTGATATTTACAGAACTAAGTACCTCTTAAAGAGGCACGATAATAGAACTCTGAGAATGATAAGACAATAAAAATCCAATCACAAATACAGGATAAATAGACAGAGAACAGCTGAAGTGCAAATGAGCATCAGCAGCATTTAAAGAAAGAGCGAAAGGAAGGAGGAAATCCAGAGGAGGATAAGGCAAGAGAGAAAAAGATGTTTTAGAAAGTGAGTTGTATGTTCAGAAAGACACAGGAGTAGCTCCTTCTCCCTCTCCTAAACAAGAATATCAACAGAAGAGATGAGGACGAAGCAATGCATACAAATGTGAGGGATGACTGTTTGGCAGAATTCTGGCCATAATCAGACATTGGCCATATCTGTGCTGCAACCGGGAACACTCTGCACAGTGTGGAGCCCCAGATACAAGCAGATGAGCTCTGGTAACAGTACAGCTCTGCCAGCTCTGAGGTCAGAGGAGGTTTTACAACCCACACCAAACTGTAGCTTCTCCAGCTCCATTACTGTTTGTTCCTGATGTGGCTACTTCAAGGTCCTTTGTTCATGTGCACATAAGCTACAAAGCGTTCCCTTGGCAAGAGTCCAGGTATCCTTGGACAAGTAAAAAGGGGAAAAGGAAGAATCAGAGCAAAATTAAGGATACGAATTAAGGATCCAAAGGACCCCTGCTCTGGGGCCCCACAACTGTCAGAATACAGCTCAGAGAGGCTGGGAACTAACAAAGCACGAACAGAACAATCGGAGGGCCAGGAGCACCAGGTGTAGGCTAAGCGCTGAAAGCTGTTCCGCACAGTACAGTTACAGGTGCTGAACTCATACAGTGCACTGGATCCTCTCCTTAGCACTGGGATGACATCAACAAAATGTACCTACTACACACGAGCAAGGCTATATGATCACAAAACACCAAAGGCTGTGTTCTTTCAAGTTTGTTTTACTCCAGCAGAAGGTTTTAACACAAAATATTTTTTTTTTTAAAGTAAGAAAAAAATTACTGGAGAACGTTAGCAGAAAAACGTCACTCTGACATCCATTTTTCTGAAACACCCAANGACGGGCCCCGAGGGGGCCCGGGCGGAGCGGACACGCGGCCGCGGGCAGCGGGGGACACACGGGCTGAGGGGGCTCCGGCTGCGAGCGTGGGGAAGGGCCGGCTGCGGCCCCGCGGACAGGCCGAGCCCCCCGAGCGGAACTGGGACCGCTGCCGCCAGGCCCCGGCGGTCCGTACTCACCCCGAGCAGCGGGAAGAGGCCGGGGAGCACTGCCAGCCCGGCCCGGCGCGCGTCAGGCACAGCGGCACGGCACCGCGCCGCGCTCCGCTTGTTAGCCGCCGAACGCGGCCTGCGCCTCCCCATCGGGCTTCCGTAGGGGCCGCGCTCACGTGACTGGAGGCGGGCGGNCTGTTTGTTCCTGATGTGGCTACTTCAAGGTCCTTTGTTCATGTGCACATAAGCTACAAAGCGTTCCCTTGGCAAGAGTCCAGGTATCCTTGGACAAGTAAAAAGGGGAAAAGGAAGAATCAGAGCAAAATTAAGGATACGAATTAAGGATCCAAAGGACCCCTGCTCTGGGGCCCCACAACTGTCAGAATACAGCTCAGAGAGGCTGGGAACTAACAAAGCACGAACAGAACAATCGGAGGGCCAGGAGCACCAGGTGTAGGCTAAGCGCTGAAAGCTGTTCCGCACAGTACAGTTACAGGTGCTGAACTCATACAGTGCACTGGATCCTCTCCTTAGCACTGGGATGACATCAACAAAATGTACCTACTACACACGAGCAAGGCTATATGATCACAAAACACCAAAGGCTGTGTTCTTTCAAGTTTGTTTTACTCCAGCAGAAGGTTTTAACACAAAATATTTTTTTTTTTAAAGTAAGAAAAAAATTACTGGAGAACGTTAGCAGAAAAACGTCACTCTGACATCCATTTTTCTGAAACACCCAAATATTCACTGCGCTGTGGCGGCATTAAGAGCATTCGGCAATAGAGGAGGTGTAGGAGCTTCCGTCCCTTTATGGAGGGGTCGTCACGGCGGGTCAGCCGCTAATGTCCGAGGGAATGGGGGAGCCCACGGCCTCGGCGCTTCCCCCCGAGTGTCCCCGGGTGGGTCGAGNTCACATGCGAGGGAGCCGGGGGCAGCCATCTTTAGTGAGGGCCGGCGTGCGCCGCGCAGGCGCGCTGGGCTCCCGGCAAGGTGACCCGCGGCGCGGCCCGGCGGGCGCTGAGCGGGGCGCGGTGGTCTTACCCTGCCCGGGGTTGTGCTGCGGCGGGTGAGCCGCGCTCTGTGCGCGCACACGGAGGGGTAGCGTGTGCTGTGTGCGTGGAGAGGGTGTCTGGGTGTGTGGTGAGCCCTCGGCACGGGCAGGAGCCCAGGCACTGCGGGGCACGGCTGCCGAGCCACAGCCCGTTGTTCCTGGGCCGGGACAGCCGCGCTGGAGCAGCCCCGCTGCCCGCTCAGCCTCGCGGCCGGCCGGCTCCCGAGGCCCTCCCGGCCCACACCAATCGCCGCCACGCTGCCATTACAGAACGCTTGTCACCAAACGGGGGTGACAGCCATCCGCCGCTGAGCCCCGGCGCACACGCCAGCTCTGAGCCGCGGAGCACTGGCTCCCGACGCCGCTAAAACGCTCCCAGGGGCAGCATTAGCTGGCCCTGCCTGAAGCAGACTCAGAGAGCCTAGGGGCAGCTGCTGCTTCGTGGTGTAACCCAATCTTCCGATTCCATACAGGAAAATACAATGAAAGATGTTATTATATATAACAGGTATTTTTTTAAAGAGAAGAAAGTAGCCTCGGAGCTTTCCCTGTCTTTAGATTTATGGTCACAATGTTTTGGAGGTCAGAAGGTGTAGCAGTTCCAGAAGCACTGAAGCATATATTGATCCAAGGCTTGCAACTTGCTAATTCAGCTCTTCACAAATATCAACAGCACTGTTTTACAGCGGCTAGTGGTCAGAAATATGATCTCCTACTAAATAAAAGTTGTCTAACATTGAGAATGATACAGTAGTTGCCTTAAGATATATGATCTTACATTTGGCCTCCTTGAAACACAAGTTGTGCCCTGAGCACATCTTACCAGGCAATCCTCATCGTTCTGCATGTGGAGTCCTCAATTTTACCTCTTCTTTAACATTTTATAAACTATTGAGAAGATTTAATCTTTAAAATAAAAACAAACAAACAAGAAAACCCCAAAGCAATTATAGCCTAAAACCTGGTTCTTCAAGCACACTAGAAATATGGTCCATCTCCAGTGATTCCCCATATATAATTTTATGTGAGATCAGTTATGTGGCTGTTTCTATTCCATTGAATAAATGACTGTTGTTAATAAATTCAGTGGTCACAGGCAACTCACTTGAGTTGCTCTGAGTCACAGGAAATCCTCCAGAAAAGCTCCAGTGGGGAGTTCTAATGAATTACCATTAGTGGGTCATGACTGCCCATGCCCCCTGTCTTCTGTCCCATCTCAACAAGAATTGCATCAGGCTGTATCCCTTTCCCTCTGAGGATGTTCTTTCCATTTTTTGCATTGTGTACAGGACCTTGCACAAGTAACTTTCGTTGACAGTCTGCAGATTTTGCTGCAGATATCCTTGATTTTCAGACCAGTGATTTAAAAGGCCACCCTTAACAATGTTGCATACAACACAGTTCTGGTGGTTTGTCTTCCTTATTTTCATGTTGAACTCTTGATAATAATTTTAGGTGTGCCTTTTTCTTTCTGCTGCACACAGTGTGATTGTACCAAGCACCACACAGCCACTCGCTCACATCCCACCTCACCGTGGGATGGGGAGGAGAATCAAGAAAGAAAATGAAATAGAACTCTTGTTCAGGTAAGAATGGTTTTATAATTGAAACAGAATAGTAATAATAGTAAGAATGATACTACTAATAATACTTGTAATAAAAAGGAGAGGGAGAGAAGGAGATAAAACCCAAGTAAGACAAGTGATGACAATACAATTGCTCACCCCCTGCTGACCAATGCCAAGCTGGTCCCTGATCCACCATCAGTCTCCTCTTCCCAGGTAATTTCCCCAGTTCATTTACTGGGCAGGACGTTCTGTGGTGTGGAATTGCCCTTTGGCCAGTTCAGGGCACCTGTCCCAGCTCTGCTTCCTCCCAGCTTTCTGTGCATTTCCTCGCTGGCAGACCATGAGACACTGAAAAGTCCTTGACTTAGGGTAAACACTACTGAGCAACACCCTAAACATCAGTGTGTTAGCAATATAAATTATCAGTTAGCAATATCAATTCTCATACTGAATCCAGAACAGCCCTGAACCAGCTGATAAGAAGAAAAACCCCAGCTCATCACAGCATCCTGTGCAGGAATGTATCGAGGAAGAAAGCTGGCATGGAGACACCCAGCTTGGGTATTTAAACTCAAGTGCTAAATTTGGAGTGTAGTCCAGGTCAGAGAGAGTGAGTGTCTTTCTGAGGACAAACTCTACCCAGTGTGTTTTAACCAGATAACACTTTGTTTTGGTATGCACAGGTAGTGGACAAGACCATTAGCACTAGAAAGGAAAAAAAAAAGCCAACATGGAAATGGATCTTTTATTTAGTCAAAATATTTTTATTTGTCTGTATTTAGCAGAATACAGCCCCCATTGTTTGCTCATTATTCCCAATTTCTCATGCATCCATTCTTTCAGTACAATATATTAACAGCTTGCACCTCATCAGCACTTTCCAGTTAAGGCTCCCAAAGCACTCACAGACATCAGTTAACTAATCCTCACAATAACTGTTAGCAGTAGGGAAGTAAAATGATCTACAGCTGCAGTGAGAAGTTAACATCAACTTTTTTCAAGTTTTTCTTTGATTTCCAGTGTCTAGCTTGTATTATGCCAGGCTTGATGAACATGTGTCCCTGCAGTTGTATTTCATGCTTTTGAAAGAAAGACTCAGTTTGAGCACTCAAAATCTAAAGCTATTTATCAACATCTTTCTTTAGTAACTTGTTGAAGGCCACACAAAAAGTGAGCAGCAGAATCCAAAACTGGGGACAAGGCACAACTTCCAGTTATATGCTATACTATGAGACATAACTCTCTGTAACTTACCTTTGGACTTTAAAGCCACAATCCATTCCCTTCTCCTTAAGCATTATCCTCTACTGGACACATTTCCAGCAGACTTCAGCCTCAGGTACTCACATTTGCATTTTACTAGCAAGTTTTATGTGAGTCTCCGCAGTCATCGATTCTATATTGTATACAATGCCTTTGGATGACTGCAATGAGCTTTAATGAAAAAAAGAAACCACTAGCACCCCAACAGCCTCCCAAGCAACAGCAAGATGTGGTCTTCATCTTTGAGTATTTAAAGCAAAGTTCAGAGTTTATGGAAAAACCTAGTATGTGATTGTTTTAAGGAAAACAACCCCAACCCCAGGCTTGATTCAAATGAAACACTAAATATAAACTTGACATTAATACCTTCTTATCAGTAGTGCATCTGCAAAGAGATTCTTCATAAAACCCTGTAAATACACAATTATACCTTGCAAACAGAAGTACTATGACTGTTCAAGCAAACAATAACTTTAAAATATCCATTCAGCTCATGTAAATGGTATGTTCACGCTAGCTCCATCGTAAGATACTGGCATGGAACACAGACAAAACCTTTTCTTAGTTAGGTTAACACTGAAAATTCAAACAGTCAGACAAACACAATGCAAGTATTTTAACAGAAACAATATAAAATTTCACTGGCTTAAAAAAACATCTAAATGAGAAATCCTGGTTATTTCACTGAATTGCTAGACCCTACATTTAAAATGGTGCATTTACAGAACTATTCAGATGAATTAGGCTTCTTCTGCAACACTAAATACTGGAATTCTGATAGATTGTGCAAGTATTAAAAAATATTAACATTTTAAATGTCAACATTACAATTTTAAATAGCCTTGCAAGTGCAATGTTATAAATATTAAAAAAAAAACAACCTCAGAGCTACAATTTTATATAATTTATATGAGCAAATGAAAGTGCTTTTCAAGTATTTATGTTCATTTACAGTTGGATTCTCTTGTATAAGTCAGTGCTTAGATGGTACAATTTAAACATCAGTCTTTTTAAAAATTCTGGATGCATACATTTATCTGGATGGAATAAATGGTTTCATTTGCAGATATGCATGCTAAATATTTAAATACAGAATAAAATTTGTGATAAATATTTAAATATGAAATATTGTAAAATGGAAATAAAGATTTTGTTAGGAATCATATCCTGATGGGTGTGATAACCTGATAATGCCATGGGAGCCATACAGTAATCGTTAATTCTAACAAAATCCCAAATTATATGGTAAATAGTTTTCCTTCAGGAGAGACAAAAGCATGTGATCATAATAGAGGCCCAATACTCTCAACTTGGAAGAACTCAAAGATCGTATGATCTGTGTCAAAAGCCATGGAATCTAACGAAAACTTTCCAACACTTTCAGTTAGTCAGCCCTTAGCCACAGTCACTCTGGAGCACACAGCTAGTGCCTGTCACCACTGCCCTGCCTGCCCAGTGCCTGGCGTCGCTCCCTCTCTGGCCAGCCCAGCACCATCAGCATCGCGGTGATACAGAAAGCAGTGTATTCCTGTTTGCCAGCCAGAGGAAGGGTGAGGTACATGGGGAGATACTTGTTTATTAGACAAGAAAACCAAACCAAAACAACTCTCAATGAACCACTAAATAGTTAAAAGTGCACTGAAAATATTTCCTATTGAACCCTATCTCTCATAAGTGCCAGATTATCATCTTAAATGATATCCACTTGGAACACTGAACATATGTAAGGTGATACAGGAGCGTTTAGTTTGTCTTGCCATTTGAAAAGCACATGACACAAGGCAGCATTAACATCTTTCATTAAAGATCTGGTGATGCTGTAGTTTTATGGTGAAGATGCAGCTCAGAAATGACAAGGTTCAGCAGAAGCCCATGCAGATGCCATTACAAGCTTCCTCCAACAAAGTGCTTTGTCATTTGCCAAAGACAAAAGTCAAACTGTTGCCCTACCTCACCACAGTGCTGCACTGGCAATTTATAATTTTCTTTCCAGATGCAGCTGGACTTTAATAAATTATAGCTCTTCAGAGTTAGACAATTCTTTGTGATAAAAGCAGAGTTTCATGTTCTGTGAAGAGTGGCCACACTGTTTAGATTGGTCTCTTCATGCAGACCTGACAACGACTGATGATATTTTCTAGTTGTCCTGCTTTCAAAGTCTGTGGCACAGGTCTCCTAAAAGAAAAAACCCAAACATTCAATTTTTTTCTTTAAAAACCAGGGAGAGACAATGAGACTTTGGATATGGAATTACTGACAACAACCTTGAAGTCCTTGGCTCACTGAAAACATCAGTGTGCTACAGAATGACCCTGAACCTAACAAAGAGGGGTGTCTAACCTGAGGGGAATTCTGAAGGAATCCCCCAGGTTTTGCAGGCATTTATTGCCTCCTTGGGCACTGGGATGCAGGGAAGTACAGTTTACCTGAACATTCTTCTTGGATTTAATGATGCCAACCAGAAGCTGTAGGAATTTGTGTAGTAGTTGCACGTCCCCCTGCCATGGCACTCTATGAATGGGACGGCCCGAAATTCTTCCAGACAAGATCCAGGAGATGCCAATGCTTGGCCAGAAGCTTCTGAGCCAGCACTTGTGTACTGTAACCACCAAAACATTTTAATGAGAACTTGTCTGTCAGCTTTTAGTTAAATGCAGGCAAAAAAAATATCTCTTTCTAAAGAAAAACATACCCTATGTTCTGTGGTATATCTTGGACACAAAAAACAGAATGAATGCAGATTCATTTGATAAAACTTATAATGAAGCACAGAAGCCTTGTGAAAATTCAAGCATTTATGGCATTTCTTAAGTCCCTGCAAAGACCTTTTTCAGGTCCATGAAATGCATAAAACTAACCAGTACAAAGACTAGAAAGCTGGCTTCTGTCCAGTTGAGTGCAACAGTAACTACATTACAAATAAACCAACATGGTGGGGGTGTGTTTTCATATTTTTTGTTGCACTGATCGCTTCTCCAAACACAAAAAGTAGAAAAGGCATTTTCCTTCTCTGATGTTGGTAAATGCTCGTAGAAGCAGCTCTAAAATAATTTACAACAGTATGAAATTGGCTAGAAAATACCATCTAACTTTGCTGATGTTGGAAACATGCAAATTGTTTCAACCAAGTGCTAAAAAAATTCTCTCATTCTTTTCCAAGTTTATTATTATTACTACCTGGTGCCAAATCACAGGAGAAACAAGAATTTCACACTAGACCTAAAAGGACTTTACATTATGCAAAAAAAGAGGGGTTTAAAGTTCTTTTACCTTCATTTGCTGGCATCCCTATGACATCCCACAAACATGGGTAACAAAGATTAAATGCTACCTCCCCTCTATTATAAATACCCTGTTATTCCCATAAGCAGTTCTCAATTTGCAGTTATATTATGAACTTTCTTCACTCATATCTAATTATGGCATCAAAATTGCTGAGGCAGTCTTTTGTAGACAGTGTTCTGCATTTATTTTGATTTTAGCTCTCTGTGCAGTTCAGCCCCAAGATCTGATTTTTAAAAGAACTTCCTGGCGTGGAAGTTGGTCACTTATTTCTACGTTCTTGTGTTCAGGACCAGTTTAACCACTCCACTCCCCAAATCTGTTTCCTAGATCTTAGCATAACATGTGAAAGTGAATGCATGCAGTTATTTTTGTCAGACTAAAATCCTTTAGTACTTCTCTCATCTTTTCTGCTTTTCCTTCTGCCACCTATTTTTGTGAACAGATCAGAATAGTTGTTTCTATGCTTTTGGCATTGAATAAGAATTAATATAATTATTTTCTACTTCTTGGCAGGGGCAAAAAAAAAGTAACAGTTATTAAGAAACAAATGAACTATGAACAGCTGAAAACACCAATGAAAATGAGAGGACATAAAATTAATAATTCAGGTTGTTATATCCTTACCATAACAAAAGAAAAACCCTTCCAGAGAGACATCCAGCCATCTGGACATGCAGGAACTACAGTGGTTTGGCTGTGAACTGCTATTACCATTGCAGCTCCTTCACAGACAACACACCTGTGAAGGAAAGCACATACACTCAGTGCAGACATGAGGGAAAACATGAAAGCAGAACAAGCTTCTACCTTCTAGGATGGTAGCTACCTCATGGCAGGGCTTGCTATAAATGCTACTACTCACACAGATTTCTGGGTTTAATGGGGCATAAGGAAATTGAAGGTAACCTGTATACCTTACTCTGCAATTGCTTTGCAATCTCTACTAGTAACACCAGACAAAAACTGTTTTAAGACGGGAAGTAATTCCAGAACATTTGAGCTTCTTAATTTTGCCTTAAACAAAGTCACGAGCAAAATTTTACCTTTTTCATGTGCTCACTACTTTATGTTGTTCTGGTTTAGATCAAAGTTCTGTACCTTTATTTGCTAAGATTAGAAAAAGTAATCTTTATTTCCTAAATGAGGAAACTGAAGCCGAGCTACTGGATTGCAACAACAGGGTGGGGCAGGACAGAAGATAAGAGTACAAAGCCTGCCTTCCCACCTCGGATTTTGCTGCACTAGGCCTTTCATGCTTTTAGAACTTTTCTCTTAAATTGCTCTTCATCCTTCTCAGCTGTTCTAAGCAACTAGAAAGGGCCAAAATTGCACAAGGGTGTCTCATAGCTGAGAACCTTCAGCCCAGTTTACAATGTTCTTCACCAGCTACAGTAAATGTATCATCCAAAACTGAAACCAGAACTTGATTTGTGCTGTATTCTAAATAACAAAGCTGTCTTTATTAAATTTTAGTCTGTCTCTGATATACACAGTGATAGGGTCTTTAAAAAAAAAATTCCTGCAATCAGCAGGATTGTGTGCCATTTTCTTATGTTGGCTCTGCAGCAACAGGCCCTGTGGTGGGACCCTAGCTTTATTCTAACCTCTCTTGAGAGTATCACTGAATATTTGACATACTTAGGTGAGTAATCAAAAACCAGGCTGTTGAAGTCAGTGCTTGTACTTGCTGAGATGGGCAGGTCTTTGCCTAAGATTTGCCACTCAAAACAATTTACGATGCCTCTGCTCCACGGCAGAAGAGCTAAAATTCCTGTCCTTTTACCTGCTTATGTGGGGCTCTAGTGCCCTGCCAGAAATGGGTGCCATGTCTGGTGGCATCACCACTGCAGTGGACAGCCAGTATGAGTAGTCATTGCGAGAAGCAAAGCTACAAACATCGTTGGTGCTACAGAACAAGAATGGCATGGTGCTGAATCTCTGCAAGCAGCTACCAGCTGTTCCTAGAAGACAAAAGAGGAGAGGTTTGTGACAGATAGATTATGTTTAGTGCAGTGACTGGAAGAGACACACGATGGCACCCAATCTACTGTAGTAAGAATTAAAACAGTTGGTAACTATCAGCAGTGACTGTACAGTAAAATTATCTGAAAGCAAAATGCTTCTGGTTTATACAAAAATATCTATATAATAAACAAGGGCTAAGAACAAAGTCTGTTAAAATAATACAGTCTTCTTGAATGGTATCAGTCCTTGACACAGTGGCAGGGATTCAGCTGCTTAAACAAAAGTTTCTGGTGACATTGTTCACACCCTAAAGCATACCATTTAGGCTCCAAAACCCACAAGATTCTCATTCACATCCTGTGGTATTACTGTCATCCCTGTGCAAATGTTGTGAAGGTTTATGCTAGACATCTATCCATAAGTAACTGAATTCCTCCTCAAAAAACTGTAAGGAAATCAACAAGGGAATATAGGAGTGCAGGAGAGAAAGGTGTCTTTTAAAACATGGTTCCTGAATTGACTCCAGGCCACTCTGGAGACGGATGGTTGAAACCAATGTTTATCTCAGACACTTACTGTAAATTTGGTTTCATGACAACTTAGCAGTACTGGACTCTAAGAAAACAATCTGAAAATTTTAACCCATACAGTACCAAGATCTTGTCCGTGTGCTCGTTCATTTCCTTGTACAAAAAGCAGCGAATAGCCAACATAGATCTGGGATGTCCCGTGAGGGCACGAAGGAATCTTTGTTGTCTGACTATGCCGGGTAAAGATAAACCCTCTTCTTGTTGGGCCAGCAATGACAGTACCTGGTGATCCAGGTAACCCCTGCAGACCTGGAAAGCCAATCAGTCCAGGTTGTCCTGTGGAGGGGAAATAAAGATGTCTGCAAGTATTACAATTCTGTTTGAATTTTCATTTCTTTTAAATTAGTGAAACTGCTTGAAAACTAACAAAAAAATTACCAATAAGAAGATACAACTTAAAAATTGGTAGTATTTGTTGCAGATGTAGGAACTCCTTCAGACCTAGCTCAGGTAACTTTACACTGCATAGCTTTATGGAATAGTGAGGTATTTTAAAGAAACATGGCCATTTTTACCAACAAAAGCTTAAAGTAAAACCATTTTGTGATGCCTAAATGAAAATATTTAGTTCTATTTTGATGTAATAAAAAGGCACTCTGGTACCTAGAGATTTCAGGTGACTAAACAGAAGTGATTAATAGCAGAAGAGCACAGTCAAGGCATATTTCTGTAAATTATTATTTCAGTTGTGAATATGCATCTGTCAAAAGCTAAGAATGTGCTTACAGGGGTCCCTAAAGCTACTGTAAATGTTATAGAATCTTAATATGTGAGAGAGGAAGGATTTACAGAAATCAGCAGTACAGTTTATGTGTAAATTGAGTAGTACCAGTCAAACAAAGATATCTGCTTTCCTGTACCTCTTTGTCCTGGAAATCCCCTGTCTCCTTTTGGACCAGGCAGTCCTGGATGACCTGGATGACCAAAACTTCCTGGTAGACCTTTTACTCCTTTAGGTCCTAAATTACAATCAACAATAAAACCAAAGACATATAGCAGTAGTTATTCTAGATTTTAATAACTGTTAAAGAATAAAGTCAAAATCCCCACATATATCTAGCTATGTAAGAATAACAGCATGAACTTACTAAGTTTTCGGACTATCTATAGTGTCATCATATTTTCTATCAGGAAGATTACAAGGAAATACTGAGTGTACTGCAGAAAAATGCCTTCTAGCAAGCCTGCTCCCCTGAAGAGCTCCCTTCCTGGGGTGCAAAGCTGTGGCACTGGGAAGGGTGGCCACTGCATATCCCCCTCATCCTACCTGCTCCTTGCTTCCCCATTCCTCACAGCTGTGGCAGGCTTCACTTTTGGTGCCAATGGAGAAGAAACCAGCCTCTCCTTTCCTTCCCACCCCCAAACTAGGACAGACACAATCACACTGGAGCACATCTAGAGTGTTTCTATTACAGGTGGTAATCCCCTCCCACCCACAAATGACAAACACCCTGAGCATGGTTCTGGTTATACGAAAATGGGGAATGCTTTCATCTACTACGGGGCTTAGGCTTATGTGGAGGGATGCACTCACTTACTCACTGCAAGGGTGGAGGGCAGATGGAACGGGACAGCTTATAAATATTAGGGTGCTAACAAGGTACAAAGAGCTATTTTTAAATACGGTGAGGTTTTTTTAAAGACACGTCAATTTTCTATCCATAAGTTTTCCCATCAAACCCAAAGTTCTACTAAGCAGCACACACAGACATGCATAGAGGTAAAAATAAAAATCACCTTGTAGTCCAGGAATCCCTTGAACACCTTGATCACCTGGTGTTCCTGGGATTCCTGGCAGTCCTGGAGGACCCTTGCTTCCTGGGATGGAAAATATTTTCCCAGAGACTCCAGGTGGGCCTAGCAGCAAAAATATAATGAAGATCTATTGCTTTACATTAAAAGAAAGCAAACAAACTACAAAACAAAACAAACAAATCAACCTAAGTCAGCTGGTATTGGAAGGAGAAGGGTTGGTTACCATGCTGGCCCTTTGGTCCCCTTGGCCCTTCTGCACCTTGTGGTCCTGGGGGTCCTTGATTACCCTTTTCTCCTAAAACAGAAGATTGAAGACACATCTGTCTGGTTTAAAATGTCAGAACAACTGTCAAAGTTCCAGAGGCTTATTGAAGATTCCTGCACAATCCATGCAAAGTTCCCAAAGGGTAACACAGCCTATAGACTCATTTGAAATGTGAAAGTGGGTTTCTTCACCTCTGCTGCTACTGTAGAATTTATAGGTCGAGTGGACTCAATTTATAAGATGATACTGTCATGCCTGTCTGTGTAAAGGTTGGTCCATAAACCTAGTTTAAATTCTCAACTTCAGACTATGTCCTTTCTGTCTTACATGTTTTTGTCACTGGATTTGCGTCCTTTAAGTGCTGCCTTCAAGTGGAGTTCAGCTTCCTTTAACCCTACTGTCAGTTATGCTGAAGGCTTTAAGAGAGTTGTAGAGTTTTTGATGAGACATTTGATAAGTGATTCTTTTCACTGTGCAAAATATTCAGACTATGCTCCACAGTTCCGCTTTAAAAAAAAAAAAATAATTAAAAAGTATTTTTAATACCACCTCGGGAGATTTGACATACATGAAATAAGAGTTTGTTGTTTAAGAAAGTAAGATTACTGTCTGTGTGGTGACTTTGCCAATCAGAACAAATTTAAAATGCACAATAGTTAGCCTGGATCACAAACAGGTAGGTTAAACAGGTAATGACAATTCTGTGTGACTGTAAATCGTGCAAGTGAAAAATGAGAATACTGGAGTAATGCAGGCCTACATCATATTTAAATCAATAGAAAATTGTCTAAATTAGAAGGATTTTTAGCCAGCTACTGATTCAACTAACCCTCATGAATATGAAATTAATGAAGCCAATACATTTAACAGTTCATCTGCCAATAAACTGTAAATTACATTATAATTGGGACTATTCTTCCAGCAAACAGAGGACTCAGTGCTGTAATTATGATTAAATGCTCTTGAGTTCTGTAGCTAAGAGGTTGCTGAAAAGTTACATTTTCTAGCAGTGGTGGGATATTTCCAATTAGTCCAATTAGACTCAGTGCCAAAGTCCTTACACCTCATCACTCACTAAGGTCAAACTTGTTTTGAATTTGCCTGAAATGGAGGTCGTTGATGTGTTAGCCCTTCCTCACTTAAATGTCAGTTTGAACACACCCAGAGCATGTACCTCAGTGAAAACTTGTGGCAGTGACCCAGTCAGCCTTTGCTCTCCAAATAGATAAAGATGAGAGCTGGGAGGATTTTCCCGCTGGGGACAGCTCAGAGGAGGAATCCAGCCTCGCTGCTGAGTCATGCTGAGAGCAGCACTATGGGCTGGCCCTGCATCTGAGACCCCTGTGTGTGGAAATCTCCTCCCACAAGTCCCTCCTTCAAGTTACTTGCTGTCTCAGGAATGCGATAAGACTCCGGACACACCGTCCTGTTACTGGTCTGTTTGAAAGATGTTCTTCCCCAAAATCTCTGTTATCTGTAAACAGCCATTCCAAGCCACCCCTATTGGCTTGTTTCTGTTGTTCCTACCCCTTCTGAAAGATGGTATTTAAGGGGGCTGCAAACGACCCCCGAGGCTCCTTGTGCTCTCTCCATTCGGGAAATAAACTCAAACTGCTGTTACAAGGGGCCCCTCCTTCCCCTCCTTTGTCTCCGCGGTTCGCTGAATCCACCATCGGCTCACACCAGCCAAAAAGGGGAAGCCAGAAAGCAAACAGTCTCACCTAGCTGCAGCTGTTCCACTGCGGGACACCTATAGCAAGGTAAATCGCTTGGCTCCTAAGGCGGTGGAAAAGAAGCCAGGCGACAAAAACTCTCTTAGTGAATGCTTTCATTTAGACCTGATTTTCATGGCAAAACCTTGTGTCTCTAGAACCCCTCACACACAAATACTATTATAAGTCAACATGTAAATTATTGTATTTGGCACACAGGAGTGTACATAATAAATCTATGAATACCTTTTACACCTGGGAATCCAAGAAATCCAGGGTGCCCTCTAGCACCAGGATAGCCTGATCGACCTTCTATTCCCTGCAAATCAGAGAACATCAATAATAAACAGGAGCAGCATTTCCACACTATGAAACACATTTTACTTCTGTTCAGAATATTCAAAGCATTATGTTCACAGAATATGCTGCATCTAGAATTATCTGCTCCACTTTTAAGCATGTAAGAAATAGTCATGTTATTGTTCATGTTATCCTGTAATACAGAACAGCCAAGGAAATGACATGCCAGGAATTAAAAAACCCAATTCTTATTGATCCACTTAAGTCCATAAAACCTGCTTCTCATATCCATTTTGGTATTTCCTCTATTACAAGGTGTTTTTATGAAAATGGGTGGGAGGGGATTCTTGTTTGGGTTTGTTGCTTGTTTTGAGATTTTGGAGGGTTTTTTAATGTGTATTATTTTCATGGTAAGAGCAGATAATCGACGCAATAAGACAGAAGCAATATTCCTGTCACTGACTTTGGGACCAGGAGGGCCAGTGTCGCCGGCTGGGCCCCTCGGCCCTGGTATGCCATCTGCCCCTCTGACACCTTTGCTTCCTTTGATGCTGAGAGTGGAAAGACCAGGAAGGCCTGGAAAACCAGGAGCACCTATAGAGAAACATCAGAGTTAGTACAGACTACTGCCAACAGCTTTTCACATAGATACACACAACTCAGTGCAACATTCAGTGGCTCCATAATGATACTCATGCTTACCACCTCAGTGATTTCCAAGGAAATATGCACACTTGTTAAAATAAAATTAACACATTTTTCCTAGCCTGCTAATTTAATCTGAGATCAGAATTTACGGTATTCTTTAACACTACAGGTTTTTGAATATCCTCCAGTTGTAGTTAAGTCTGGAATCACAGAATCATTTACGATGGAAAAAACCTTTAAGATCATAGAGTCCAACTGTAAAGCTAACACTGCCACATCCTCCACTAAACCAGTCCCTAAGTGCCACTCATGCTATCTCACTTCGTTAAAGTTGGATCTTGTAGTTGTGCTCTACAGACCACATGGGAAGAAAGCAAGATAACGAGTCAAGTGGACTGGAAAGCTTAGAGTTACTTTAATTTAAATGCCACTGCATAGATCATGTTGTTTGCAATGGTAATATTGCATTAACTGCTAAAGGGACTTGTTTAATTATGAAACTCTCTTGGGGGAATACCCCTTTCAACCTTGAATTCTGGACAGGTTGACTTCTACTCTCAATTATCTGTATATCCTTTCAGAAAAATAAGGAGTTATAACAACACACCTGGTCTTCCATGTGCACCAGGAATACCTCTGTTCCCTTTTTGGCCAGTGATTGCCATGCCAGTGGTGCCTTGAAATCCAGGTGACCCCACAAAGCCAGGAGGTCCAACAGGTCCTTGATCTCCCTGATGACCTTTCACACCTGGAGGCCCAGGAAAACCAGGCAGTCCCATGTCCCCTTTGATTCCTGCAAAGTGTGAACATTACATGTGGGGAAGGCTGCCAAGACAGTAAGGTGATGTGACAACTCCGGATATGCGTTTCCTATACTGCAAAAGTGGAATTCAGCCCTTGTTTTTAGTACAGAGAAGTCCCCAAAGCCACCTTGCTACTCTAAAGCAAAATAGCTGAGAGAAGACAGGACTCACTGCAAGGTACACACCATTTTTTAAAATTAAAAAAACCCACACAAATAAAAACCATGCACTCCACTTCAGAGATTGCTCATCCCAAGAAATAAACTTGTGAGGAGGATAAACAGACTAGAGAAGGGAATATTTATTGATGCATAAGTAAAAGAAATGCTTCTTTGTACATGAGAATTAACAAACCCTTTTAAACTAAATCCCAGCTGGAAGCATCAATATGAATGCAACAAAATAAGAGACTATTCCAAAAGGATATTGTTCTAAAGTTGATTTTAGAATGCTTTAATTTTACTTTTTTAAAGTAAAGCAAATCAGTGGATTTCTACCAGCACTAAAAATACAATGCAAAACCTAAAGAATGGGAAGAGTCCCTCCTGTTTATCAATATAAAAGGGAAGATGAACAAAATTAAAATGCAACCACTGCAGCTTTCTCAAAGTATGCTTATTATTCATTAACAAGATCTTATTTTTATAAGAGCATTCTCTCTTAATCGAATTATATATCACAATAAAATTTCAAAAGCTCTAGAATGACACCTTCACAAGACCACAGAAGTCAGCTTCTTTATTTCCCTTTTACAATAGTTTAAACTGTACAAGCAACAACTGTTGACATTTAATATATAGGACCAAATCATTGATCAAAAGCACAGAATCACTCCTGATTTCCTCTGACACTCTTAGTGCTGTTTCAAGCATCTGAAAGCAGGAGGGGACTTGATGGTGGTTCTGGTATTTAAAAATTAAGCTGTTGCTTTTTGAAAAGACAACTCACCTCTACGTCCAGGAATGCCTCGAAGGCCAGGGATCCCTCTCCCTGGAGGTCCTATAAAATATTAGGCCACATTACACTCAAAGTCCTAAATAACTTTTAGAAAACATGACAGTTTTCTACTATTTCATAAATTTCTTCAGAATTTACTGAATCAAAAGGCAGAGTTTATTTATATGTAAAATAAAATTTATTATTTCCATTTCTTCTATACAAAACCACAAATTAAATTTTAAAGTTTTTATTTATAGGAGGAACTCTTATTGGTCAATCATATTTGAGGTACATGCTACAAAAATAAGCCTTTTTCAGAGAAAAAAACAGGAAAAAAAATCTGCATTTAATTTAGTTATTAAGAAAAATAGAAAAATAAATGTAAATACTTCCAAAAGAAAATAAGTTAACAGTGATTACTTCAAAGTTAATGTGAAAAACTTTCTAAATACTATGGATGCCTTCTCAGTATCTTCTTGATACTAATATGCAAAGAAATATTTTCAGTGTAAAATTCTGTCAGAATTCAGTGTTGGGACTAAATCTATCTGAACACTGATAACATCAGGAGGGACATTTAAATGGAAGGTTTCACAACCCAAGGTCTAGGTCATGGAAACTTTCACTATTCATGCAGGGAAACACTGTGATTCCTCTTATTTTATATTCACGTAAAACAGAAGACTCCTTGGAAAGGACTTTTGTTCTTTTAATCTCTTTGAGATTAAACCCATAAGAACTGTTAACAGCAGTACTTCGACTCTTGCAGACATGAACATCTTTAGGTGACATTACGACAAATCACACATAGCATAGAACATTTATAATGTGCTCGGGTTCTTGACAGCATGTACAAATATTACATAGAAAATCATATATAGCCTTCTACCTATAAACTTAGCCTTGGCTCCACAGAAGCTCCTTAGTAATCCTTTCCAAACAGTCCTTGTCAGTATAATTACAGAAAAAAACCAATTGTAAAGTAGAATGAAAATATTTCACTTGTGTTACCTGGTTCTCCCTTTACTCCTGGGGGACCAGGCATACCATCGTGACCTTGAGTACCCCTTTCACCAACAAGTCCATGTTTTCCAGGGACTCCAACAGCACCTGTGAATTACAATGGACCACAATATAATTTTTACTTCCATAATTTTGCAGTGATAAGATTTGACTCTCCTTTATTAAAATTTACTTAACTCAGCTACTTCAAAGACAGGTGTAGCTGTGTTGGTAAAGAGCAGCATATAGCTAGTAGTGAGCTCACTGGACTTTAATGGATTTAACATCCCCACTATTTTCACAGACATAATAAAGCCTGCAACGCATGCCTCTCTGTTGCTGAATATTTACACACTGCCCGTGAGGAATATTTTTAATTCTGTTTTAGTTCTGTTGCTTTAGCAAACAACTACAACCCTGTCTCCTCTTTCTACTCCAGTTAATTTTCTTCTCTTCATCTACATATGTCTTAGTTTATTATTCTCTTTTAGGAGGTAGAATCTAAAGAACCTAAGCCTTTCTTATAATTGCGTGGATATCACATCTTGAGACCCTTGGATATGTACTTATAAATAAAAAAGGGCGAAAAGCTTTCCAGTGAAAGTGAAACAAAATTAAAACTTTTTGCCTCAGCTGAACTGATAACATTAAAAAGTGGCTGTTAAAAGGAGGTAGACAAAGCCTCAAACTGAAATGAAATCCCAAACCCAGGCCAGTGATTTAGGAGAGATGCTATATACCATACCAGGAGGGCCTGGGACTCCCTGCTGTCCTGGGCGGCCCTGACACCCTTTAACACCAATATCTCCAGGGGGTCCACGCTCTCCTGTAAGAAGAAAGAGAGTGGCAGAGGGGAAAAGGCATCATCCCTAGATCCAGACTCAGTTTAAGAGCCTTGCTATTGTTTCTGCTTTGGCCAGCTGCAAAAGTTCTCCAGGTGATGCAAGCTGGCCTGGCTGCCCTGACCACAAAGGAGCTGTGGAGGTTTACAGCAATCAGCATAAATCAATGTGCCCCGCCCAGGCACCCTGTGCAGCTGGAGGAATTATCTTCTGTGAGCATGACAGCAGCTCAACATCCCTCCAAAAGTACCCATACCTGGGATTCCTGCACCTCCAGTTTCCCCTCTGATCCCATGTGGTCCTGGTACTCCTGTAAGTCCTGGATGACCCTGGGAGCCTTTTTCTCCTATGCTACCAAAAACTCCTGGGGGACCTGGATCTCCCTGAGAAATAGCAGTTGCACACAAACAGGTAAAGAATCACATTGAAAAATACAAAAAATCACATGCAATTTTAAAGGTTAAATACATGTAATCATGTTTCATTAGGATTTTCAGCCAAAAAACAAAGCAGACTTATATGAAGTCTTCTCATAATAGCACTGATCCTTTAGACATAGCAAAGGTCTATTTTTAACCTTTACAAACCAAGTTGTTTATAGATGTTTTCCCTGGCACAGCTTTCCCTTCAATTTTATTCTTTTGATCCAAACATCCATTCCTTAGGTAATATGCAGCTATACAAAATACTGAAATGTGTATTTTTTTTCCTTGAATTCCTACTGACTTTTTTGACAGTAATCTCATTGGGGCTACCCAGCTAATACAGAAAATAAACACATAACTTGGACAGATTACAGGAATTATAGAGGAATTTACAGCCTCGGCCACACATTTCAGATAATCTCATAGGTAAAAAGACTTCCAGTTATTCAACAACCAGAACATGTGGAGTTTAACTATCCAATTGATCTAACTTAAAAATACTGGTTTGTTCTTCGCAAAATATATGTGACCAAACATAACATATACTGAATGTAACATATATTGCTAAGAAAAAAAAGAATTAATCTTCTGCAAGGATATTACCAGACTATGAAAACCAAAGAGTAAAAGCTTAGATTACAAAACTTTTGCATTTGCTAAGATGATGTTTTGCTGTACTTTTAACATCCTTGTTCTTAATGAACTTTTACAGAAAGCAAGTTACTTCAAGATGTTCCATCTTTATAGATAAATTCTTGCACAAAAGAAGTGAAATATAATGAAATAAAAAATTTCTCCTGAGTAATGACACAATAGAATTTTCATGTTTCTTACCACTTACAAATCATCTATTTCTGCAAACTCTGCAGCTCTTGCTTACATGTTGTTGTTCTGTTTCTATATTCAAAGGCTCTGCCTAATAGGAAAATTTTCCCACTGCCTTTATACCTTTGGACCAGGTTCTCCTGGAGGCCCAGCAGATGGGTACCCAGGATCTCCTTTGTCACCCGGAAAGCCACCATAGCCTGGAGGACCAGGGTCACCTGATGGCCCTGGAAAGCCTGGAGATCCTTTCTGGCCTTTTGGACCTGGAAAAATAGCAATACTGATAACATTCTGAAAAGGATCATAATTCCATATCACACCTCACGTTTTGTGAACTGTTGCTTATATATACACAGATATTAATTCTTAATTAAAGTAATTTAATCAGTGATTTTATTTCTAAAAAGAGGTTCTTACATGTAACAATATATAAATTAAAGAATTTAGATAGAAAGGGAGAATTGCATTCTGCAAGTCAAGCAAATGCTAGGGTGAAGATAAGTCTGTGCATACCAAAGAATCAATCCCAGTCTAAGTATTGTGTGGTGTGCTTACAGTAATGGCTCAGACCTGTGCAAATCTTCTATAGAGCTCTATGAATTTGTAATACGGCTCGAGAGAAAATGACCTGGCATTCCCATGTCCCCTTTGTCTCCGGGTGCACCTGGGAATCCTTGTCCTCCAGGAATCCCTGGAAGACCCATAAATCCTTTGGCTCCTGCAAGATGAAGAAATAAATGTCAATCTTCACATGTTTGCTTTAGACACTAGCTGGATGTTAGAGCTATGAATACAGAATGAATACAGAATCCTCTACCACACACCTTCTTTTGGCATATTACTATTTTAAAGATAATCAACATGGAGCCTTTTGCCCCAGATACAGATAAAATTATCATTGTTGTCTTCAGAAAGTCAAGAAATAACAAACACCTTATGTATCAACATTAAAATTAAGGTTTGTGACCACAGCACTTAGGGGCAGCCACTGAAATTACAATAAAAAGCTCTTGAGTGTGACCTAGGCACTTTTGCCCCCACTGACTTATCCTTAGATTAATTTAGGTAAATTAGCACTCAGTTTAATGACTGAAAGATCCAGATGCATCTAGAATGTTCTCCGAACATTCTAAATTCCAGGGTACCAGCAATGCCTGACATTTTAAAATCTGCTTTTCACTGGAAACCTGCTGATTTTTTGAAATACAAGTCAAATATGTAGGATATGTAGGCTTTGAAAAGAGAAATACAATTCATCTGAAATAAAAAAAAAATCCTAAAATATTTTTGTGCACAATTGTAATATTCATATTTTAGACTTAATTTTAAAATAATATTGAGAATCCAAACTTCTCTTTACTTTTTATAAATATTAATTTTTATTCATTGGTTTTATCAGCTTTTAGACTTTATTGTTATTCAGGATTTAATATCATTTTCTATTTGTCATCCCAAAAAATGGCCTATATTTGAAAAAAAACAAAGAATCATTTGATGATAGCTGTTATGACTTTCAAATAGCAGCTTTTGAAATGGCTCAGTTTCAGAATTCTCAGGAAATCTTGAGAGTTAATAGGAAAAATGTAGTGCTGCTTCTGGAGCCAAGTTGGTGTGCATTGGGGCAGTAGTATCTCCCTGTCCACGTGGCACAGTAATTTTCAATATACACATTCCATACCTGGTAGACCAGGCATTCCTTCAGACCCACCAACACCTGGGGGACCTTGCACACCAACATCTCCTTTTTCTCCCCTTGGACCCATTCGGCCTTGAACTCCTAAAACAAAGTTTCATTTAAAAAATATTAAAGAACAACATCTTAAAATACAAAACTTAAAAGTTTTGTACAAAGTTTAAAATTTTATAACTCTTTAAGCTAATGAAACAGAAGTAGAGCATAGGATTTTCACTCTGTGAACACACATAAGCAAAACACAAGCTTATAAGTATATAAGCCTCCTGGTACTGCTGACATATTATCACTGGTTTAGCATTAAAATAAGAGCTTTTTGAAGGAATAAGGACTTGTTAAAATTTAACTGAATATTCAATGTAATATTAAACTATCCCATAAATAAGAAGGCAGTTCTAGTGTTTAGCAATAATTATTTCAAAACCATGTGAGTACTCTCATTAGTAGAGTCAGTTTATTACATATTTTATAGTCCACTGGAACTGCAAAATAGATGACAACCCTGACTAGTTTTCAATGACAGAACAATGAATGTGTACCTTTTAAACCTCGTTCTCCTTTGTCCCCAATACCAACCAAGGTCTCAGATGGTCCAGGAAAACCTTTATCACCTGGTTCGCCTTTTTCTCCAAGAAACCCTTTCCTTCCTTTTATTCCTGGGAAACCAGGAGAACCTGCAAGAAAATAGAGTGAAATTTTCTGAAGAGACCTGACTAGATGATATAATAAAGGAAACCAGATAATGCCAGTCTTCAAGAGCAATTTTAATTTACATATGTAAATATATGTTCCAAATTAACAACCTAAACTAGCTTCTTAACTGCTCCAATCATCCATAAAACACCTACGAGTACAGATTATGGCAAGAGATGGAAATAATTGCTTACAGTGAATAAACATATAACCTTGTGTCTGTTGAATAAATATGATAATGTTATCCACACAGGATGGAAAAAAACCCAGCAAAAAGGCTCTCTGCTCTTTATTCAGCAAATCACCAGCCACAAAAAAAAAGAAAAAAAAAAAGGAAAAGGTGGCAAGTCAAAACTGCTAAAAAATATGATGATGTCATCCAGTCTGCAGACTGCACACATACAGAAGAGAGATTTACCAAGACTCAGAGAAATTCCAGTGCAACATCTGTACTCGGGAGTGATAATACACACAAAAATGGAACACAAGACTAACTTGAGCATCGAAATTCCTGTATTCTAAGTAATAATGAAGGCAGATACAGTGGTCACTTGCCTCTCATTCCCGGGCTGCCTGGTCTTCCAACCATTCCAGGGGGTCCAGGAATTCCTAACAGTCCCATTGCACCTGGATCTCCCCTTGCACCTGTGGAATTGAAGCAATATTTGTTAGTATTTGATCAGTTAAACAGAACATTACTTCAGAAAACTACACATATGCCTGTCATTCCAGTGTTTAATTGCTTATTTTATTTTTTCTCAATTTCTGTAACAGTCCAAGCCAGTTTTCCCATCTTTAACCACAGGATCACAACTTAAAACCCCCAAATTACCTAAATTAGTAGCTGCAACAGCTCCTATCAATGAATGAAATAACTAACAGTAAGGATAATGTATCTGAGATATCCACACAGGGATGAGAGATCGGTCATGAGATGTATGGGAATGACATTCCTTTCTGGCTCAGGAGTCAAAGACCAGCTGGGAAATAACAACTCCCTCAAATGCCATCAGAAGTCTGTGTTTGCATAACTGAGTCAAGTGCTACATGTTTATCAAAAGCTTTACAGATTCTCAATATTAAAAGGTATGTACCATCTCCTTCCTGCAGTGCAATGATTTGGTATTAAGGAAAAATCTTTGTTAGAAATAAGAAGCACTACATGACTGATTTATTTTACTCTCCAAAACGAATTTGAACCTATTTCTGAAAGAAAAAAACCAAACAAATCAACCCTACAGGGACCACTTAGCTCACTTGAAGTTAGCTCTGGTTAGTGACAGCGCTTGATCTGACTCAATTCTGTCAGACCAAGAACTTTTAAGAAAAAGAAGATGGCATTACAAACTATTTGCTTGAAAAGGGATGTTGGGTAAGAACTAAACACTTTGCACTTCCATTGTGCTGAGGGAGTTGCTTTGAATATTAACTATTTCATGTCCTACTGCAAGGACATTACTGTACAAAAAACTACTTAAAACGCTGTTCTCAGCGATACAGAAAATTCCAGACTGAGTCAAGGGAGCTTCAAGATATGCTCATGATTTAAGGAAGAATGATTTATTGGTTTTCCACAAAAATCTCAAAGATAAATGAAAGCTGTTGATGAAAAAATATTTCACCATCTTCAGTCTGGAAAAGTATGACCATTTTGCACACCTTTTTGCAAAACACCCTTCTGCAAAGACTCACTTAACTGCTACATCAAAACAAATACTTGGGGAATCCTTACCTGGCAAACCAGAGATTCCTGGCCTTCCAGACTGTCCCTTGGGACCAGGTAATCCCACATTTCCCTGAAGACCTATTAATCCAGGTTCCCCAGGCTGTCCATAGATTCCTGGGATACTCAAACCAGGAGGACCTAGGTTTCCTTTTGAACCTTGTGAACCTCTTCCTCCTAAGAAAAGTGAAAGACAGTGCACTATGGTAGATCTGTCTGATAAACAAACCTTCATCTCTATCCTTACAGCATAAGCATGAAACTCTTCTTGAACTCTGCCCGTTTGAAGCTAAACATGAGATCTGTAAGGCAAGAGACACATTCAGAAAATCTTACAAGGGCTGTGGGTTGAATTTTTTGAAAAGAGGAAAAAATAAAGTGAGAGTAGCATTTTCTTGCTGAGAAAAAGAAGAAAAACCCAAACATGAAAACCCCACCATTTTGTATTCATTCTTTAAAAGAAATTTTTTAAAAAATCCTTTTGAGATCATATATAGGAGAAGGAATGTGCTGCATACCTGAGTATGTTTTTTAAAAAGAAAATAATGTGCAGTACAGGCAGGTACTTTTGGGATCCTAAATTGTTTTCCTACGTAGCTGAGCTCCTCCTTTCTTTTATCTCTTTATCAATCCCATTGCACCACAGAATCTAAGTTCAGTCCTACAGGGGAGATATGACTGAAATATCCTTTTTCCTGTGGAATTTGGGTCAGTTTGTGATTACTCTTTATATTGTCCAGTGGAATCTGAATCTTAATCCATCTTCATCAGTGCATGTGCTTCCTCCCATCTACAGAAAGAGCATCTTTTAAATGGACACATATTTTCTTGCATACTGTTCTAGAACCAATATCCAGAGCCAATTTCAGCTCCCTCAGGCCGTTGGAAGGCAGAAACAAAACCCAGACTCACCCAGCCAAATGGCACTTTTGGGCCAGAAAGTCCTACCTGGTGGACCTGTAGCTCCCTGGCCACCTGGCAAACCTGGCAGGCCAATAAGACATTCAGCAGGTTTCCCTGGAAAACCTGGGTCTCCAGGAAGTCCAGGCGAGCCACGATCTCCTAAAAGAAACGAGACTGGATTCACAACCAAATTAAGTTTCAGGCTGAGTGACCATTGTTTGACTTGGCTCTTCTTAAAATAACTTGCTGTGCTCCCTGAGCTTCTCTGACAACATTACCTCTTAGGCCATCATCACCATCATGTCCAGGATGCCCTGGTAGGCCTGGGAGTCCTGGAAGTCCACCTTCACCTTTTGAGCCAGGACTGCCATGACCTCCTGGTGAACCCAGTCTTCCTGGCTCTCCAGGAATAACCATGCCTGGGTCACCCTGCAACACAGAGAGAAATGTAAAAAATCCTCTGTGCTTTGCAAATCTGCCAAAATATTTTCTCCGCTGTGGGATTAATGACCTTATTTTATTAGGGTAAATCTCTTTATTCCCTTTGGATCTTTCACACTAGAATTTCTAATGGCTTCAATTCAGCCGATCACTGATGCTCCTTATTGACCAGCTGAGGAATTCATCTAGACAGCTTTTAAACTTTGTCTCCTAGCCCTAAGAAGTTGCTACTGAGCAATGCAAGACACTTCCCTCCATTTGGTTTTTACTGCATTGGAATGCTTTCTGCAGCTGTGAAAAGCGTTGGACTTCTGTCTGAAAGTGGGGATGAAGTTTGTGCAAATATAATTTTTCGTTTATTTTTTATATCATAGTCATATTTTTTATCAAAATATTTATTTAAATGATCAAAATCAGCACCCAGATATGTCTCAGAATACTCAGTCAGTTGTTGAGGTTTTTTTAAATCGTTCTTCTGAACACTGTTTTCCATGAAGACTGGTTTTATCACAAATATCCCAAATGTATTCCCTGACTGGAAAGTTTGAATTAGTTGGTTTTTTAGCTGACTGAACTGCTGGTTGTTTTGAGTACCAGCAAATCAATATTTTCATAAAGCAGGTCAGTAGGCCTTGAACTTATACCAGTCACTAATGATATACTTGGACCACAGAGGCCACTTCACACCCAGATGTTTTGTGGCATCAAATACAGGTTAAATAGTTAAAAAAAAAATCCCAAAAACCACACAAAAAAATGACATATGGGCACACACACACAAAAAAAGAAATGCCACGTTTTCAAATCATGTAGGTGTTAATATTTTGTTCAAAATTGAATCCTAATTACGGAGTAGTCAAGAATCAGTAGATTAGCTTCTGCTAATCAGCAAGAGTGGCTGCAGTATTACCTCCAACCTACTTTCTTCATGCTTCAATTCAACAGAGCACTTGCTTAAATGAAATACATACTTACTTGTCAATGACCTCCATCAAATATATGCTTAATTGGATTTCTGAATAGGCATCTTTTCAGCAGCTGTGGCCTTAATTTTTTTGCTGTAAGCAATGCAATATTCTCCTTGTGGTCTGAAAGCTGAAGTAGGAAAACATGCCAAACACTTGGAAATTCTGAAATCTTGGATTTGGATCTAAACTTTCGGCTCGAGCACCTTTTTATAGAAAGAATTAAATTTCATAGTTTGTGCATCAGTAGTCAAGAAATAAAGGAATTCCTATATTCCTTACAATTTTTAATTTATTTCCTCAGTGTCAAATTTAATGAATGGGACCTATGGAAAAGTCTGTGCTGTATTTCTAACCAAACCTTTTGTCCTGGTTGTCCTAGGTTTCCAGCTCGGCCTGGATCTCCAGTCTTTCCTTCACAACCTGGTGGCCCTCTGCCTCCTGCAAGTCCTTTATCTCCTGCAAAAGGAATTAAATGTCAGTGCAGATGCTTTGTTTTACAGAAGGGTATTTGTGTGCAGTTACGAGCCTCTGACACTAATGCAGCTTATATGAACTGAAGGGAGCATCTTGATTTCAGAGTTGATGTGACACACAGCATCTTGTTCCTTACATATTCACTCAAAATTGACTGCAACACTACTTGTTAATTAACTGATTTGAAGCAAATCACCATTTTTTTTCAAGTGAAGCCATTCTGATGTCAGTTCCCTACTGTTCTCTTTAACAAGCAGCTTGGTACAAGTTTTAGTATCTAAGCTGTTTTGTTACCTCCTGTCCTTACAGGATTATGAGAATTTCCTAGTATTTCTAGTGTTCAAAGGGAGTTATAACTTTGCATGAGGAATGGCCAAATTTACAGTATTGAAAATGATTTCTATTGCCTGCACACTAGAGCAGGTATTGCATTGTACACAACCAAAATTGATTAAAAATGAAGTAGTGACACGTATACAGCTCTGTCTCTGTAACACATATCCAGGTAAAGAGAATCCATCTGAATTAAGCACTCAGATGAGATAGCTGCACCTGTTTGGGCAATATTCCAGAAAGCATCAATGTCTTTTAAAATATTTCCCTACTGTCAGCTTTGATACTTGATACTCTGAAATACTTCAAAATATTTCAAATTTGCAATTTCTAAGACTTAAGGCAGTAAATTACAAGACTGCTAAAAACACTTATCTGTCTGTTCATTGATTGATTTTTTTAACTTGCTAATTATTTTAAGGTATACTTGAAAAAAAAAAAGATTTTTTGTTTGTTTGTTTTGCTTCTTTTTAAAAGAAGATCAAAAAGAGTGTTTTACCTTTTGGACCTGGGTTTCCAGGAAACCCAAGTCCTGGAAAGCCTGTGTCACCTGTTGGTCCTAAATGTCCTGGATCACCTGGCTGACCTCTTGCTCCAACCCTACCTGTACAAAGAAAATAAGTGAACTGTGAATTGTCTTACAACAGAACATCAACTTGTAAGATTAAGTATGTTAGAGTTTATCATTATTAATAAGGACACAACTGTAGATTACGTTAGAATTTAGACACTATTTCTCCTTCACTGCAGGTTTTCGCAGTGAAAATACTAATTGCCTTCACAGTACCAAAGCATGTATAAGTATGTGAGTTAAGTTTTTACACAACGTGGCCAAATTCCAGACTCCTAGAAACAGCTACATGCAGACACAAATCTTCCACTTCTTGAGAGGTTAAAAACACACATTACAGGCATGAGGCTTGAAAGAGAAGCAACTATAAGAACAGAAGCTACAATAAAGCTGTCAAAAAACTTCCTATGCTGTTCAGGACAGTTTTAAGGACTATTGTTCTGTAAAGACGCCTTACAGTTAACCTGACTGTTAACCAACCTCTGATTTTAACTGTTTTACTGATTTAGTGCAGTACTCACCGGGCACTCCTGGGGGTCCAGGTAAACCATGTGGTCCTTGAGGTCCCGGCAATGCAGGTAATGGAGTTGCCCTACTGGTCTCTCCTTTCAGACCTTTCAGCAAATACACAACAAAATATTACAAGGGCATGTAGTCTGGCAATGTGTAATCTCAAGCATGCAAAAATATTAGTGATCAATCTACTTGGCTAAAAATGTAGTCTTCTACAGTTTCCATGTTTCTGAAACTCCAACAGACTTTGAAAGGCCTTCACATCCTGGCTTCATTAAGTAAAATCATTTTATTGACACCTGCAGTCTTCTTCTCAGCCCTCCTGCAGTCTAATGGAGACCCAGAAAAGGAAGCAAAAGGTCACCAGGAAAATGATGAAACTGAGAAATGCTTAAATCTGCAACTCCATGTCATGAAGACTCAATGGGCATCATCTTTAAGCAACCTTGACTATATCTACCATTCAGGTGAGTTCTTCCAGATTATGCTTGCCTGCAAAGACCTACACTGGTATGTTTCCAGCACCCAAAAATTCTTATTCCCTTTATATTTAACCCTGCTGACTCAGTTTACACTAATGATGATGATTGGCTGCATATTTGAATACTTTTTGTTTCCACAGTGAGGACAGTCAAGCACTGGAACACGTTGCCCAGAGACAACGTGCTGTCTTTGTCCTTGGAGGTTTTCAAGGACCAGCTGGATAATGCCTTGAGTAACTTGGTCTGATCTCATAGATGTCCCTGTGCTGAGATAAAGTTCAGACTGCACAGAGTCCCTTCCAACCTCAATTATCTTATGACCCTAAGACTTTTGCTACTGTCTTCAGAGGGACCGAAATCAGGACAATGCTGTGGAAATTCCATGGCAAGGAGAGGTTTGCCATGTTTCATAAATTATGTCTTTGACTTCAATCTATCTCTGCAATCTTAATCAAGTACTCTTTAACATAGGTAAAACGCAGTAAAATATGGAAGTTACAAACCAGCTTCTCCAGGTAATCCAGGTGGTCCAGGTATTCCTTTAGAGCCTTTAAAACCTCTTACTCCTTGTGGTCCATACCCTGGCAGTCCAGGAAGCCCCATTTCTCCAGGAAGCCCAAGTCTACCAGGCAATCCAGGTAGTCCTCTATCTCCTTTTGATCCAGCCAATCCCTAATGATTACATGTGTATACCAAGCATTACTTGCTTTCCACACCAGCTTTCTTAACAAAATGCCCATTTCTCTGACTATAATCTTGTATTATTTTAGTAACAGAGTAGCTCTGATAACTTAAGAGAAATTTTTTCCTCTGATTTACTTGTGATTAAATGAATATAAATTTGAATACCAATGGTTACAAAGAGAGGGCTATTCAGAGGGAAATAGTACAAATAAATAACAATTGCCTGATTTTTTCCAATCACTATGTTGTTGCAATGTACACTTTTCTTCTGTTTTAAAACACATTTGGCAAAAAACCAAACCCACCTCAGCTCTGATTCTCCTTGAATACTGTGGAGTCAGGTTTAGAGACAGTTATATCTGAATCATGTTAACAGTTTCTCAGCCAACATAACACAACAATAATTGTTAGGTTTTTTTTCTGCTGAGCTCTGCCCTAATGATTCTATTTTTATGGTAAGTCCTCACTGAAGATTAACCCCTAAAGACTGAACAGGAAGTATTTGAATTATTAAGCATTATAAGTAGCCAGGAAAATATTTTTTTAAAAGATCTTATCCATCATAGAAATCCAACATAATGCTCCAGTATAAATATCCAAACTAACACCTCACTATCCTGCTGAGGTTTTTCAGCAATGTGTACCTCCTCTGGCCTCATCCCTCTCTGGTATTACATCAGAGTATTTCCTCTCATTCTTTCATGCATATTGGTGGTTATAGTTGAGGATAGTACCCTCAGTCAGGCAGGGGATATTCAATTGAAATATCTGCATAGATTAAACGGATTGTTGTAAAAGATAAAATACTGACTTAGGGTTCCATGACTTCCATATTAATTGCAAACAGTGCATACCCACCTCTTCACCTTTAGAACCCTTGGATCCTTTAGAGCCAGGTCTTCCCAGAAATCCACTTGAACCTTTTCTTCCTTGGTCTCCCATGACTCCTGGATCTCCTCGCTCACCTTTTGGCCCTTCTGGATGTATATATCCTGGCTCACCTTTTGATCCTTTACGTCCTTGATCTCCTCTAAGACCTGGGGGTCCCTAGAATAGAGTTATCAAAAGAATTTCAGTGCTAGATGTATGTCATCTGTTTTCAAGTTTTCTTTTTTTAAAATTAAATACCTCAGAGGGGTTCTCCTTATTTTCACCTTTATTCTCTGTAACGGCACACTTCGATGAACAGAATTTTGGGGGTTTTTGTCTTTTCTTTTTCTCCTGCCTTTACATCTTTTGACATGACTACCATTTCATTTATGCTACTACAAGCAGGAGTGATGTAGCATACTTTAATGGGTAAGACCATGGCACAAAAAGAAGGACTTTAAGATCTAGTTAGAGATTTCTCCTTCACATGGGAATATTTCACCAGGGACTCTCTAAGTGCCATAGCTGGCTCTGTTCATAGTTAACTTCACTATCCCATCTCTCCCCCACAGGTCACAAAGCGGGTATACTATGCCAAAACTAGTACCAACTGAAAGCACACTGGGCTCTAGTGATCTTGGGCTCATGAACTCTTAGGGAGCCCCTGGCAAAGCCTGTTAGGAGACTCATTCTGCATCTGTCAGCAACCACCACAACGAATACTTGTGCATGACTTTTTATTGGACAGCACTGGCTGTACTTTCCCATAAATGATTACTACTACAGGCACAAGTTAGAACAATCAAATGGCCTGTGTGTGGCAGCAGGTGGCAGCCTTCCCTCTTCATAACATTTCCCAGGAAGGACTGTCCTTTGCACCCCTGAAGAGGGTATTATGAGAAGCAAGTTTCTCTGCACAGCTGGGCCTTTAGCAACTCCTGAGTATGCTGGAAACGAGAAGTAAGAAGTCTGACAAAGATCACAGCACACAAAAATCCATATATGCTTTACAGCCACTCCCATGATTATTGAATTACATAAAGGAACAAAAGGTAACTATAGACTACCCATACCAGACAGAACAAGCAGTCTCAGCACCATGAAATGCAGTACAGGTTAATCACACAGGTATTTACCTGCCTCACTGCCTGGGCCAACTTGCTGCACTGAGCAACCAGGCTCATGTAAAGCTGTGTGAACCATATATCACATTCTCTGCCTTGCCTCCCATGCAGACACATTTGTTACTACAGGAAAAAACCTGTTGAGATCACCCAGTATGGTGCTGCATGTAACACTAGCCATGAAGTTTCTCTGAAATAATTCTTGTGGCATCTGAATGTTAATCTGAAAAACCAGTCTTACGTGAGCCCCTGGAAACCCTGGTGCTCCTGGAGAACCTGGAGAACCTTTTGGACCTGTCATTCCTTCTCTGCCTGCAAAAGAAACAGTATATTTTTAAAAGAAAAATGAAAACAAGGACATGGATTTTAACAAGCTCCAATAACAGCACCCAGCATGCAATGTTTCTGTTGTTACATTGACTACATTATTATAGACTGAGCTGGCTTCAGGCTGCACCTGAGCCTATCAGCACTCTGAGCTGAGATCTTTTAGGGCTTGTGCTCATATCAGCAGAGGGAGCTGCACCAGGCTCTCACACTTGCCATCACCTCAGGGCTAGTTCAAGGACTGCAGGCTGCAGACATGCCCACACCTGATTCTCATGCTGGATGCAAAATCATTTGCACTCCTACTATCCCGTTAGGAACAAGATCATTTACCAGGCATGCCATCCTGACCATGAGGCCCAGGAGAACCAGGAAGACCAGGTATTCCTGGAATATAGCTACAATCAGTACACACACCAGCATCATCACCTAGAATGAAAATAAATCATTAGTTGCTCCACAGCAAGGAATTTTCAAGCTTAACTAACGTGCTACTTAGTTTGTTATAGCTAACGCTTTTTGGCCAGGAGTGGTAGAATCACGGCCTTAATTTTTTGGAAGGTCACTTCCAACACAGTAATAAATTACCTGTGGTCAGTCAGTCAATCAGAACTGACTACAATTAATTGAAAGGACAAGAAACATTTGGTTTAAATCTCTGGATTTTTTGAAGTCAAGTTTTAGCAAACAATTCGGATACAATCACTCTACTGATAAGCCAAATTCTCTCAAAAGAAGAAAGGGACATACGCCTCAAACTAACAGAGCTTCGTAACACTCAGGGTCATTCTAATGACAAGCAAAGGGCAAAGAGATTCAGCAGCTCCTGTGGGTGGAAGTTGCAGCTTCTCTCAGACACCAACTGTCAGCAAGAACATACCAACAGGAGAGTACAAAGCCCCACCAGTCGTAGTAACTGTTCCAGTGAAGGTCTGCACCCTGCTGCAGTTCTGTACAATTGGTGTGCAGCACTGACACACGCACCGCTCTTTTAGTTGATGTAAGGGGAGGATGACATCTTGCTATCCCTAATGAATGTTCTTAAAACTCAGAACTCAGCAAAATACTTAAGAGGTAAATTAAATTTAAAAAAAAATCTAATACTGATCCATGAAAATTACTGGATTGTACTATCTACCTCTGAGTGACAGTTATCTGAAACTGACCTTTCATGCCAGTATCTCCTGGAGGTCCTGGAGGTCCTATACACCCTGGCTCTCCAGGAAGTCCTGGTAGGCCAGTTCCAAATGTTACTCTACCTGTTAATGAAATGAGCATGGCACCATTACATCAGCAGATTATTCAGACCATTTTCTACTTTCTAAGAGAGGAAAAAGTTGCAGGAATGAGCTGGAGACAGTATTCTGATCCTTATGGGTCCCTTCCAACTTGAGATATTCAATAATTCCTTTAAAAGAGAGAGCTACCTGGAAAAATCCATAACACCTGCAACTAGAAGTACCTGGTTCTCCTGGAGGACCTGGTAATCCAATAGAACCAGGCCTGCCAGTAATACCAGGCAGTCCTGGAGGGCCTACGATACACAAGCCAGTTTGTCCTTTCTCTCCTTTAGTTCCTTTTGGCCCAGGAAATCCTGGGGGTCCTCTCAGACCAGGTCTTGACACACCTAACCAAAGGGGAAAAAATAAAAAAACAGAGTTAAAGAAGAAACGGAATTGCAAAGCAAAGTAGTCAGTAGGATGAGTGACAGATAAACACACCAAGTTCATGCAACAAATCTTTTTTATCTTGAAATATATTAATCACAGTGAGAACCTACAGACATTTTTAAACGATCTTTAACCTAAGTACTTGACCCATCAAAGCTCTTGGGTGACAATTTTTTACCACTTAGAGATATTTTTAAAGTCATCTGAAATTAACACTTAACAAAGCTGATTCAGTGTAACAGACAGGAAGAACAATGTATTTTATTATTGGTACTAGATTACTGCACATACCTGGTCTACCAGCAGCTCCAGGAGGACCCTGTGGTCCTGCAAAATCAAGATATTAAAAACTTGAGTTAAACCACTCTATACTCTGCAAAGTCACTATTCAATACCATTGAATACCACTTTGGTCTTTTGCATTTTAAGCTTAAAAGTTAAAATAAGAACTTGGTTTTGCCTGGGTAGGCATCTACCACTCATGCAACTGTTGCATACAGATAAGTATTTTAAAGGGGAAATAATGCTATAAATTAAAGTCTCAGGACACATTTCAAGTCAGCAATTAGATGTGAGTTCAGGAAATATTCTTGTAAATATTTCCTAAAGCAGAAGAAGGTTGCTCAGAATGTAGTCCGCAATAAGCCCTTTGAGTGGACTGTTCTTGCAACAAAATTGTAGTTTTGATGTCCCACTCACCAGGCATGCCACGTTGACCTTTTGGCCCTGGAGGTCCGGGGGGTCCTTCATCCCCTTTTTCACCAACCACATAATCATAATACTCCGTCTCAAGAGAAAGATGGTAAGAAAGGAAGAGTTGCAAGAATGAAGACAGAAGCACAGTACCTCATCCTGAACATTTGATTAAAGCAAGGTTTTTATCTCATAATTCTGATGTTCTGACACCACAAGACCTTACTAATTACAAGCAACCAGAAATGAAATAATAATTGTTATTTGCAGCAGTGGTTTTTTAATACTCTGTCAATATCACAAACACTTCAGCTTTTTACAAAGCTATTTCTTTTGAACAATTTAGGCAGGAGGTTTCCATTAGGTGCACATGGGGCCTTTAGGAAAGCCACTAGGGAAACAGCATGACTAGACAGGGAAATTGTACTCATAGCAACTCTTGCTTTCTTTAAAAAGTCTTCTTAGGATTTTAAAATGAATGTCACCTGTTCTGGAAGTGATCAGAAATTGGTTTAAATATTAACTCCTGGGAATTTTTGTAACTGCTCTTTGACAGTCGAATCTCCTGCCAAAATTGCTTCATCCAAGTGAGGCCTAACCAGGCACAGATCCTGTATCCAATTCCATATAAAGGAAGATGTCATCTGTGTGAGAATCCCAGCAAAATCAGTACTTTGCGAAAGCCATGCCTGATTAGAGCATCACAGGACATCCATTATCGGCTCATGCAGACAGTTTGGATCATTCTTATTCTAATGGTTTAGAAAAATGATACATGAAATAATTTACACTTACTCGACCACGAGCTCCAGGTGGACCGGTGTTTCCTTTCATGCCCTTCATCAGAGGACAGAGATAGGTTTGTTTATTAAAAACAATATATGGAATGACATTTACCCACTGTTATTTCAGTACATTGCTCAAAACACTAAAGTAAAACTTCTGCTCCTGACCAGTCCTTCAGCACCCGGTCTCTGTTCCTTACACAACTATTCAGCTGCATACATGAAAAACTACAGGAACTCATCAGCAGACATAGATGGACACCAGTTCAAACACATGGTTTGTTTCAGCTGATCCATTCCCTATTCCATGATATCCTTACTTGTCATCTCTCAGGCCAAGTGAAACATATTATATACACAGTGATAAATAAAATGATATAATAACCCCCAAACATACCTTATCCTCATCCCCAAAAGCAATAACAAAACCAGTGGACAATACCTTAACTCCTTGCCTTCCAGCCAGTCCTGGCCTGCCCTGTTCACCCTTTTGTCCCTGCAGGTGACAGTACACAATTTAATGAGGATTAATCTTTTAGCACTGACATCAGTAACACCTAAAATATAAAGCTTTAATCTTTCATGGCAATGGCAAAGTGAATGCTACTTGCTTGGGGAAGAAACTGCAGTGAAAGAGCCAGTTTGAGGTACAGCTCCATGCCTCTAGAAAAAGCTGCAGGTGTCCCATCCAAACCTGCCTCTATTATGGCACACTCCAACAGTCCCAAGGGGGAGCTGCTCTGCATGGCATAAATGAAAGAGTCTCTGATTTGTTTCTTCCTCTGGAAACTATTTCTGAAGGGGAGAAACTGAACACAGTATGGGACTCTCACATTCAACACCCTCCCCCAGAACTCGGTCAGCCTGCGGGATGATGCTGATCTCAAGAGGTGTCAGCGGCACCAGGAGGGAAAGCAGTGCAGACTAAGGCTTTCTGCAAATGAATACAGGCAAGGGAGAGAGACTTCTTGGGAGGCTCATGCAGTTGAATGCACTGCTTGTGAGTAAAGCTGAAATGGGAATAGAGCAATGACATGTCTTTGTCATGACAGAAAGTTTTCTTTCTGTTAGCTGAGGCAGTAGAGCTTTGTGGTCTGTCATTCAGTGTTCTTTGTCAGACTGGAATGTGTTTAGACTGCCTGTGAAGGTCATTTTAGCATGACAAAGATGATGTTATAGTAAGATACATGTGCAATGGGCTATTCTGGCAGTAGGAATTTTGGTAAGATATTTACAAGGTCATTGGGACTCTAATGATGTTGTTAAAGTAGAGGTGAAGTAAATAAAGGAACTGGTATTTAACCCATTGGAAATACATTTGAACAACGTCAGCTTTTAAATTAGTACGCAAATGAGACAATTTTGCTTCTAAAATGGCATATTTTAAGAACTATATGTTGACAAAATGAGAGTTTAATAGCTATTAGTCATCTTGTTTCAGGCCAAGACAGCCAGGAACCTGGCAATAACTTTTCTTTGTAAAACAATGTCTTTGATTCTAGTGACTAAAAACTATTCATTTCTCTTCTCGATTTATGTTAAAGGGAACATATAACTCTTTTGCAAAAATTTCAATGTGACTAACCAGAAAAAAACTCAGCAGAATTAATTTTGCTTAGCTTGGAGTGTGTCTCAAACTCATTAGACAGTCAGCAGCAAGCAACAGGTCTTTTTATTTGACATAGAAGCAATAGCATCTATGAACTGAACCTCTGTCTCCTGCACATAAATCTATGAGGACATGGGGTGTTCCAAGGCCAGCCGTGTGAAGGAAATATTTCAGTGTATGTAAGTCATCATTTTCAAACACATTCCACAATGAGAAAAAGCAGTGACAGGAAGATAGAATTGTCACAAACAGATGACTACGACTCAGAAAACACTTAGAAGGCTTCCTTCATTACCGGTAAGCCAGGTGGACCTGGGGCACCTTCTTTTCCAGGCTTCCCCTGCAAAGGAAAAATGCAAAATAAAAGAATTAAAAGTGGGGATATTGCATTCAAAGAGCATAGCAATTCGATGCTGTGCACATAACTGTAAGCTGTGCAAACTGTAAAAAGCCATCAAGGTTATCTTAAAGTATTCATTAATCACAACTAGAGTTCATAAAACTCTACAAAACAGGTAGTAAGATATTCCATTGACATTCCTCCTCCTGTGGAGGATTACTTCTGCCAGACTTCACCAGTACAAAGCGCCAGGCAAGTGCAGAAAGCTTGGTGCAAAATCAGGTTCTTGCAGAAACAAGACAAATGACAAAACACATTTCCTCCTTCTGTTTTCACTTTTCCATCTACTGCCCAACTTCAGATACCTTTGAAGTTCACTCCCTATTCCTTTTCATTAAGTAATTTCTCTTCAAGTTGAAGGGCATTTGAATGAAAGTAATAGCTTTCCATTAATTATCTTCCAAAAAAAGATATAATCAGGTAAATTGCATTTTAATATGTATGCTTTTAAAAATAAACATATTGTTTTTTCACATAGTATGCAGTTAATGGAATAACTCCTAGGCAACTTTCTTCATGTCTCCACACAGCTGTTGGTTGAACATACTAATTTAAATCTGCTGCCTCAAGTAAACCCCGTGTTTTCTCTTCTACTTATACCCTTGCATTGTAAAGCCAGTACATGTCTAGCAGAGCAGTTTTCTACTAAGTTTCAACAGCAGAACCTTTATAGCAAAAAAAATGGAAGCGTACTCACAATCAACTGACTTTCACTCCAAGTACTCATATAAGTCACTTGACTTCCAGATCTTGTCTAGTTTACTGCAGGAAAGAGCTTTTGAATCTAAGCAAATTTGCTCTGAGTAGCAGTGAGGCAAAAACTGGACAGCAACAGTACTTCAAAATTGTTTTCCAGAAAGGACTAACACATTTGTATTCAGCACACACCTGTGCTCCTGGTTCTCCTCGGTCACCCTTTTCACTTTGAGAATCACCAACTGGCCCCTGTAACAAAAGCACACTGAGGATACTCATAGTTTGAAACACATTTTCTAAGTTAAATATATATTTTATAATTTTTAATCTTTAAAAAAAATACAGTTGGAATGCTATTAAAAGGTATTTTATTCTATTAATTAGTTCTATTTTTGTCATTAAAGGTTGAAATAATTAGTGTAAATACTGGGCTGTAAAGAGTAGCATGTACTAAGTGATGCTGCCTGAACATCTGGATTTAAGGGATTTACTTCTGGCCACTTACTGTAAACCCCATTGGCCCTGGGGGTCCTCTTGATCCTTTCTCTCCTTTTTCTCCTTTCAAGTCCTATTACACAGAAAAGAAGACCTTACTGTGGTATCTTGGATTTTTCTATGCTTACCATGATAGTCCAGTTCTATGAATAGGAAATCCTTATGCCACCAGCAAGATTCTTTGAGCCGAGACAGTTCCACTCAAATGATTAAGAAACAGAAACTTTGTATCAGTGCTCCTGCCTAAGTCTATTGTCTTTGAAAAAGAAACCGTTTCTGCACATTTCAGAATAGAGCTAGGTCAAAACAACCTACCTGTGATTGCATGCAAAGGGACTGTAGTAAATATCCCCACAAATGGCAACAAGAAACAAGCAAAAACCAAATAAACCTTAATTGCTTCACTGGAGCCAGAGTCACTTCCAAAACATAAATGCAGTGGCTACCTACGGCATCCTTGTCTCTGTGGGTGCAAGATTACACTACTGTGTAGCACCATTGGGCCACATCCTAAGGTCACTGCAAAGCCAAATTTCATGGACTGTTCAATTATTACCTGGTTAGAGTCATGCTCCAAACTTTTTATGTAAGGAGTTTTGAGAGGTTTCTAAGCCTTAATGCCCAATGTCTCTGAAAAATTGTCATTCTGTCATGATAAGCCACCACAGCTGTGACTGGAAAGTGCTCCGTGTGGTCTGCATTTGATTTAAACAGGGAGAGGTGGTGTGCCTAAAAGCTGAACCTTGCTTCTGCAATCTTTCTCTTCCGTCCTCAATAAAGTCTTGATGCAAAATTCACTTTTATTTTAGCACATAATGGACAGAGACTTAAGATGACTCCATACATTAGATGGAAATTACATAAGAAGAACAGAAACAAGAGCACCTTGAAGACTTGTCCTGTTAATAAGTGAATACTTAAAATTGTATCAACTACTGCTGTTTAATTTCTATATAAGGATACACTGAAAGAATTTTAATTCACAAAGTAATACTTAAAAGGAAAGCTGAATCAGCCTATTTCCTTCCATATCTACTGTCTTTCCAATACTTTCTGTCATTACTCATGTTTCAGTAAAAACAATGAGAAAACAAACTACAAAATGCACATGAACATGTTGTAAGCTTTTGTGAAACTCTGGAAGCTCAGAGTCTGACATTCTCAGTGACAAGGCCCAGAGGTCAACTCAGCTGTGGCTTTGATAGCCATTCAGAGCATCCTTGTGGATTTGGTGAAGCAGAAGTGATTTACACTTCATGCACTCAGAGATTCATGGCAGGTGGGGTACTGGTAAGCAAGAAACATTGCATTGGCATCGTGCAGATGTGCACGTGGGCACACAGGCCTCAGCCGCGCTGGCTCTACACAGACACTCTAAGAGAGCTTAGAATCTAATTGAACAAGTCTGTAAAATGTTAGAATGAATAAAAGGAAATGTTATCAGAGCAGTGAAGATGAAAACGTCCTCTCATAGTAAAACCTAGTCAGATAGCTGATCTGAATGTGATGTTCAACAATTTTACTACCGTCATGTTGTCTGGTCCAGTTAACGTCACAATAACAGTTCCTGGGGGCCCAGGGGGTCCAGTTAACCCAGTGTCACCCTTGAAAGAAAAAAGAAAAATAGGGCAAATCACAAGCAGTGTGGTTTTGTTATTTCAAATTACTACTGCTATACTTTTGATATTGTGAATATTCTTCTGTCATTACACTCAGCCATTAATCCAGTTGACATTTCCCTTTGCTTGCTATTTATATTCCAGTAAAAAAGACATATGGAAGATTAAACCTTCCCCTAGCTGACGAATATAAAAATGTATATGCTGATTTCTGTTGAAGTTTCTAGAAACAATTTAAATTTTTAATCCAATTTGTTTGTTACATAACTATTTAAATTCTAAATCAAGTAAAAATATCTCCTTGATTACAATTTTTCTCTCTATTTAATTATGTCAATCAGTAAACTACATGAACTGTCTTTGGTGACAGCCTCCAAATGGCAGTCTGGGTATTCCAGGGAGATCACAGAATCATGGTGCTAACAAGACAAAACAAGCTTTCACGTGTCCTTCACTGACAACATTAGTGGTGAAGTGCACTTTTTCATTAAGGATCTTTCATAACAGGGAAAGTTCTCAATGTGATCTTTCTAAACTGTGGAGTTTAATGAAACAATATCAACCATTTCCGGTGATTTTAAGCCAATGGAATGCTTGTGCATGAATTTGCAGCATAACAGCAAAGAATGTGTCACTCTTTCGTAAGGAAGCAAGATGTTCCATGGTCACCTGAGCTACTGCTAATGATAACCAGGTCCACAGACAAATTTTTTTCCAGGAAACTTCTAGCAATTCCTGGTAGTGATTACGACATTACAGCCAATCACAGCTGAATCTGTGAAGGTCAATTAGCGTAACTGTGAGATGTCCCAATTTCTTGCAAGGATATTCAGATTGACTACCTTGGTCCTGCAGCTGCAGGGGTGCTGAGAGATAATGTGGGCATTTGTAGTAATTCCTGGCTTAAGGTCAATTACATGGAATACAAAGAACATGAAAGACAAGTTATCCGATTTTTATTCAAAACGTGGGAGTTTTCCTAGCATCACTAGGGCTAACACTGCAAATACATTGGACAGAAGTTGTGAGACTACAAATGCTATGTATGTACCAATGTTTATCTGCTTAGATAAGCATTTAGGAGCACCACAAAAATTATATATATTAATTTAATGCTATGTGTTAGTAAATATTAACTACTGGCTTCTCTTCAGTGTCCAATCTTTCGTCTAGAAGTTTCTATCATTGGCTCTTATGTGAAAACATTTTGACCTTAGACAGCATTGCCATGTTTCCATTTTTCAACAAAAGACTTCCACATATATACTGAGAATTGCATTTCACAGTACTTACTTCCCCAAAATTTCACCATAGCATATCAGAAAATGCATAAAACAGAAACAAAACTTATAAAATATTTAAAGCTTCTTATGACATTACCTTTCTTCCTTTCGCTCCTATTACGTTCAGTCCCATAAGACCCTGAAAAAAAAAATCCCCAAATGTTATTTTTTATTTTACAAACACCTACAACATGAGTTAATTTATGTTACACATAACAGAAGTTTTCATTTTTATTACCAATCTGAGACTACCTTAGGTCCAGGAGGTCCTGGTTTCCCTGGCATGCCCTACAAGAAAGGAAAAAAAAAAATAATCCTCAGGTGAAAAAATTACAATCTTCTGCTCTTATATAGGTGTTTTGAAGTACCCAACTTTCACAGAACTTTCATCACATTTTTACTCTTTCTTCCACCTTTACAACCACAAGTCACTGTCAGTGGGTGACAGACTGTTTACACAGCCTAGTTGCAAACGTATGCACCTCTCAACGTTATACATATTAGTATTTAAAGTTAATTAATGGGTAGTCATTTGAAAATTAAAATTTATGCCTACATGGACAAGGGATGCTTCTGAAAATATAGAAATTATTATGCATAAAAAGAATCAAAAGCAACTGAAAAAAAATCGGATGTGTGCAAAAAACCATAGCTTTTACGTACACTTGTGTCTAGACCTCAAATAAGTCTGGGAGAGTCAAGTACTTGTATCTATGTAATTCCATAGGGTTTAGGGAAAATCAAAGGTCAAAGTAACAAGCGAGACATAAATTCATACTAAAGGTCCTGGAGGGCCCTGTGGTCCAAGCTCCCCTGGATATCCTTGAGCACCATGGGCACCCTGCACATTAAAAAAGAAACAGGAATAAATCTCCTGGCAAGATTATGAGCAAAATACAACATTAAATTCAATGAACTGAATAAGAAACAGAGAAACAGCTCTGCTTCTGAATTTCCTTTTCCTGTCTCAGAAGAACACAGAAGTATAATTCTTCCTCACTGCTTCATCATCTGGCATGTGTTTTGAAACATGAGAAGACATCTGCTCTAAAACTAAACTACTCAAGTGAGGATGTAAATCCCCTGAGAAATGTGGACTTATAAACCATATGGTCCTATTAATGTCTCTAATAAGCCTTCAATCTTTCAAATAGTCTATGCAATAAATACTATACTTTAAAGCTTCATTTTCAAAGAAATGGAAAACGAAACATTCTCTTTTTAATTTAATGCTCTCTGTTTATTCCAATAGTCAGAAGAAATGTCAAACCTGCCTTCCCCTGCTAATGCTCATTCTTGAAATATGGACCATCCTGTCTTTTGTTAGAACTCTAGAAGTTGAGCTGGTCTAACCTGTTCAGTCCTAACTTCAATGGGAATTTTAGCAGTTGGACTAGATGGCCTGCAACCAGACTGGCCTGCAACCTGACTGGTTTTGATTTAGAAATCAGTGACATAATTGTAAAATATACTGTATCCATATTAAATAAATAATACACCTAAATTATGGAAAACGCAAAATAATTTTAATACACACTCATGTTATATAGAATGTGCTTATACATATTACTGTATATTTTTATACATATCTATCTCACCGTCTTAATTTTGAGTTACCTGGAGACCAGGCATTCCTGGTAATCCAGGATCACCTTTTTCACCATACTTTTGGCTATATCCTTCTGCAGGGCACCCCTGGACAATTAGATAAAAAGAAACATAAAAAGTTATGGTGTAGAACTCTGTAGTGCAACAAGTCTTCTAATACAGTTTGTAGGGAAATAAGCAAAATCAGAATTGCGTAATGATGGAAACTGTCCACTATGGATAGTTCTAACTCTAAAAAAGATTTTATTAAACCAAATATACCTTGTGCAGGCCTTCCAGTTCTCTGTTGGGAGCAGTCTTCTTTTCAGATATACCTACATTACTCATGCATAGTCCTTGCCTTCAATTTATTTTTGTTACTTTTTATCCCTATAAAATACTCTCTAGAGCATCTGCAGATCTCCATATGAATTCATAAACTGTTTGGGGGAGAAGCTTAGTTCTTTGTGTACTTGAAAGTGTTAAATTCATTACATGCAGTAACAGTAGTTTGAGGGAAAAGAAATTATAGACCATTTTGCAACCTGAGGTGAATGCTACTAGGACAAAGGAAGCACCAAACTTTGTGGTTGCTTCTTCTGGAAGGCAAACCTTCTGTTTCCCATGAATGGAGAGGTTAAGAGCAACAAACATACACACAAATTGTTGATAACCAATACATACTTTGTGTAATAGGATGCAAATAACTGACCTTCTCTCCTTTGATACCAGCAATACCCTAGGAAGAAGAATAATCGTATTAAAACAGAAAAGTAAAAGAGACAGTGCTGAAAGAACACACTCTAAATATTGTCTAAGCTTGGTGCTCTTCAGGTGATTTATTTTCATGAAGCAGGTGCATAGACAGGTTCATGTTTACTGGGCCAGACTTCAGTTTAAGAAGAAAGGGCATATTGTTAAAAAATAGTCAATCTCAGAGGTACAACTCTACAAGTGAAGGCAAAACAGATTTGCAGCCTGATCTTAATAAATGAATAAATAAATAAAACCAGCAGAACTGGTAAAATAAAGATCATATTTAGAAGTTATTAGATTTGAAGCCACTGGAACTTGTCAGACAGTATTCTTTTCCCATTTGTTTAAAAGTATCTCTTTCAAATACGTTTCTACTGTGAAAAAAACCCAACTCCTAGGATTAAAGCAATGCACCCAGAGTGAGAAGTTCTGGGTTTAATTCCTGGTTCTTATTGACTTAATTAACCCATTATTTTCTCAAAGATACTTAGGCATGAACTGAAAATGCAATCTTTTAAATATATCTTGGACACCTTTAGAGATGTAAGTGGTAAATTTTCATGAGTATCCAATGAGAGCTAACTCCAGTCAATGAATTTCATGCAGTTACTAACTAAGAAGTTGAGGCCCAACATGCAGACAATTAAGCATTACTTTTAACTTTGGTCTCTTTATCACACAGTTTTCATACTAATAAGATGGGGATACCTATTTATTTCAAGTGTTGTCAGTATGAGCTAACATGAGGCTTTACACTCCTTTAGGGGCTGGCTTTATGTGGTGGGAATGCACACAATCATGAATTTCACAGACACTTACTGGAAGGCCTGGAGCACCTCTTCTTCCTGGAGGACCTGGAAATCCTTGGTCACCCTGCAAGTAGTGATTGTTAATGCAATTATGGTTTATTATTTGGCCTGATTTTGGCAAATGTGATTACAGAAGAAGTTTTTTATGCTACCACACTAAATGCACTGTGAGTGCATGACCACTGTATTTTGCTAGAAGAGGATCATCCCATTTTATGCAGCTTGACTTCTATCCTAGACTGTTCAGATTAGTTCACGGTTTCACTAGAAATCTGTGATTTTCTATAGTAGGCATTATTCTGACTCCCTCTTTCAGAATGCTCATAGAGCAAAGAAAACCTGGTAAATCTGTAACTTAACATTAAGCCTTTTCTCTTAATTACTTTTAGGATTTATGAATTGCCAACTGCAAGCTAGATACTGGCAAAATAAATTAATAAACTACCTCCTTTATAACCCATTGCAACAAAAGGACATGTTGGACAAAACTGATTAGGTCTTCTGGATTTAATGAGAAAAGTATTTGTCAAAATATCAAACGTTATTATCTTTTAGCAAAGGCCATTAGCATGTATTATATAAGTATTTGTTTTGCACAAAAAGGTAGCACTTTTCCTTCCTCTGGTCCCATGATACAAGTTTTTCTAGCTGATAAAGTCACAAACCAAAACAAGTCAAAGTTGTTGTATATTGGGGGAAATTTAGAACACTTTTTGGCCATTCCCAAGCACAGCCAAATGCAATCTCCAGAACACTCAGCTTGGTTTGTACCTTTGTGCCATTGCATCCTGGAACACCCGGGAGGCCAGGAGGACCAACAGTTCCTGGTTCACCCTAAAAGAAGCATGAAATTGACACAAGCTTTGTTTTTGCACATTCATATTGCCCTACAGAAACACTGAAAGAGTTTATGTTGGAGCCGTGTTTCACAAGACTTGACAGATTACAATGTGTTCTTAAATCATTACAATGAGTAAGAATTGCTGATGCCAAGATTTTTATCTCTAGGCCAATTGACAGAGACAATGTTGATGTTGAGACTAGAGTGAGCACATTGAGCTGAGGATAATTGTGCACTAAAGACTGTAGTAAGAGAGAAATGGTTAAATCAGTTTCATTTTTACTTACTGGAAGGCCTGGAGGACCTGAAAATCCAGGTATTCCTGGGACTCCCTAATGATATCAAACCAGAGAAATAATATTATGAATATTAAACAAAAGCTCATTAGGCAATTTTTCTTTGATTACATTTATAATAAGAATGAATGCACGTATGGTTCTATTAAAAGATCATTTCTTCCTTATCTATTCTGACTGTGAACCAAGCATAATGGTTACACATGGGTATCACACACTGGTTTAGCTCACAGAAAAAACCCCAGACAACTCTTCATGATATTCTAGTACCTGCACACCCAAATATTAAATGCACACATCAATAACCTTGTACGTAAGGTGTAGCAAAAAGGGCAAAAGTTCTAAAATATATAACGCTTGTGCATACATTGTGTCATAACTTTTAACCATACTTTGAAATCATCCATAATGCTTTGCTTTTATTTTCACAAATTATTGAACCAAGATGGCAATTAGCATGACATTTAATACATATAAGTTTGTTTAAAATACAAACACTTACTCGTGTACCTTTGGGTCCAACAAAGCCGGTAAGCCCTGGAGAACCCTAGATCACAAATGGAAAGCAAGATTTTTCAACATGTTTCAATTGACAAAAAACTCATAAATGGCAACAGGACACTCAATATTTTCAAAATCAATACCAACACGTGCACACAAAACCAGCTATATAAATAAATAAATGATCGGTCTATTACAGTCAATAAAGGTAACAAGCATTTCATACAACTTGCATAAATTGTGGTGTCTTGCCATCCCTTTCAGTGTTTACAGGGGATTATCATAGAATCACGGAATGTTTCAAGTTGGAAGGGACCTTAAAGATCATCTGGTTCCAATCCCCCTGACACAGGCAGGGACCCCTTCCATTAGAACAGGTTCCTCAAAGCCTCATCCAACTTGGCCTTGAACTTCCATGGATGGGGAACCTGCTCAGTGTCTCACCACCCTCCTACCCTCATAGTGAAAAAGGATATATATCTCATCATGGCTCAAAAAAATCCAGTGTATGTTGAGAAAGCAGTTGCTATGGATTTGGTCAAACTGTGAGACCTGGAAGTGCCTCCCTGTGAGGAAAAAGCTGGAAGGTTCCCAGATAAGGGTGATGTCCATGTAATGATCAGATGTATGAAATGTATGTACTCTCACCTGCACTGTTGAGCATGGAAAGGAAGACCAGGAGCAAGCTGAAAGGGGGCTAAGCAGGATGGGAGAGCAAGGCTGAAATAAGACAGCAAAGAATGCCCCAGTGACACTGCACTGTCTGGACAGAACCTGCTGGAATTCTTTCAAGACGCTTAGAGCTTAAGTGCCAGCAAGAAAATGTTACTATTCTCAGAAAGGAGATGGAATATGTGAAGAACAGCATAGCTTCTAAAATCCTGGGCCACATTCCATTTCAGATAATGTAGAGGGATTGGATAGGAGAGCCTAACTGGCACACACTGCAACAGATGGCATTCAGGCTAACAGAGGTCTTCTTGCTAGATAAACTATCCTTACTTTTTGCCATTCTTGCAGAAGTTATTATCACTTACTAAAAGGGAAATGCTGTACTAAACACTTCAATGTGGTCAGAAATAAGGCTCATCAACATGTATCAAATCTACCATGAGTATTACTTCCAGAAAGTATTGTAAAAATAAGATAGGACAGAATAATGCAACAATACTTAAATGCAAACTATAAAACCCATTTGTTTAAAGGTATAGTTAAGTGCTGTAGCCACATTAGTGCAGGTCCTAGACATAATCTGATTGTGGCAGCACCTTCCTGATTTACACTGTGGCTGAGTTCACACCATATTTACACAGAAATAATTTATTCACCAGAGCTAGTTTATTGATAACAGCAAGATTACTGTTCCTCAACACAAATATACATAAAGTGGTTTTAATGAACAATTTTTTTGTAGAGGTTTTATTCCCTACTCATGCAGGAGTCATTGAAAACTCATATTCAGCCTCAGTTTAAGTATACAGGACAGAAAGAAAGCTCAGGTCACTGAAGCCACTCTTTCCATACTGCAGGCAAAGAGGTATTTCCTAAACAGACTGAGATTTATTTTAAAAGCCATTTCTCCCTTCAAATTTTCTTAAATCTATTTTTCATATTTGTCTCAGTAGTAGCTTGTTTATTTTCTTTTCAGCAACAAATGTCAAGATGTTAAGAGATGTAAGACAAAAACTGAGGCTATACTGCAAAAATCTGTCTAGACCCATGTTCATTGCCTCTGGCAGTTCAGTCCAGCTGCTTTAGCACTGCCCAGTGGACAACTGGCAACAAAAGTCAATGGTCATATCAGCCCTACTCTGATGCAGTCAAAATGACCATTGCAGCTGGTGACCAAACAACATCCCTCACCAAATGGGAAGCTCTGAGACAAGTTTTGGTTTGGTTTTGTAAAACAGAATTGTCTACACAGTCATAGCTAACTTTGACCATTAAGCACAGTAGTTTCTCTGGGTGTATCTCTCTGTCTCACATACATACCTACCTTTGGTCCCTGTGGCCCTGGAGGCCCTTCTGGACCAGGAAATCCTCTTTGACCAGGTGGACCTGGAACACCAGGGAAGCCTTTTTCACCCTGCAAACATTAAGATAATGAAGCTCTTAAAATATCCATGAATTCTCCTTTTGATAGCTTATTTCTAAGGCATTCATTACTTTCAGTACCTTGTAGCTTTGTGCTGCTGTGGCAGATACACTGCCCTTGCCCACACTGAACTGTTTTTGTGGTCCCTCTCTCTGCTGCCTTGGCCCCATGGCACCACATGCTCATAAGTATGGCTGAATTATCAGAACACAAGAGAGTACTCAAGATTTTGCAGAGTATAGAAGTTAGCTGACAGCATGAAAAGTTTAAGAATGCAGCTGATACATATTCCTTTTTAATATTTCCATATTATGTTTAGCAACACAAGTTGGGAAACTTAATGGCTGCTACTGTACAGCAAGGTCAGTTCCAAACCATCAATATCTCTTCATGAAAGCCAAGGAAAAAACAGTGGGAGTCAAATGCAACAAAACCATTCAGACAGAGTAAAAAAACCTGGCTCTAAGTGACAACTATTTTAAATTTTTCTGAATCTCAGAGATTAAGACACCCAATTGCTTTTTCCTGTGGTTTTTTTAAGATTAATTTCAAATAAACAAAGTATGTAAAGGAAACAAAATCGAAGCTATGCAAACAGAATATAGGAGGCTAAGCTACAGTGAAAGGGGCATTTTCAATTTTTAGTTAAATATAATGAAGTGCTTCAAGCCTGGAAGCTCCCAGAAAAGGTATTTCAGCTCTTCAGACAGTGGCAATTTAGCATGCCCAGTTTTACATCAGTGAAGAGCTGCCTGTTCAAGACCTTTTACATCACAGCATGACATGGGAGAGAGAGAATGGGTTTATCAATTCTCTCAGAGTCAAACTTCCTACCGCTTTATACAAAGTTATACAAAGAAAGCATGTGAAATTTTGCTGTGCAGAAATTTGAGTGTCTTATTTGATGTATAAGATAGGATCCAAGAGATGTCTCTGGGAAGCCAAAATACTTTGGCTTGTCCCTACACCAATTCTCACTCCTCAAAATCCCACAAACTCACCAGATTTTAAATAGCTTCTGAGTGAAATAAAAATTAAACATTAGTAATTATATATATTTATACCTTTCAAGATAGAATGTAATCCCATAATATTTTAACACATATGAAAATAAGAATTGCATTATAAAGTGTCTGTGAGATCTATATAATAAATCGGCATAGCTTTTTATTAAAAAATAGTTTATTTCATGCACCAGCGTCCCAAGGCAGAAGGATGACTGCTATCCCAGGATGTGCCGCTGGAGGGGGTGTGGTACCAGCTCACAGGAAAACCAAACTCCTCGACCTGCCTGCCCATGGCAAGAGCCACGCGGTGAATCCAGAGCAGCACTGTGCTCTCCTGACAGCTTTACTGCCCTCTCTACAGAAAGGACAATTTTAGCCACACTTTCTTCTTAGCAGATCAACACGATCAGAGGATTTTCAAGTTGGAGAATTCTAAACACTGAATAATTATCAAAACATGTAAATTAATGTCATCGTCCTGATTTTCCATAGCTGCATGAAAAACCTCATCAGTGTAAACAATGATTTACTCCTACCTACAAATTGCTCAGTTATTTAACATGGAACTGCTGAAGACAAGTTGTGGGTGTCCATTCTTATTAATATTTCTCTTTTAGTGGGCAGCTTATTTTTTTCTAGTTTTTCAACTGGTCTCAATTTCACTGTTTAGGAAAAAGTCAGGTTCAACTAGCTAGTAACATGAAAAACAAACAGGGAGATTTAACTGAAAATATTAGTATTCTCCTTTCCTACTTATTAATATATATTTTAATAATGAACCTATTTACTTCCAGATAAATTTTCTCCAACTTCATAAAAGCAGATGGGACTGATCATAATCCTAGATCTTTATAGATGTCTGGAATCTCTTGATAAGATTTAGTATGGCAACTTCTGTGTTCATGGCTCGCCTGAATTGCAATCATGACTTCTTCAATAATGCCCCTTTCATTTGTGAATCAGTTGTTTTTCCAACTGCAAGCAGGAGTTTCAAAGAATTTTTGGCATTTGTGTAATTCAGGTTTGTCTGAAAGCCACTCAGAGCCTCTGCCAAGCTGCTATTGGCAACAGGCAGAGCTGTGGATCTGTTACTGCTGATGGATTTGCTGCTCCTTCAGTGCTGGCAAGGTGTTTGTGATTAGGATCCAGAAACTCATCTCCTGCTTGATCTACAAGAGGTTTATCTGTTTGACACCAGTGTGTGTAGTTTTCCTTCAGGAAGTGGCAAAGGGTCCAGAGATGGAAAGAGGGAAGCACTGACACTCTTGATGGCATTATGAAATTTGTAACAGGAGAGCTGCTGCCAAGGTAATGACATTTGTTAGGAGTTAGTGAAAGGGACCCCGTGCTTCGGACAGTTGTTCAGCTGGTGTTCAAACATCATACAATGCTGTAAACATACTAATGCAGTAAAAAAATTCAGTTGAAAAGTCTTAGTTAAACAGTGTCCCCAGAGTTTACAGAATTTTTTAAGGTAATCGTTCTCTGTAGACTGCTGGCAAAATACCATCACACACTAAATTCACTCACTGTATCAACCGAAGTAATCTATTAACAATTTCCAGGTATGTAAGCTAATATTAAAAAAGGAAAATGTATCTGTTCTTACCTTACTACCTTTCGTGCTATCACAAAAGCAGGGACTTTTACCTTTGCATACACAGTTCTGAAAAACAAAAATACAAACTTTATAATACAATTATTTTTCTCATTGAGTTGTTTGGAGAGAGACAAGTGAGATCTCTGGTTTTATTAAGTAATTATTTCACAGATAATACAACTTTAAAAAAAGGTTTCTGAAGAGGCAATTCTCAACAGTGGCAAAGAGCTCATTATTCCTCTGTATTGTCTTTTGAGACAGATAAGAGCATCAGTTAGATGTTGCAGACAGAATTAACTAAACCCTATAGTTTCTCATATTACAACAGTCACAGTGTTTAAAATTAGTAACTTCTATGTTTCTTTTATGATGGAGGAAAGATGCTGCAAGTAGTTGCTGTTCTCTATGGACGTGACAATTCCTGATGGTTGCCGCTTGTCTTTTAGGTGGCTGAACTCAGGTGAGCTGATGCCATCTATCAATTTAAAAGCAGCTGCAGGGAGCATTCCTCCAATGAGCAGATACTTAAACATTTATTTACAAAATAAAGCAGAAATTAAAATCAGTTGGTCATGAAAGGCAAATCCCCCAAGAAATTATTGTGTCTGCCTCTGATTTATAGACAGATCAATAGGTGGTTACTTGATGTTTCAAGCTAGATTTTTAAAGAGTTGCAAACATTAAATAGTTAATTCTTACCCTGATCTTAGAATTCAAGTGGTACTGCATCAGAAATTTGGAAAACAAAGGTATGTAAAACAGAAACCATCTAACTATGCTTCCTTTACTATTATGTTAATCAATATCATTATATCACCAGATGCACAAGAATAAGCACTAGTGCAGAATTAACAACAAACAGTATCCTGATTCCTTCTTAGTGAGGTCAAACGGTCTGGTACTGGATAATCTAAATTCATCAAGTCAGTTATCTGACAGACATTTTAAGAGCTTAAGCATCAATACAAGAGGATTAAGTGATGTATATCTCCAAATAAATTTGGAATAGTTTATAAGAATACTGATTTTCTTGTTCCCTATTCAATGACAGTACCTTCCATCCCAAAGCATTCTCTTCAAAACAGATTATTGGTAGAGGTCTGCTAAGCAATATAAAAAGGGTAGTTGCTCAAGGCAAGATGTATACACAGATATATACCATTGTAATTCTACAGACCTTCATGGAATTGTACCTTATTTCTGCCTGTGAAAGCAAACTAGAAGCAGATGCTTTACAGTATCTGTATGCAAAGCACAGTTTTCAGGACATGTAGAGAAATCAGCAAATGAAATTACTCTTCTGTAACAGGTATAATCTGCAGCAGACTTGATGTGTAAAGATGCAGAAGAAAGCCTTTTCTTTTATCTTATAACCAAAGACAATCTAATGTGAAGGCAAATGCATGAACATGCAGAAACTTATGATGCTATACAACTAATCTAAGTTAATAAACTATTGAAAGAAAGAGAGCCTTTGCTCTTCAAGAAGTCAGAATACTTAGAATGTGTTTAATTTGCCATTAGTAAGCTTTCAGATCTATTTAGTCTTTTTGTGTATGCATATCACTTTAAACTAAACTGAAAAGACCAAAGATGATTTAACATTACACAGTCAGTTAGCTGGATAATACTAAATGTTTTGGCATATGATTTTTTACGTAAGATTAGATTATGCCTTCTGTACAGGAGCTTTGAACCAAAAAATCATTGCTCACTTATACTGCTGGATGCTTTCACATCCTTGCAAGATGCCTGCAGCTCCTTTATCAAAGGATCATAAAAAAACCAATTTGATGTTGCCAGGTTATGCGATAAGGAAACTGAATATTAGTTATTAACCGTTTATTCAAAATTCTCACAATAACATCTTCTTAAGTAAGTGTATTAACCAAAGCCACAGGTTTACTGCATGTTTTTTTGTTTTGTGATTTTCATAATAATAATCTACATTTCTTTCAAATATTTAGATGAAGTAGATTTTTGATATAAAATCTAGGTCAAAGGATACAGCCAGATCATTATATGAATACCAAATCAAATCAATTCACCAATGAACCAAAATTAAAACCCCACAGCACTTGGAGTAATTTAAAGAGGAGCACTTCTCCAAAGTGTTTTTAGTGATAGTTACAGTGTTATATTAAACAGATACATAATTCCAGTTGTACCTGTTGAAACACATTTACTGTAGTGGTTAATGTTCTGTTTAGTGGGTGCAACCTTATCTATAACACTGAATTGCCCTTCCTACACTATGGGATTGGATTCTGTGGGGCTCTGACCTCTTCCTGCTCCTGATTCAGAGAGTAACTTAGCCATCTGCTTAGAAAGTATTCCAGTCCTCTCCTTCATATAATTCCTCAAAGAAATGACACAGAAAAAAAGGAAGAAATAACATACTACATGGTGTCACCTATACAAAGGTTAATGTAGATTGAGCATGGCACTGCTACTCCATTCACTGCAGGGGTGGCAACTTAATTTGGAGAGGATCTTACACAGTTCTCAGCACTTTGCCAGTAGCACTGGTTACATGAAGAATGTTAGAGAATGTATTTAGGGATGTTATCAAACTTGAATGTGTCAAAGAATGTGACAAAGTCTTAATGTAAGGAGAAGAGCAAGCAATGCCAGGCTTCCTATTCTGTCACTAGCACAGGTTCTGAGTGCTGTCACTCACATTGGTGGGGCAACACAGTCCTACTGGGAATGGTTTAAAGGCAGGAAGGTGGAGAACAGAGTCAAAGTGAGGATGATCCAGTATTTCTCCATTGATCTATTTTTTTGGAATGACATATATGATGACAGGACAGTCAGAGTACTTCTTTGTTTTTCCAGACCCAGAGAAGATCAGAGTAACTCAGCTATGATTTCAAAATACATATTTGTATTAAAAATACTGCACCCAGGACAGAGAGGCAGAAAAACGTATTGCTGCAGAAAACAAGCACCATATTCTTTAAGTATATTTCAGACCAAGACCACACAGGATGAGTAATAAAGACATTCAGATGAAAGCTGAGATGAAATTAAATGTATTGTGTAGGAATATGGTAATGTGGCCGAAGTGGGGCTTAAGTTTGTACTTTTGGCCTGATTGGTCTTTAATTTCATGGGTGAACTCCACTGATGCCCAAAGTAAATCCTGGTTAACATAAATGAAAGATGACTGTGCAACATGAGGTATTTTTAAATGAATTAAAAGCAGTGCAAGTGATATCCATTAATTACTGTGGACAGCAAAAATAGCCCAGGTGTCTTCTCTCAAGTGGGTGATGAAGCTGTCACTTTTCCTCACTGGTTGTTCCAACAGCTGATCAGATTTATTTTTAAAAATGCGTAACTGATTTTTCATTTAAACTTGATACTTACTAGCATCTCACGTATCCTGCCACTAGGTCTTCATCTCCTAACTTACAGGATCACTAAATTAGAACTCCATCAATATGTGGAACAAGACTTACTGGATAATATCTGGTTTTCTGTGATGCCACTTTTTTATTCTTTTCCATCTTTCTGGTCATGAATGATATCCTGAGCAGTAATTTTTAATAAGTATTGGCATTTAAGAGAAATTACTAGAAATTACATATCAGTGAGCCAGCTCCTTTAAGGCTTGATTGTGAATTTTCAAGGGCTGCTGACACATGGAGATTTCTGAATTCTTCCTGGGCTGTCTCAGTGCACAGCAATTGCTTTACACATCCCAGCTGCATCTATAAATCACAACTGAGCACATAGAATAACCCTGCTCCAACAGTTGATGTTAATATAGTGCTTAAAACTTCAAAAGGCCCATTTCACTCATGTTCTCTACTACATGTTTTCTATTGCATCTAATTAACGTGGGAGTAATACATTGTGATTATAGGAAGTGGGAAGTTTTGGTCTACCATTTACCTACACTACAGACTCATGTTGGCGTAGGTATGCTGCACATATGTTAAATGTTGCCCTTTCTGAAGAACACTATGGTGGTAGCTAAAGTTTCTAGTATGGATACAGTTACAGTTTTGAAAATTTATTCTAACTTGCACAAGAAGATCTGAGAGCAGAGCTTTATAGAAAAAAGTTCCCACTGTGAGAAAAGCTATATAAAGAAATTTTTTTTTCTGATGCACCTGTATTAAGACACTTAGCTAGATTAGCACAGTCAGGAATTCCAGCTAGATGAGGTTAGTAGATACGTGACCCTGGCAGCATATTCCTCACGTTGCACAACTGCAAATCACCATGGAGCGTGCAAGGTCCTGGAGAATGAGGTCCCCCCCACTCCAAAACATTGCTATCAAAACAAAATACCAGTCTCACAATTAGAATCTGTATACTAAAAGTTTTTCATGCATTCTAAGCATCAAACATGAATTCATTAAAATTATCAAAGACCACGAAGAACTTTGTGTTTTTTTAGTGACTGCTGGACCAGTATAACAAAACCAAATTATTAAGCCTTCAATAAGTATAGACAACATAGAGCAGAAATAGGAGATGATGAGATGAAGGAAAATATGTCAATTCCCAAGCCCTGAAATATTGTGTAGTCACTTGTGAAATGGAAGGCAGCCAGACATTCCTACCTTAGAAGACTCCTGTTAACAGCCATGTATGCTATCACAATTCACAGCATTTTGCTTACCAGTTGAATACCTAGCATAGAATGAAAATAATTTCATTTGGACTTTCCATTATAAAGAAAAACACCTGTAACTTAATAAACAGCTTGGTCAACAGCACCTAACACAGAGAGACTGGGTCTCCAAGGACACAGCAGGAGACAACTGTTATGCTACAGGCAGCACAGTTGTTGAATAAGCTCCATTAAACTCTTGCAATGGGAACCTTGCTCAGGGAATAACTATTGAATCAAACTGCCCTGTTGGTGACACAGGCCTTGTATTACTGGTTATGTGCTGCTTTCAGTGTGAGGTGCAGGAGAGAACTCCTAAACATTTGCGATCATAGTAAAACAGAAGCAGGACTTTCAGAGAAGCAGGACTTTGTGTTTGACTTACAGATACACAATTTGTGGTCCCACGATGTTAACACACATTTTTATCTCAACTTGGTAAGAATTTCCTTACTTTATAGCCTTAATTTTAAACTGGTATGAACGCTTTTGGAAGGGATTTGCTTGTTCATGTAATATAAAGATATATTTATGATGGTATTTCAAACCAACTCAGCTAAATTACATGTAGAGAGAAATGGAATAAGCTTCCATATGTGAACATTTAAACAATTTTCTATTATGCCAAGGTGAACAAGTGTGTGAACCCCTTTTTTCACTTCAGAGATTTAAACCATTTTGAAAAAATTCTCTTAGTTTTTACAGCAAAAGACTTATTGGTTAACAACTTTGTATAGCGACAATTTTGTAGTGTTAGCCAAATCTCTCATAAGTATCCAGGCTTGGCACAATAAAAAAGCAGTAACATAAACCTTAGTTTAAACAGTATAAGCCAGATGGAAATAAAATTTTCAGAGAACTTCTGGTATCTCTTGCCTCTTTTTTTGTTGATATATACTTACTGAAAAGCCTATCTTTTTTTTTCTGCGAATGGGCCTGTTTGAACAGAAGTTCCAAAAAACCACTGTAACATAGCTATTCATACTAGTCTCAGGAAAACACAGCACTCTGTCATTAGGAATGTGTTCCACATGAAACTCCCATGGTGCCGACCATCCTCTTCCTTCAAGCAGATACAGCACAATTAATTATACTGAGCTTCTCCCTTCTCTCCAACTATCAGTGAACAGTTAAGAAGTGTGAGAACAGTAGGGCTTAGCAATCGTCACTTTGCCCACGTCATCATCATTGCCTCAGGATAAAACAGAAAAAATGTTTTAATTCAGAAAAAAGTGAACATACTGAGTTTTCACGAACTCAAATGATTTGTGAGCTCTGTAGTGATGGCCACTAAGGCCTATTTTGCAGATGTGGCCTAAAATTATCTATATGAGTAGAGCTAGCATTTTGTGTGCAGTTTCGGAAAACTGTATGTTGAGGCTCTCAAATCTCCTGTTTTGGAGTGTGTGTGAGTGTCTGTAAATCCCTTTTGGTCTATAAAGAGAAGATACAGAATTGCTCTCTCTTTAGACAAAGAGAATGATGCTTTTCCTTCTTCTAAACCACGGAACATGTTGACGCTTATGTTTATAATGACCAATACTTCACTCTACAAATCATCTCACTAGGGTGGAAGTCACTGTGATAAGGACTATCAGAAATGGAACCAAACTGTTCCTTATATATTCAGATGTGTAAAATCTCCAAAGATAGAGTCATAAACTCCATCTCTGGGGTTGATTTCTTCTCCTGACCTTGAAGAGGACATGGGGACAACAGAAATAAATATTTGTCTTTTCTCCAAGGAAAAAAAGACTAAGCAATTAAGGCCACAGAATTTTGTTTTGTGTAGCAAACTCTTAAGGGTGTTTAATCAGCTTATTCATCCGTGCTCTTCCTTTCTAACAGTCACCTTAAAAGAGCAATCTAATAACAAAGAATACACACCATTTAACTAGTGAATTTTTGCTTACCCACCATAATACGGTTAGCATCACCTCACACATTTTGTATTTCTTTCCAGCTGTTGAGTGTGGGAATGGTATTCGCTATAATTTTTGTCTCCTCGGGCCTGTATATTTGTATATTCATAAAATTCCTGGTGTGCATCTTCTGTTAAGTGGTGCAAATAGCAATGAAAGCAACAGTAGCTTGTTCAGAGAAAGCTTATTGCACATGTTTTGGTTTCTCCTGATTTGAAAGGCTCCGTGATTTCACAGATTAAAAAAAAGCAAAGGTCACTTCTTCCTGCAACTTCCTCCAAAATAATCTGTGGAAAAATGCAGCACAAATCCCTAGCCAAAAGGTCACTAAACCAGGCAAAATGGAAAACCTGTAAACCTGTGAGACTTGTACCCTATCACAAAATTGTTAAGACAAATAATGACAATGGAACTAAAAATATATTAGGTGTGACAAAATAGAACTTTTTCAGTGTGACTGTGAGGGACTGAGGCTGCAAACAGTTAAGGAAAAAACCTTTTTGTATTTCACCTTCCTCCTAGGCTCCTGCAATCCATGCCAACATACTTCTAGTATTACTTTGTTAGGCAGTAGGGTGAGAATGTGACAGTAAAACAGATGACCGGACATCCCATACTAGTTGCACTTAAAAGCAAAGTATTTTGTTTCAAAGATCTGTTATGACAAATCAGCTCTAGGTATTACAGAAGAGGCTGCTAGCACAGATCATAAATAAAATGGTTCTATCTCTAAGAAATGCAAAGCAGTGAAGAAAGAACGAGTGTTTGCCTGCCTACTCTAACAATTTTAACTGTATTATTCAGCCAGCAAAATAACTTGAATTATAGGCTTTTGCTTAAATGCATACTTATCTTGTAGGTTTTCTGGAAAAGGCATCAAGTGTCAACAGTTCAATTTTCACAGGCGTTTGCTAAGGTCACCTAAGAAGGTTCATCTTTCAGTTGTGTGACGCAGCACACACGTAGGCACACTTCTAATTTCTTGGCCATCAGAGCAACGTGCTGTAAACCAGCAGAACTCCATCAATTTTGACACACAAACATTAGGGTAACTCTGCTAATCTATGCTAACTCTCTTGGCCCAGCAGGAAAAGCCTTGCTCTGCAGTGCTGTGACATTGGCCTGTTTCTCTATGGAGGTGATGGCTGAATTACAATAAATGTAGAGGCAATCAGGAGCAGAACAGTCTGGCAGAAGTGGGACCAAATTATCAGAGTAATACCCTCCTTGACTTCGGAGCTGGGCCACATTAACCAAATCAAAGAGGGCACTTCACAAAGGACTTGTTTTTCTAACACACTCAGTGAACTCTCTTGTATATTCAGGTGCACATCTTCCCTTCTCAGCTGCTTGTGAAACAAAGAACGTGGGTGCTTCTGAAGGCTGCCAGAGAAGGAACATTCTCACCATGACACTTGGTGCCTCCAACACTTTGATTCCTGGTTAAATTAAGCCTGCATCCCATTCTTACCAGCCTTGGAAATGGCCATGGGCTGAGCTAGAACACTATTTTTTCCTTCCAGAGCCATGTATTAAGATCTATTTGTGACAGCAATATAGGTTGCATATAATTAAGAAAAAAAATATTGCTATTAGGAAGCAAAGAAGACTTGTTTTAAGTACTTGTATGCAAATTCTAACATTTCTAAGAAATGAAATTAATTGTGAAGTATGAACACTTGCATCTAGTAAAAGACAGCATCTGTGGGAAAGAGGATGCAGAACAGATCTTCCCAAGTCCTACAATCCCCCAGTTTGTTATGTTCCCTCCTTTGCCACCAGTGCACGATTAAAAATATGAAGTGCCATAATGGAGGCAAAAACACAATAAGGTGCACTTAACTTTATCCTGTGAGCTAACAGACATTGCAACAGCATTTCCAATACAAATTAAAATGTGGTAGTAAGATGAGGTGTAAGCGAGTAATCTTGCTCAAATAGAAACTCTCTTATCCTGTTCTGAATAAATACTAACATGATGCCAACATAAAAATGATCAATGCCACAAAGGAGCAGTATGGAGTCAGTGCTAATGAACTTGACCAAAATACTTTTCCTATTAGGAAAAATTGAAACAACATGTCATTTGAAACAACAAATTTCAGGGAACATTTTTAGATTAGTGTTTAATTTGAAAATATACAAGAAGTACATAAATAGTATCAAAGGACAGGACACACTTAAGAGAATTAATTGAATTGTACTTTTGCATCAGGACACTATCAGTTCCAGGTGCTGTTAGACAAAATTAAGCAATGAAAAAGCAAATCCATTTTTTTCTGAGAGAAAGAAAAAGATGAAGAACAGGACGAATCTTGTACCCTGTGAAAACATATTGATGATGATGATGACTACTATTATTCTAAAATATTTAAATGAACAGTGGAAAAATCTGAAGAATTATAACACCAGTATTTGAAGCCAAGGAATACATCAAAGAAGCTGAAAAGCCTTTGACATGGGAAGATGCTACTTCTGCTGAGTTTTCAGAAGATGTGATTAGAGCATGCCTGTGGCCAAGAATGCAGACAATAATACTCCCTAGCAGGTGCCAGAAAGTTGTGAAGAGCTGCAAGGACTAAAATTCGCTGCATAAACAGCAGCAGGCACAGGTTAATAATTGTTTTCCTGTCTTCAGGAATAAGCTACACCTAAAATTTTCTATGTTGAAACATTTTTTAATTGATGCAAACAGCAAAAGCATTGCTTTTGATAAACATCAATTTATTTTCATATGAAAGTGTAGCATGATTTTACAACAATAACTACACTTATTTCTTTGCAATGAACAGTTTAGCCAAGACGCAATGATTTATTCATCAATTATTTCATGTCAACTGCAGTAGCCACTAATATTTAATTAGGCGTTTAGACAAAACTGCCAGAAGAGAGGCTTAGAAAAAGTGTGTGTGCATTGTGGGAGAGGGGGGGCATTCCTGGAACACAGCCTGTGCTTGCTAAAAGCCATCCAGAAGCCCATATGATGACATCCACCTCTTCAGAGCAACAAGGGCAATGGATGGCAGGTATCAGCAGAGGAAGAGGAGAATGCAACAAAAACCAGCAAACTGGGCAGAAGAGAGAGACAGGTCTTGAGTCGTTAATCTTCCACATCTTGCTTTACAGTAAGCATCAGATCTAGACAGAGCCTGAAACAACCCTGCAGAAAACACGTACTTTGCAAATAGGTCTGGCACCTCTGTTCTAAATAAGAACTAAGAGGTATTTTAATTCCATTACAAATAAAACAATTAGATCTTTGTTAAATGACTGAACTTGACTGCCAGTCAAATTAGAGTGCCATGAAAAAACCCAACATATTGGGTGAGGTGCTTATGCTGTTTCCAGATGCTCTACCCAGAACGGGCAAGGGAAACAGCTGCATGACTTTAGAAGAAACATCATTACTAATTAGGCTGCTTCAGATAATTATAGCAGAACGTGGCTCTGCTTTAGCAACAACAAAGTACAAGATCACATTTTTTCCTTATAAAGGTGAACTTCAAAATGTTTTGATAGGCAATAAAGATTTTCATGTATAGCGTTAGAGCTTTACTCATATATGCAAGGAAAAATTAACACTGTTGACTATTATGAGAGAAAGAACTTGAAATTTACTAAAACTGGCAGTTTCTCGTGTTCTAGACCTATCAGAAATTTTAAAACTGTCAGTTTCGTTTGTTTGATGTCTACCAGAAACTTACCAAAACCGGCAGTTTTCTGTTTGGTAACTGCCAGAGATGTTGAGAGCTACACTGACCCGTGTACTCTCACAGCTGACTGCTCTTCTCCCAGCTGGGAATGTACAATCCAAATGTTATAGTCAGACACTGGAGAAAAGCTCAGAAAAGACTACAATATGATCTAGAAGAATTTATTAACCAAACGGTCATGGACACTCATCATTAAACCTGAAAGACAATCTGCAAAATGACTTTGCCATGAAGGTGGCACAGGTGGTCCAGACGGTAAGTGCCATTCCGGAGGTGTTTTCCTCGGGGACCATCCACTCCCACACCGCTCCGTCCTGGCCGTCCACATCCCCTGTGCCCGCAGGCCGGGCCTCCGCAGCCGCTTCCCGGGCTGGCGGCGGGACGGAGCCCCCATCCCACCCCGTGTCGTCCCCTCAGCTGGAAGGGCGGGAAGCTCCTGAGGCCAGCGGGGACGCAGTGCCCCGCGCAGGGCCTTCTCTCCCGTTCTCATCCCTGCCCGGCAGCGGTGGCCGGGTAGCGGTGCCCCGCAGCTGGGCGAGATGTACCTCACCTCGCCTCGCCCTGCCAGGGCGCGCGTACCTGGCGCATCATTTGAAACACAGGCACTCACCTTTCCTTCCTCACCAGTGGCCAACGCAGCGCGGGGGCAGCGGGGAGCGGAGGCCGAGCGCAGCTCTGCCCCAGCTCCCGCCGCAGCCTCCGCGGGACCCCGCGCCACCGCCCCGTCCCGGCGCTCACTCACCTCCGCCGCGGTGCGGNGCCGCCGGCCATCCCCCCCTCGGCGCTGCCTGCGCGGCGTCCCGGGGCGCTTCGACTCTGCCCCCCGTCCGCCCGCCCTCCCGTGGGTTTTGGCCTGAGGGTTCCGGCTCTGCACCCGCCTGAGCTCCCCCTTGTCGCGGCCCCGCCCCTCTCCTCCACCCCCTCACCCCGCCCGCGTGTCCTGCCTTGGGCACCGCTGGCAGCCACTGCCGGCCCGTCCGTCCGTCCTCAGCGGGCATGGAGTGAGCGAGGTGTCGGGGGCTTTCCCGCCTGGGAGCTGAGGTGAGCACCGCGGACGGGCAGCCCCGGGCGGGGGCACCTGGCGCTCCTCGGGACGGGGCTGGGCAGCGCGCTGAGGGGCAGCCCCGTCCCGGGACAGCGGGAGTTGTCCCGGGGGGCTCCTTCCCACTGCCCGCGCCGCCGTGAGGGCGCAGGTGGCGGGCGCCGCTGGAACGGCCGCGGGGCTGCGCGGCGGGAGCGGGGCCGGGGCCGCCCCCGGGCACCGCCCGAGCAAGGCACGGGCTGTGCTCGCACGGAGCGGGGACGGCCCTGGGTCCCGGCGGGGAGAAGGGCACGGTGAAACCGGGCGGGAGCGAGGCGGTACCGGGAAAGGCGGCGGCAGCACCCAGGGCTCCCAGGGCCATCCCGCCGCGGCCGGGGCGCTCCCGGGCACGGACGGGAGTTCCTTCCGCAGCGCTTTCCGCTCCCTCGGGTGTTTTCTTAATGAGACAGAGGAGACTCCCAGGGCGATTTATGCCTCACCGCATAAATGGAAAGCAGCGAGAAATGTTTCTCCCCAGGGTGTCCACGTAATGTGATATAAAGCTTTTGCGAGTGGAATTTGTGATTTGTAAAGTGTTGGCAATGTGTAAAGTTTATCACATTTATGTTATTGACAGAAGTGCTGCATGCTCCAGGTAACCCTTCACCAAATAAAGTGCTGTTTTGAGAAGGTGCGAACTTAGAAAGCATGTTGGCAGTGCCAGCCACAGCAACCTTGCCTTGTGTGTAGTGTTCATGGATGCTGTTTGGGAAATCCCACGTTACAGCTTTTATTAGCACTAGAAGTAATACAGCAAAAGCAAGTATATAATATATACAGTAATATATAATATATAAATCTAGGAGTACTCATGAAATACAAATCTAAAGGCTTTGATGAGCAGAAAGCTAGCCACAGAGCTTTGTAACAGCTTCTCTGACAGGCACAAGAGTAGAGCTAGATCTCCATTCAGTAGACCATACTGTCAACCTATGAAATCTGCTGTGAAAGCTGGTTAGTAGAAGCTACTTTTCCAAAAAGTTTGGTACTACTAATAAGAACATGCCTCTGGAAGAGGTGAGCATTACCTTCAGTACCAAAGATCTTGTACATAGAATCATGTTTAAACAACTTGACTCTAAAATATCCAACATCCATGAGAGCAAGCTGGTGTAGACAGCAAGGTATGGAGAGAAAGGAAAGGAATTCATTCCCCTGTTTTCTGGCCAGATTGATGGTGACCATAAAGAAGAAATAGTATCCACTACTGGAATTTAACATGAGAAGTACTGGTGTTAGATAGAAGATGGTAGCCACTCATTTATACAAAAGTGAAAACAAAAGGTGCATAACCTGTCTACGAGACAATGAGGTCAGAGCAATGGAGAATACAGGGGAAGAGAGTGATCAGTCCTCTGAAATGATTATGATTTCGATGCAGAGTGCCCCAGCACATGATGTTGGTTCCTTTGGATGTAATAAGAATACAGTTAGGGCTGCTGTAATTTTTTATATCTCAATAACTGTAGCTGTGTGTCTGCCTCAAACTATGGCTCATGTCCCATGGTCTTTAGCAGAGTTACTGAGAATGAAATTGTCTTGCTTCTTGATTCTTGTCTAGAAAGTAAACATCTAGATTATGTTATAGTTCCAGCTTTTCCCTTCTGTTTTCTGAGGTTGAGGTGAGGTTTGGTGATCTCATAGGAAACCTATTCCTTTGGTGGCAGTGAGTGTGCTATCCTGGGGATATTGTATTGAGGTAACTCTTGTGATTGCTTCAAAAACATAAAACATGAGATCACTTTGACACATCAATCTAAACAACACCTTGTATTCTGTTACTGTACTAGCTACTGAACACTTCAACTTGTTGGGAAAATGATGTGGTTTAGATAGCCATGACAAAATAACAAGCAGAGGGTTGCAGGTTTTCCACTCATGCATTTATTATTTCAGACTGTGTCAATGGGTTGGATCAAAATGGATTTTAATTTGAAAATAAAACTTTCACTGCTAATACAAAGCAAATGTACCAAATAGAATTTCCTTTTTTATTTTCTTCTAATTTTCAGAAGCTGTTTGAATAATTAAATAATGAGATGCCTAGTGGGCAACAGGAACACATTTCTGCAAAGTCTAACACTTTATGACTGGCTTGGATTTTCCATTTGAGGCAATCGGTCCCTGCAATATTGTATTGCCTCACAATTTTGCTTATATTGTTTATATTACTTATGTAAAAAATCAGTGAGGTAGGAATGCTGTTGGAATACTATTTTTTTATTAGGGATGTTGTTATTTTTTTCTTTTCTTACAGATGGGGAACTGGGGCACAGCAAGAGAGTAAGAATTTGACAGATGAATGGAGTACTGTACAATGCATGCAGAGTGTGATCTTGCAGCATGGATTGGTTGCCTTTAGGCTATTTATTCATCAGTCAGTGCCCAGCAGCTTACAAAGTCTCTTCTTCGTACTGTGGGATTTGGATATACTGTGCATACACACAGGAGTCAATATTATTTATAGATTAGTTCTGGTTAGAAAGATGCCACACTATTCAAATAATAGAAAGCAAACCAGTAATGTTTTAGGAACTGTACCCTCACGTGTTTAACGAACACATGGCTGCTGCCTGAGCAGCTATCAGAGAGCAGCCAGTTTGCTGCACTTCACATTGTTACTCCCTGCTCAGGAGCTGACTGTCTTTGCCTCCTCAGGAGACTTCTCCAAAAGAAGCAAATCCCAGTCCCATTCGCTCTAGTCAGTGTTCAGTCTCTTCAAAATTATTTCCCCACGTTTGGAATACTGGAGCACTAAAAAGCAGAAGCTTGTGATAATCTGTGCTAGCCTAGGAGAAGCCCAGCCTCCTAAACCCTCAGTCTGAAATAACCAGTGTGACTCATTTGCCAGACATGCCTTATTACAAAGGATTGCAGCTTTTTTTTTTTTCATTTGGGGGATATAAAAGTTTGCACATGATCTGGCCATGTCTCTGGATTTGTGAAACTTGGGTTTACAAAAAGGTTGGAGCAGCACATAAAAGTGCTGTTGGACCTCAGTCATAGGTCAGGGATGCACTATGTATGCAAATTATGTATGATGGATGCAAAATTTGGCTGTGTGGGACTGTGGAGGCCACTGCTCAGTCCTGCACACAGAGCTTCCAGCTTCCTAAATCCTGGCAAAAGCTGTAGAAAAAAGGTTCTAAAAACAAAGCTGAAGAACTCTAGGTAATGTGTTCAATGATTGTCATCTGTCCATGCATATGGGTAGAACTCTTAGCTGAAAATGCATATAGCTTATTCTGCATGCAGAGTGGTCCTCCTTTGCTCAGATGCTGGCACAGACTGGTCCAGCCCAGTTTGCAAAAGCTGCTACTGCTAAATCTGGTCATAAAACTATAGCAAATACTTCCTTGGGGATTTTTTTTTTAAAGTTCATTAGGTTTTTTACTATAGATGGGTGTTGCATCTTTGTCTTAATGCTTTTAACTGAAATGGTGGCTATGAAAGCTTTTTAAGAAATAATAATGCAAGATGCTCTTTGTTCATTATTTTAAACACAGAATGAAGACTGTCTTTTCTGGGCTGAAATCTTGTACCCGTTTTTGTGTTGATCTGCAGTTTCATTATAGTCCCCTTGAAATAATTGGATTGCTGATAAATTAAAATGTGGCCTGAATAGGAATAACATAATGTAGTGCCAACAAAAAGCTGTGCAGTGTAACACGGATAAATGGCTAGGACTTGTTTTTCTTTATACAGTAATTATTCATGTGTGTACATTGGATGTATATTTTAATATAAACAGGATCAGAGGGGAAAACAACACCAGTATGGAACAGTGTTTATAGGCCATCCACAAACAGAAGGAAAGAGAAGACCTGCCATTTAAAGAAAAAAAAAGTGCTGCATATACAAATCCTCAATCAGCGGGAATGGCTTTAACAAAGGATTCATTTGAACGGATTAAGTGGCTTATCACAGCTGCCTGGTGAGTTTTACAGATCACTACATTTTTTAACCAGATTCACTGAGATATATTCTTAGCTATCAATTTAACAGTAATAAGAAATCAGCAGTTAAATAGTTTGTAGCCTGTCACAAATTTGATAAGCCTGTGTGATAATTTTTTGTATTTGAGTTCAATTACTAGTTATACCACCTAAATTTCAGGCTCTACACTATTTAAATAGTAGGAAACAGGAACTATATCTCTGAGTCTCTCCGAGGCAGCTCTTCTTGCCTTTTTTCTGCGTTATTTGTGACTGACTTACCTCTAACAGTCTTTGCTGAGTCAAGTACTGAAGCCTGGCTTCAGGAGGCAGGGATTTGGAAATGGCAGAGAATCTGGCAAACACATGCCTGCTGTATATGACTGGAAAAAGGCGGGACTGCAGCACCATGTATCAAGAAAAACATAATCGGATTTCTATTTCACTTGTGCAAAAGCTTCATGAGAGCTTGGAGTTTTCCTAAATAAAAAATAACTCACAGCTGGTCAACTTTGGCATGGGAAAAAATGTTTATAGGGACTGTCTGTTGAAGCAAAAGTGGCCTTAAGATATTAACAATCACAGAACAAGCCAATGTTATTATCTGCTACCTGGTTGAAGTGTTCCTGTGCAGTTAAAGCCTTCCAACACAAACTTACTTGGTGCATTAAAGGATGAACCACTGGTATGCAGAAAACTTCTCTACCATTTACTGCTGTGGCTGATCATCTGGCAGTTTCACATTGTTTAACCAGTCCTTCATTTCAAATTTAGCAAGGGACAGCATCTTCTGTCTTCAGGTGCTACTAATTATTTTCATAAATATTTTGTTTCAGTAAAATCTGTATTTGAAAATGAATAGCAGGCAACATAGGGGTAAAAAGTGTATGGAGTAAATGTACATAAATGGCTAAAATATGTTAATGCTTTCAGTATTGAATTTATCAGTAAATATCAGAGCATATACAGGTTATATTATTTCCAGTTGGAAACTATGAATAATTAATAAGTAGAGGTAGTACACTCAGGTAGAGTAATTGGGGGTTTGCTGGCACAATTCTCAGTGCTTCTAAGAGTTGACCATATGATTAACAAAGACAAAACAGAAGTTGATCTCAATAGGGAATTTGCAAATATCTAGGCAAAAGTTGGAGTTATTTTTAAATAGGCTTCACTGTAGTCTGTGGAATAGTACACAGCAGTCTGTATGCTATGGTTGTATCTAATTTATCTTTTCATATAATGAATAAGCACCTTAGTTCTTAGAAAAAATAATATTAGTATTAACAATAATTTAAAAGAATGTTTATTTTCTGGATTGCTGCAGAAATTAACTTTTTATTTTAGTATATTCTTTTTTTTTTTTTAAACTTTACAATCCATCACTGGCAATGGTTGGCATGGAGCTGGGCTTCCCCAGCAGCTGCTCTGGAATCATGTGGCTGTTCTGAATGTGGCTTTGCGCTCTACTTTCTCTTGCCCTCTCTGAGCAAAAGAAAACAGCACCAGCTAACTCATTTTAGGGTAGATGCAGGTCATCCCCATCTCTACTCAGTCTTCACCTCATGGTGTCCATGGAGAAATCTGTATGGAATCGGTCCTCTCTGGCCCTCTGTAATTGTAGGGTTGGAAATAGGTTACAAGGGGGAGTTATAAGGACTTTTACATAGTCTTGTTCATGCCTATCTGTCTGTCCTCAGTCTCACAAATCCCAAAGGACAAATATTTATAGCATGGGCTGACCATTTCTTGATGGTGTGTATCCCTTATAAAAATACTATCTAGCCACCCCAAACAGGACTTAATCATGTGTACACTTGATCACTTCTCACTTTCTACGGGCTAAATTTTTATGACGCTTTGATGTTGTGAGTTTAGTTTTAATTTAGGGTTTTTTTTAAATCAGGTGGCTGCTGATTGTGTTTTCAACTCAAGAAACTGATGGGGTAAGTGGCATTAATATTTGCTTTAGACAGGTGAGAGATAGAATGGTACAGTTCAAACAAGTAACACCAAATGCACCAAAATGATCTCTAGTTCTGTGGGAAAACCGTGATGTTCCTTTCTGTATTTCTGCAGTTCTGACTTTCCTTTCTGCTACTCAGCTTATCTATTTTGCAATTCTCTGCTCTGGATTTTCCTAGATTCTAATTCTGGCATCTTTAGGTGCTTTTGGAAAGCTGCATGTAGAAAACCCTCCCTTGTTCACTGAGTCTGTCTCCTTCCTCATAAAGTCTCTTTGATGGTTCTGCCTTATGGCACATGCCAATTCTAGCTTTCAGGCTCTGCTCTGTATGTTAGCCTAGATGTTAAACTGCTTCCTATGGACATTCCCATCTCTCTGAAGCCAAAATTTCACATATAATATAGTTTCAATATCTACTTTATTTTCCTCTCTGTGCTGGCCTTCATATTACCCTACCCTTATGTTTGCAATGCCCTCACTGAAACTTCTTTCAAGTCCATCCTCTTTGTATTCTTTCAAATATTTAGAAGCTCTTTTTTTTGTAGAGTTTTTTTTTTTAATCCCCAAACTCATGCCTTTCTATTTTATGTTGAAAATGGACATATTTTTTAAAAATAAATGTGTTCGATCAGAAGAAAGGGTAACCATTCTGTTATTGGAAACTTGTATTCTATTGACATTCCAGGAGAAGCAAGATTCTAACAACTGGGTGAGAGACTAGTGTGGAGTAAATTAGTAATTTCATGGGAAATGCAGCGTGTGAAAGACAAGTAGTCTGTGAGAGAGATCATCATACTCTCTTGTTCTGAGGTCTGGGAATTCCAGATATTCTAAAAATGTTATAGATAGAACAGAATTTTTCCTCCTTATCTAATATTTGTCAGTGTTTTCTCCTTGAAACATTGAAGTATGAGCCTATAGTGTTCTGTTAGGTATTAAAACCAGTAACAAAACAATCTTGACCTTGATAGTAATGAAAACCCACACTGAGGAAATACTTTTTTTTATCACCATTTACTTGTTTACCTACATTATTCTGAAATCTTTTACCTCCTTGTTAAAATATATTTTAAAATAGCTTTTATAATTTACACAGTTTTACTGAAAAAATAATGTTGTTCAGTGGACATTCCAACTAAGTTTATAAGTGCATATGATGTCTGTTTATTACTACATTTGGGGAAATATAAAAGAGTAATGAAATCATGTTCACTCTCCACACAAAAAATCTACTGAATTTACATTTTGTAGTGTTTTCATTTCTGCTTGAATATGATTTTTTTTTCTCATTGCAATTTGATGAAACAAAGCAGTCACTTCTTTGCTATTAAGAGGACAATAACAGAATTTTTTTTAATACAAGAAATAAGTAAATTAATAGTAGGCAATGCATAATTACACCATGAGTATACTTTGTTTCATTTAATAGACAAGAATTAAATTCGACATTTTATCTCTGAGTGAACTTCTTGCTCCTTCACCTTGTTTTGCCTTTTATCATTTCATTGTAGTTAAACAATCTCCTAAAATAATGTGATGGGTTACAAATTTCACATTATTGCAAATAAAATTCTGATTCTGTTAAAATTTATTTCTGGGTGCAGCTGCTTTCCTAAGTTATATTGGCTGTAATATGTAGTGTTATGTAACATAACTTGTAGTTAAGGTCTTCCACCTTCTACAACAACAGTAATAGGCTTTTACTAATTGCTTCTACCTTGCCAGTATGTTTATGTTGATGAGAGATCTTTTGCTGTGAAAATCGTCTAATTAGCTAATATGTCCAGTTGACAGTATTTGATGAAGTAATTGTTGTCTGTTGTTCATTGATAAATCCATAAACTTCTAATTTTTAGGGAGGATATGCATATATTGATCCATGTGGGGGGCAGGATTGTTCCGTTTGTCGGTGCTTTCCAGAAAAAGGATCAAGGGTAAGTGATGATGAGAACGAATGACAATTACTGCTGTAAATACTGCTCATTTTGTGCACATTGTGTTCCTGAAAATCAACATGGTTGATATAAATCAATAAATCGATCAATATTCAGACACAAACACATCTGAAAAACTAGCATAATTCTGTCACTGGTATCAAGTACAGCTGTCACTGAAGAAAGTTAAGATTGTTTGTAAAGAAGTTTGTTTCTAATTGGGTTTGTACTAATCATGGTACCTTTCTTGTATTAGGGATTCTTTGAGATCAGTCTAGGAGTTAGATGTAATTCCTAATAGGTGTAAAGTACAGAAATCTATGCTGGTTTTCTACTAAGAGGCTGGTTGAAAGAGAATGTCCATGTCATTCTCTAGTTTTATGAGAACTTAGTTATTTCTTATTTGGGTTAGGTGACTCTGAAAAAGCTTGCAGACTTTTTGTTTTACTCACTTAAGATAATTACTCTAAAAAAAAAATCCAAATTGTCTTTGTCTTATGAATAATTATAAAACAACTCTAAGGCATTTTCACATTACATGCTAAAATTAGTCACTGCTAATTGCTAATTACTCATGTTGCTAATTGTTAATTGAAATAAGTCCAGTGATTATTAGTTTACCTTGGCTGTTCTCTCAGAATCCACCTCTATATAGCGATAGCAAATAATTTAAATGTTGTATGAGGAAAAACCTTATATATATATCTAAAAGTATAAATATATATGTATGTCCTGATTGGTGATCAACTGAAAAATTGTCAGTGATGAAAATTGCTCTCTACCAAAGTACTAATGGTTAAGTTTAGGTTTGGAAAGCTTGAACATGGGTGGATCAATTTTGGAAGAGCCACATGCCCCATTTCTTTGTGTACAACCTGAGTTGCCAGAAAAGCAAGACACACCTTTTTCTTCCTGTGCTTCTGCAGTTAGCTGCACGCTTTGCTGTGTCATGATCACTGCCCTGGTGTCCTTGGATCCTATCCTAATCCTCCAGGATTATGTCTATGTGAAAGTCCTCCATGCTGTAGGATTTTCATAATAGAGACCTAGGATGGGTATATCTCTGTAACACTGTGCTAATAAAAGGGCATCCCAGGAGCAGTATTTTGACTGGTACCACTGCAGTATCTCTCAGTGCTACTGAATAGACTATTTTGGATACCAAAAACCTGATCTGAAGTGCCATTTTAAAACAACTGACTTTCAAACCAGGGGGAATTCCCCTGATTTGGGTTCTCACTCAGTAGACTGGAAGTTCTGAATTACATGTCCATAATCAGTCAATAATAAATACCTCCTGCAGGTGTTCTGGATCTTTCCTAAGGTGTCCTCATCACAGGTAAACTGTACTATGATTCATGCATTTGCAGTTAGTTTTCTAAATAATTCCAAGGAATTGGACATAAATGCCAAATAGAAGTGTAATAAATATTTCAAAATAAATTTAATGTTGTTATGAAATTGTAAGTCTGAGAATTGTACCATTTTCTGAAAAAGCTCTGAAATAAGGATGTACATGTACCCTGATGGATAATGGATAAAATATCTCCAATGTAATGTGAATTTATATTTCATGCAGTCATTTATATTAATCAATATGCTAGAAACAGAAATATTCTTCAGAGCCTACATGAAACATGGCTTAACTAAACACTGCTTCACATACATAGATTACTGCACATATTTTCTATACTAATGTATGGTGATGAATAATTTTCTACAGGTTTAGTTAATCTTTTCTTTCATCCTACAATTCTTTTGGTTTTTACAGTTTGCTATGTTCTGCTTTTACACTCTGACACACTAACTTTGCTCTCTGAGCTTTTGTGGAGACTACCCATTACAAAATAAAAGATTTGTTTATCTTACTGTTAGCTTCCTAGAATGCAAAACATCTGCTTTATCTGCTTTTCTGTCTGAATCCTGCTCTGGGGCTGGTTCCTCAGAGTTTTGCATCTTCCTCAATCCTGTCTTGAAAGTGTAAGAAATAAATGACCATTAAAAGCCTCTGGCACTGTACAGTACACAAGCCTAAATATTCAGAACTTTTGGTATTACGACTTTGCCTTCTATTTGCCCATTTGAAATATTGAAAATATTTTAAATTTCAACATCAGAAGTCTTCTTCATTATAAGTGGACAAGATAATGATAATTGAGGTTTTAGCCAGGGAAAAGCTGACCATGGGAATAAGAGAACGGAACTGCCATGGCCAGACTTGAATGTATTGATACTGGGAAAGTTGAAAGAAAAGTAGAAGCAAATAGGTGAACTTTCGTTTAATATTTAAATAAAACCATTATCTCTATACATCAGTCACTCTGTTGGGTTTTAGAAGAGCTTGTGTACCTGTCCTTTTTAATTCTCTCAACCATATATAACTCTGCAACAAATAGCTTTGCACTCCTGTTCATTAGCAAGAAATCACTTTCTGAAAAAACATTTTAGTCACTACGGCTAGTAGTATATCATTACAATTGTCCACATCACAATGAAATTTTGACTTCTGTTCACTTGGGATTACAGTCCTGTTGGAGTTAGTCTTACATTATACTGTTTATCTTTTGGTCTTACGTCACAACTCAAAAAGACTCTTTCTTTCATAGAACACCATTAAAATGTGCTGCTAAATCTCTTTGCCCATACTGTGTGGGCTATACCTAGACATTGCAGAACTGTAGAATAGATAAATGAAGGAAAACATTGTTAGTGAAAGTATATATGCCAGTAAGTGTTCTACATGACTTTTTAGATTCTTTTTTCCCCTTTTCCTTTTTGGTAGGCCATAAAGTCTGTGATTTCAATTTTCATTAAAGACATAGTAAAACCTTTCCACTATTTCATCCTCTTTTTCTACATTGGAAAGTTGTTTCCTAGAAAACTCCTGCGCTGTTGTATCACAGGCTTCCAAAAATGCTGGCTGCTCTAATAGAATTTAGATAGTTAAAAAAAAATGTTTGCAGTTAGCACTTACTGATTGTAAACCTGTCCTGTGCTGACCCCAGAGTTTGATCCTATTCAATTCCGTTGGCTTTGTTTTTAGTTAAGTAGATTTGGGAAGCAAGCATCTATTCATGACCCAACCTGATCTGGCTTCTATGGGATCATGTGAAATGCCTGGATCAAAGTGAATAATAAATATAACTCAGCAGGACCAATGTTCGTTCTTTTGCAGATGAAGCAAGAGGCTTGTTTTTATCCTAGTGTAGGGGAGAACACAGCAAACAGAAATCCAAGAGGAGGGTTTTATACTTTCTGACATTTCAACTGTAAGGAGTAAGCATTGACAAGAGATGCTGAGTCACTTGGGTGTCACAGGTAAGTTAGGAAGTCAGCTGCTATCAGTCAGTCACTGCAGGGCAAGAATGCACTGCCCTGGGGTAAGAATGAGGAAAGATACCTGTGGGTAAGTCAGTCCTCTGGCACTGCTTCTCTTGTAACATCTCGCCAGTAGATCTTGTGAGTTGCCAAATTCCCTTAGTAGGTTCCATGGGTTATGTGAGCTCAATTTACAGCACAGTATAAACATATTTAAAATGCACTAATTGGGAAAATTCTGTCTGTTTTGGGAAGTAAGAGGCATTTATTAAACCACACTTCTTTTGCATGTCAGTATGCAGTGGCAGTCTGGCATTCATGTGGAATATCCAGTACTTGTATTTGAATTTTCAAGTTGCACACTCAGGAAATAAATATGTAAAATCCTTCTACTTAGTCTCAAATCCGCTATCAGAGATGTATGTACACTAGCATCTGAGGAAATCCAGATTTCTCCCATTATTTGCCTCCTACCTGTTGATAATTTTTTCCCAGTACATTAGCTGTAAGTTTTAAAGCAGAAGATTCCTGAGACCAGTTACACATTTCTGTAACACTTCTTTTGCATTTCACTTACATTCACTGAGAACCATATTATGTTTTTCTGTAAAACAGACCCAGAGAAATGAGACCCCTAAATCTATATCTGAAGCACACCACACTTTTTTTTTGGTAACTGGGCAGAGGAATAGGCAGTCCTCTGATTTCAGTAGTTAAGATTTGAATTGGTAGGGAATGGATCTTGCTTACCAGAATGTGGAATAGGAACAGAACCACTCCAGTCTGTAAGGAGAATGACACCAATCACTGTAAGGTCTCTTTGAGGTTGTTCTTCATATATGATACCCAGCTGCAGCATCTGTAAATTAGCATTTTTCATATTAGACATTTTTCAAATTTTTCAAAAGTTTTGATCTCATTAAATTATCCCTCCTTTTGTTCTTGAGCATCTTTTGTTTCTTAATACTTTTGGTTCCCCTGTCCTACCATACTGAAAATGGTGGTTTTTCTCAGTTGCTGCAGATTGCCAAGCTTTTCCACATCAAGCAAGATAAAACTCTACAAAACCATTCTTTTTTACAGATTTGAATCAACCAAAAATTGTCAATCAGTGACTTGTTTTAATAAAATGGTTCAGAGCAAAATTCAGTTTTATTTTATTAGCTCATCTTATGTTAATTATTTGTGGTCTACAATGCTCTATTTGCAGCTCTCTGCTTTCAGCCATTAGCAGTTAAGAGTTTCAGTGCTAAATTATGATTTGTTGAGTTTGTTTAACACAATAGTGACACCCACTGGCTTATTGGATAGTTTTTCTTTTCATAGTCCCACAGGGTTAAAACACAAACCCAAGTATATGTTATGAATAATGTTTTCAGCACTTCATTGTGATTTGTCTTGCTTCTGTGAAGTATCACTGTGAATACTAAGCTGCATCATCAGGTATTTTGTTCCTGTAGCATATTATATCATTGAAAAATATGATGAGAAGTTGCCAAATTTTCTAATATTTTATAGCATGGTTCAGATATTCTTTATCGGAAAGATGGAGAGAGACTGTTTACAAGGGCCTGTAGTGACAGGAAAAGTGGCTTCAGGCTGAAAGAGATTAGGTTTAGATTAGATATGAGGAAGAAATTCTTTACAGTGAGGGTGGTGAAGCCCTGGCACAGGTTGCCCACAGAAGCTGTGGCTGCCCCATCCGTGGAAGTGTTCAAGGCCAGGTTCAATGGGTTTGGAACTACTTGATCTTTAAGATCTCTTCCACCCCAAACCATTCTATGATTCTATGAAAAGTCAAGCTCTAAGTACTATTATTGCATTTACTTGGCTAAAAATCTATGAAAAAGAAATTATCTAATTTGGTCTGTTAAGGACAAGAGACTGGATTTAATGCCAAATTGTGTGATTTCTCAGATTTATCTCATCTTAATCAAGTTTATGTTTAGAAGAGGGTTTGTTTTGGGGTTTTTTGAGCCTTGACTTACAGTGAAAATGAGCTTGGTCCCAATCTTACACAGTGAGGAGTAGAATCTTCCCAGAATGAACACCCCTCCAAGCCCTGGAAGCTGTGACTTTGCTGTGTAATTGACCAGCTCTTCCAAAAGGGGAGAGGACATGGGTGGAGCTTAGAGTAGCAGCAGATGCCCCCACCTCACTAAGCAAATTACAAAATAAAACATCTCTCCAAATGCCTTTGTGAGCACTCCTCTCTTGCCCATAGACTGCTTTACTTTCCTTCCTTGCTCTGTGCTGCTCCTGGTGAAATGAAAACAACTGGTTACAGTCACAAGCCAGAGTCCAGTGCACAGTGGAAAGGGTTGCTGTATTATTTGCCTACAATCTGTGTGGAGTTGCTGGGCATTTTCATTTTTTTTCTTATGAACAGAAGGTAAGTGCATTTCACATATCACTGGTATATCTCCATAGCCTGTAACATAGGGTACTGCCCTAACTGAAGGCAATAACTGGGCTTCTTTTGACTTTATTGATAACAAGAAGCAAGGCAGAATTCACTGAAGTAGCCCAAAGTTTTTTTTATTTCCAATTAAGACTCCTTTAAAACATTGTGCTTGAGACAGTTAAGTGCTCAAGGCACTCTCAAAATCAGGTACTCTTCAGTCTCAGGCATCAAAAAAAATTAATTCCAGATAACCGTGGCCGTTGCCTTTGCCAAACAGTATTAAATATTTTGTTGCATGATTCTGAAGTATTTGCAGTCTTAGTCTTGGGAAGCATAGTTAATTAAAAAAAAATATAGCCTTGTTTTCCCTAAAGTCAATTTCTTACTGCAGGTCAAGCCCAGGATATGCTAAAATAACAGACCATAGTCTTGGCATGGGTAGTTCCTGACCTAGACAATTAACAAGGCACTGAAAACCTAGAGGAATTTATTGGCATCAGATGGCAGAGCGGGCATAGTATTCTGTTCATTTTATCTGAGCTAATTTGTCATTTCCACATGAGCATGACTACCTTCATCCTCTTTATTTTTACAGCTGTCCTGAGACTGTAATGCTGTGGTAGTCACATTGGATGGGCACAAATAATAGACGTGATAATAGATGTTATGACATGGTATCAGTTTGGTCTTAACAAAGCTCCCAGTCATTATCAGTCTTTGAGCTGAAAGAAAGAGAGAGAATCCATCAGCCTCACATGGCATGCTAAAGTTGTATCAGCTGCCAAACCCATTGTGAATTCTGCATTCAGTGACTCTGTTCTATGACTTCACTACCTTCTACTGAAGACCATGGAATCAATTAAATTCACAGGGTAGCAGCAAATGAAGACATTTTATCAACCTAAAGGACTACATGTCCTGGAAGTGTTTATTTGTTAATTATAATAACTACCACAGAATGCCTACAGTGTCTCAGCTTTTTTTTCTGAGTGCAATAAAAATCACGTTTCTTAACTGTCCAAAGGATATAACATGTTTTGAAAATTTTCTCTTTCAACTCTTGAATGCAGAGCATATACACTATTAATTAAAAATACTGAAGTTGGTGCAGAAACCTGTTGTCAGCAAAATGCATTAAAAGGCAAAGGCATTAGAAAATTAGTGCAAAACATCTTATGCTTTTCTTTCCCTGTGGATGAATGATGCATTTTGCAAGGTAATAGCTAGTTTAGAGTACTAAAAAGCCATACCACTTCTAGTAAAGTTAATGGTTCAAACAGCTGTATTTTATTATATTATTGGTCTCATTCATTTGACTTGTACTCAAAATGATGCTTTAATTAAAATGGTTGTCCAATTCTTTTTTTCGGTCAAGTGTTTAAAGGGCATAATAGCTGCCTTAAAAATACTTCAGTTAATAAATTCATTCCAACAGAGAACATGCAAGGCACTGCCAGTAGAAAGGCTGCAACTGTTCATGCAACCAAACCCTCAATGCCCAGAATCCCGACTGTCCATTCACTGTTAACAAGGGTGCAGAATCATCAGCTTTTAATACCAGGAGCCCTTAATTTGCATAATGTTTTACACTGCTCAAATTCTGGTATCACAAAAATTGTACCTGTTAGAGAAGACAACATGCTGATTCTGCCCTGGAATTTTTGCCAGTAACTTCTCTGGAAGCAGGATCAAGGTTGAAGTGAGAGGAGCGAGTAAAGATAAATAGAACATGAGTCATATGAAGATTCTTTTTTCAGGTAGTCCGTATTTCTAAGTGTAGGACTTCTTTTCCTAGCCTCTGGACTAAGTTCCTGTTCATAGCTTAAGGGCCAGTGGTCATCCAGTCCTACTTCCACTGTAGCATAAACCTACTGTACGTTCCTGTCCAAACATGTAGTAAATTACCTTTTCTGTTGCTTTGCTGATTTGATTGAATGATGCATACCATACATTTTTTCACTTCTTGTCCAACTGTCAAATCACACTGATTTTAAAAAGACAATTAGAAAATAAATAAAAAATAAAAGAGGCTTAGGAGGCTTAGGTCCCTGCATGTAATTCACAAGGTAAGATTTTGTCCAGACAGATTCAGCCTGCTGAAATGTTTACACTGAGAAGCAAGCGTTCAATTCTTTTGTTTCCTGAAGCTACATACCTTCTTAAAATCATCTTCCATTTCTATCTTTTTTTTTTCCTTCAATCCATTAATAAAAATAAAGATACAGTCTTTTATTTCTGTGAATACTGAAATATCTTTTACTGCCCTCAAGTGGTCCTAAAGCCGTATGGTTTTCTCAGGAATGCATGAGGCTCCATTTTGCTCTCTTTTAAAATAATCTATTATAACTAATTCTATACTATAATAAGTTATTAACTATAGATTGATTATATATAATATGTAACTAATATAATTATTATAGTTATAATAATTAATTATTATTATAATAAATTATTATTATTGATGATATCTGGAAAGAAAGCAAAACTCTCTTCAGTTTGGAAACAGAACAAGTTATAGGTAAACAAGGATAATGATAGAAAATGAAAAAGATGTGTAAGAGAAATAAAGACCTGCAAATATGTAGTTTTTTGTAGGGTGAAAGTGTAGACAGGCCACATATGAAGCCTGATTAGAAAGCTTGCTTTATTCAGCACTTTGAATCTATGATTGCATAGTTGTTTAGCAGCACAGAACAAAAACTGCAACAAGTCCGAAACAACTCCACACCAGTGCTATAAACTGAAAAATCCAGTTGGCATGGGAAGTAATTTTGCTTCAGGAGAATATATATTACCTTGGAAAAGTTAATAAAATCTGTGAAGATGGTCTGTATGGTAATGAAGGTACAAATGCTCAATTTAGAGCCTTTTATAGATAAGTTACATTCTTCAACCTCCCAACCCATTTTAACACAATCTATTAAAATTGATACTCTTTTTAAATATGTTGGCTAGTAACTATTATTTTTTTCCTCCAGGAAACTTCACATGTTTTAAATGAGGCACTAAGATATGAGAGTGATTATGAAAAATGTGAGCTAGAAAAACTTAAGATAATTGGCATATCGTGACTTGAAAGAGGGAACTCTCCTGAGTTGTTCTAATTGTGTACAAAGTCTCTATGTCTAAAATGAGTCCTCATTTTTCTGGTGGGAAAACACAATGCTCATTGGAGTCCTAGGCTTGCAAAAGGTGATACTTACATTGGTGGAGCCAGGAAGACTTGCAGTTTATCCCAGGCATCTCAGAGAGGTGGTCTTGGAGATCTGATGAAGGTGAGAGGAAATTACCTTGAGCAAGTTGTTAAACTTGAAGGCCGTGTTCCTACAGCACCTAACACATGAGACAGTTCTGCAGTCTGTCCAGCAGCTGTTTTGAATCATGAATATTTATACATTGTAAGCCTTTTTTCATCCACAGAGTCATCTCTGAATTGCTGTGGGGTTTACAGCAGTAGTCATTCCCTTCTTTGGACTCTTTTCAGGGTCAGCCTGGTGAGCTGGGAGCTCAAGGTCCAATTGGGCCCTTGGGATCTACAGGACCAGCTGGTCTGCCAGGGGAGAAAGGACAGAGAGGTGAGAATGGGCAGCCTGGGCCAGCTGGAGAAAAAGGTGATAAGGTAGGAAACACCACAGACAGATCTTTTAGGTGTATGCAGTATGTAATGTTANTTTTTTTTTTCCTTCAATCCATTAATAAAAATAAAGATACAGTCTTTTATTTCTGTGAATACTGAAATATCTTTTACTGCCCTCAAGTGGTCCTAAAGCCGTATGGTTTTCTCAGGAATGCATGAGGCTCCATTTTGCTCTCTTTTAAAATAATCTATTATAACTAATTCTATACTATAATAAGTTATTAACTATAGATTGATTATATATAATATGTAACTAATATAATTATTATAGTTATAATAATTAATTATTATTATAATAAATTATTATTATTGATGATATCTGGAAAGAAAGCAAAACTCTCTTCAGTTTGGAAACAGAACAAGTTATAGGTAAACAAGGATAATGATAGAAAATGAAAAAGATGTGTAAGAGAAATAAAGACCTGCAAATATGTAGTTTTTTGTAGGGTGAAAGTGTAGACAGGCCACATATGAAGCCTGATTAGAAAGCTTGCTTTATTCAGCACTTTGAATCTATGATTGCATAGTTGTTTAGCAGCACAGAACAAAAACTGCAACAAGTCCGAAACAACTCCACACCAGTGCTATAAACTGAAAAATCCAGTTGGCATGGGAAGTAATTTTGCTTCAGGAGAATATATATTACCTTGGAAAAGTTAATAAAATCTGTGAAGATGGTCTGTATGGTAATGAAGGTACAAATGCTCAATTTAGAGCCTTTTATAGATAAGTTACATTCTTCAACCTCCCAACCCATTTTAACACAATCTATTAAAATTGATACTCTTTTTAAATATGTTGGCTAGTAACTATTATTTTTTTCCTCCAGGAAACTTCACATGTTTTAAATGAGGCACTAAGATATGAGAGTGATTATGAAAAATGTGAGCTAGAAAAACTTAAGATAATTGGCATATCGTGACTTGAAAGAGGGAACTCTCCTGAGTTGTTCTAATTGTGTACAAAGTCTCTATGTCTAAAATGAGTCCTCATTTTTCTGGTGGGAAAACACAATGCTCATTGGAGTCCTAGGCTTGCAAAAGGTGATACTTACATTGGTGGAGCCAGGAAGACTTGCAGTTTATCCCAGGCATCTCAGAGAGGTGGTCTTGGAGATCTGATGAAGGTGAGAGGAAATTACCTTGAGCAAGTTGTTAAACTTGAAGGCCGTGTTCCTACAGCACCTAACACATGAGACAGTTCTGCAGTCTGTCCAGCAGCTGTTTTGAATCATGAATATTTATACATTGTAAGCCTTTTTTCATCCACAGAGTCATCTCTGAATTGCTGTGGGGTTTACAGCAGTAGTCATTCCCTTCTTTGGACTCTTTTCAGGGTCAGCCTGGTGAGCTGGGAGCTCAAGGTCCAATTGGGCCCTTGGGATCTACAGGACCAGCTGGTCTGCCAGGGGAGAAAGGACAGAGAGGTGAGAATGGGCAGCCTGGGCCAGCTGGAGAAAAAGGTGATAAGGTAGGAAACACCACAGACAGATCTTTTAGGTGTATGCAGTATGTAATGTTAAATGTTGATAAGTGAAACAGAACCTGAATGACCAAAAAAGCATTTGCCAAACTATACTCTTGCTCACACAAAATTCTCACAGAAGTTAATTAAAGAAAATTAATTCTTGAAAAAATATTTTAGGAGATTTTTGCTGTGGATTGAAAAATTGACAGAAGACATAAAATAAGATGAACAGACAAACTCTGATTGTCCCATACCATGTCATCCTCCTTAACCTCAAAGAAGGTGTAGAAATGTGGAGATGGAGGGAGCAGTATGGTGCTTTTAAAAGTACTGCACTAAACAGAATTTTATTACCACTTAAGAGAGCATAAATTGCAGTTCAGATTCATATCTTTCATATCTGTAAAATCCCTGGGTCTTGGTACTTCATATTAGTTTTAATGGTCTAGTTTGACTGATCTCAGAGGATGAGTAAAAAAACTAATGTCAGTATCTAGCACACCTGGAATGTAAATGCTGTAAGCAAAAAATTGTGCTGCTGGTATTATCAAAACAGGAGCAGGATTGTGAAATTATGTACAGAAATATTTTATAAGTTACAGGCAAGTTCCCCTTCTCTGTCATTTTGTAATCTTTGGAGAATGAATGGCTATTGAGTAATAGACATTTGTCCTGTACTGTACCACCTGTTCCATGAGTAACTATTGGTATTAGTCTTCTGCTAAGCCCATAGAAGTTTTTTTCAGATACTTAATTTCTGAAAATTATGGCTTTTGATTCATATTTCAAACAAGAATGGTTTTTTGTTTCTTGCTATATTGTACCACATATTCTTGTTTTTCATTCTTTTTAAGAGTTAATGACCTCATCAACTTTGTTTTTTCATATCACCTGTTTTTAGGGCCCAACTGGAGTCCCAGGATTTCCTGGTTTAGATGGTGTTCCTGTACGTATTAAATGAATATTTCTTTATAAAAATTACAGTTCCTATAAATTCATAGCAAGTCCTCTAACAGAATAGTACACTCACTAAATTGTTTGGCTTTATACTTATTGATATCATTTCTCTCACAGAGTTACATGTTTTGCAAAAATATAAAATAACTAGGTTAACTTCAACTGTGTTTACTATCGATAACAAACGCCACCAAACCCCAATGAGGTAAGTACAGAATTTTCATGCAGGAGTGGGGCAGCGAAGGCAGAGACTACCCATGGCCATGTAGCATGTGTCAGAGCTAGGCTTAAAAGCAGTGTATTTCTTTTCTCAGGCTCTCTAGCAGACTGTAGTCTCCTTGGCACATTCTTAACATCTCTGAAAATATCTCAGATGATGCACTGGTTTTTGTTCAAACATTCTGATTTTTGCTTGTAGTCCTTTTACAGGAAAACCCCAACCACTGACTTCAGTAATTTTAACTTGAATTAGGACTGAATAAGCGAAGTGGGTCCTAAATATATCTTTATAAGCATGTGATTATGTATTTTTATACATGTCTTCTTCAGTGTGAAAATTGGTGAAATAATATCTTAGATACAGCATTTTTCAAAATACTCTACTAGAACTGAATTCCTGTGATGTTACTGGTTTCATATGGATCAAACAAAGTTAAAACATTGAATTTTGAAAGTGAAAACAGAACCAAGAGCTGAGTGGGTGTTGTAGCATCTGCTTCTCAGCTGTCCACATTTGACAGTGGGACTTTTGCAAAATGTCTGGATAATGTAGAGGTCACAAGGCCAAAATTTGGCATGAAAAAAAAAAGTATTCCCAAGAAATGTGTATTCTTTTTGCAAAAATTGTTAATTTAAAAACAGTGTGCACAAATTAGAATGAAGGATTTAAAGACAGGAAGAAGGCAGAATCGACAGAAGCATTTCAGGCAAATGACCAGGATACTCTCATGATGATTTTTCCATTTCCCTCAAAAAATTAATTTTGGGTCAAAATTAATATTTTTTCCTTACAAAAATCTTTAGTTCTGTGAAAAATAGATTTTTTTCTCCAAGAAAAAAATATTCCAAGAAAAATCTCATTGTTTTCATTGCCTGGCTCCTAATTTCTACTGTAACTAGTCCTTATCTGGGCACTGGTTAGTTCTTGCTAGGTTAGAAAAATCACAATCTCTGTGATTACTGTGTCCTGTTTTTCCTTGTTTTATCCTAACAATTTAAAAATGTGAGGCTGTTTGAGATGACTTTTGTGGGTTTTTCTCAGCTTTACAGCCACAAGAAAGACTATAGCTAGAGAGCAAAAAGTCTGTATTCTCTGAGAAGACAGAACATTACTTTGTCACTCTAGTGAAAAACACGGTCTGGTCCTCTTAACCAGTGTTGTCCCTGTTATATTTGCTATGCATCAAAAAACCCAAATAAACAATAGACTTACATCATTTTTTCTACACCACAAAAAATTCTATTCAGAAGAGAAAACATTTCTAATGCAAAAGAGTATGGAACCAGGACCACTGTGAGATGTCATCTCATTCAGATCTGAGATATATTTGTTTCTGAACTGTTCTGTTAATTTAAAAAGTAATTCCCCATTAATCATGGTGTATTTTTAATCAATATTAAACTGTCTTTCAGGGACTCCCAGGAAGGGAAGGACCCAGAGGCAAGCATGGTTTGGACGGCTGCAATGGCTCAAGGGGAGACCCAGGATTTCCAGGCGAAAACGGTTATATAGGACCAAGAGGTCCTTATGTATGTGAAAGGCATTCCCACTGTACATGTGCATTTCCTCTCCAAGCTAACAGCTCTTAAAATGACTCTTAGACTATGGCATCAGCTTCACAGTGCTGCACAGGGAATTCCCAGGCATTCTTACTCAGATTAATGGGAGTGAAACACACTGTCTTAACAGATGAAGCTTGAATGTGAAATAAGCTCCTATATCCTTGAAGTACATAAGGCCCCCTTGAGAGTTGAATTCTGACTTGTTTCCCCAGAATGCAGCCACACCAGCTGAGAAGGAGTAGCCTGAAACCACCATACCATTCATCAGTGCTTGAAATTTCTTTAAAGCATTATTAGTGGGGACATACATGAGATGACTAAAAAATAAGTGGAAAGTTCAACAAGCCTAAGTCCTGTTACACTCTAGGATTTTGTACCACTTTTTTACACATCTGTGCTCTGTGCACTCCTAGTCTTGCCTGGGTGTATATCTGCATATGCAGAGATCATTTCACAGTTAAAATGTTTGAAATTAACACTTTAATATTTGTTTACTTCTGCTGTTAAAATGGAAGGCACTTTAAAAAAGTTTTAAGTAGCTGTATGCAGATAAAGATTCATGTCAGTAAGGGATATAAATTACTGTAGCGCCAAAGAAATTTTGCTGAACAGATCTAGTCACCATCAGTCTTTGATTTTTTGTGGAAACAAGTTTTAGTTCTGAATGAATAAGAGCTGATGAGCTGGTCTAACAGCTTCCCTGAAATTTTCGAAGTAAAACAATAAAAACAACTGAAGTTTACATGAAAAATCAAATGTTTTTAGTGAGAGCTAAATAAAATGCTGAATTTAGCCATTAGAAAAATGTGGAGAGGGTGCCAGAGTGTAATGATGCTATTAAAGATAATAGCAATTAGAATAAATAACAGTTTTAATCTTGGACTTGTAAGAAATGCTATGAAATACATGACACGATAAAAAACTTACTAATAACCTCACTTGTTATACCTCTGAAAGTAACTCATTACTTCTGCTGAAACTCTAATTTCACCTGTATTTTCTTACTTACTATGGCCTTCAAAATAATTTTACTTTATGTAATTAGCCAAATGACATAAAGGAAAAATGAGACATGGGACAAATCACAGCATAAATCCTACCAATTTCAGGAGCATGCTCTTTGGCAGGCCTAGAGAAGTATCTGCAACCTACAAAAACAGAGAGACACAATAGGCATGTAGACTTGGATATGCATACTAAAATTCCAGTGCAAATTAATTTAGCTACCCAGAAAAACAACACATAGTAACCATATTTTCTTGTGTGCAAGAATGCTCTTCCAATCTCTCTATGCAGATTGCCTATTTTAAAATCGATTTGTTGCACCAGGTACTAACTTGACTGTACTTTACAGCCAACATTTTTATCTTATTCTTATTTATAACATTGTCTTGTATAATTTTATTTAACACTGTGTACATATCCATCGACTTTACCTCATTTACCTTGTTGGAATATAAAGAAAGTAATTTCTGTTTGTAAGGCCTTACCTAAGTCATATAGAAGATAACAAACTGAATCTAACGAAAATATTTTATTTTAGAAGAGACCACATGTAAAATAATTAAAGATAAATACAATTTTTGATCTGTTTCATGTGTTCCCTAGCAGCTGTTGTTTACCTGTAATATGTATCCAATCTACTGTAGCTGTAGCCAGCTGCAGGCAGCTGTAATTCTTCCTTTTATTGTACCATTCCAGGGAGAAATACCTTTCCTGTTTCATTCTGACTGCAGGATTTGGACAACCAGTTTATGATATCATGAACACTGTACCAGTACAGTTTTAAAGTGGTTGACAGTGTCCCATTTTATTGAACTCAGTGGTCAAGTGGTTAACTTAGTTAAATTATATCCACTGTATTTGGATTTCAAATGGAAAAACTTCAGAAATAATGTCTTTATGTATCTGTTCTTCAGATACGTACATATCATGCTCTTAACAGTAAATTGGACATTACAATTTAATTTTGCAAAAGAAATCATCTGTTCCTGCTAGGTCAGATTGAGTTTTTGAGGGTGCTACAATTAGCAGAGTTTTATAAAGGACCCCACGGCACCCCATGGGAACTTAGTTTTTAAAATCCGGGGCTCTTAGGTATCAGATTTTTTTTGAAGACTGAAACAGGTTTCCTAATAGATGGAAATATTCAATATTATGCTTTTAATACAGTCCATGCTTTCATTTTTTTAACTGTATGCAGTATCACTCTAAACACTTCTGAATCACAAAATGAGCTATTGTAGAAGGTACAGTGCTAGTACTTAAATCCACTGCCTTCCTGAAAGAAAAAGAAGGCATATTGATACTAAAGGCAAGATTTGTGAAGGTGGTAGAAAATTGAAGGACCCAAGTACTTAGGAGCACCTTAACAGAGCAGGAGTCCAGAAGATGTGAGAAGGTGTTTTGCTCAACTGTACAGAAGGTTTTGTTAGATAAAATGATCATTCATGATCCTAGTGGATTACCTTGTGATGTAGGGACACCAGAAAGTCACAGCCTGAGAAGTTTTCATACAGTCTCCATGGAAATGTAGGATATCAGTAAGTGGATCATGTTTTAAAAGACTCTTTTTCTTTAAAGGGAATTCCGGGGCAAAAAGGAGAAAAAGGAAACTCGGTGTATATTTCACATTTTGGAAAAGGACCTCCAGTAAGTATCTGATTGTGAAAAAATCATCTATTGTAGGAGAACATGTATGGTAAATGTAATTGTTCCATTACTCCACAATAGTTAATAAAACTTGGTGCAAAAAAAAAGAAATTAAAAACATATATATAACTATAACAGATTGTTTGTGATCTTAATATCTGTAAAGTTAGAAAATACCCACAAGAAAGCTTGAGCTGGCTCATTTGCTAAATGACTGTCATTACAGGGAGAGAGAGGTGATCCTGGACTCCCTGGCATGCCTGTAAGTACAGTCAGTGGGTTCTGTACCTGCTTTTTTGTCTTGAAAACCTTTCAATTTTTTCTCCTTAGTATGCTAAGAAATATTGGGGTTTCTCCCTGCCTGCCTTAAATAGCAAAATTCCAGAATAAAATCTGAGAAACAATAATCTGTATAGTCTGTTTCCATGGCCAGTTCATGCTGGCTGAAAAGGAGCAGAAACAGATCTGTCCCCACCTGCATTAGCTGTGTGTGGAGCAGCTGATGCCCTGGTACTCACAGAATATTTCCTCTGTGAAATCCAAGATGTGACACCTTCTTCTAGAGTATCTGATGGATCTCCCAAGAACATGTAGCACTCTGCCATATTCTGGCCATAAGAACATGCAAGAAGAAGAGAGAGTTTAATTTTGTTGCTGAATCACACTCTTTATGGCTTTGGGTTCCTCTTGTTGTGCCTTTCAAAAAGGTGTTCACTGATGAGCTGTGTCAAGTCCCCACACTGTAGCACAATTGCTGACAAAGTATACTCTCAGTGCATTAATAATGCATAACTGTGCCTTGTCCAGTATGACCCAGAAACTGGTGCTGGGCTGCTCTAGTCACAGGGAGATTTCAGGCATGGAGTAAGCTGGTGTAAGATTCTGGGTGGAATCTAGTGGCCAGTAGGCTGAGTCCAAATGATAGAGGCATTTTGGAGGGGCTTGTTTTGTATAGAAAAGGGCAAGTTCTTGCTGTCTTCACAAAAAGACCTTTTGCCATCTTTTCCAGGGACCTAGAGGGTCAAGAGGTGCAACGGGCCCATCAGGATACCCAGGCCATCCAGGCTTGCCTGTAAGATCACCTCAGTTCTACAGCCTTGCCTTTGGATAAGCATTCTTTCTTGTCTACCCATTTTAGAACTTTTCCTAATGTGAATCAAAGCCTAAAAGTAACTTTTGAGGCAGGTGATAAGATAGATGTTTGCTTTACCTTATGAGTTTGGAAGTTGAGGAATACGTTGTTCCTTCTTGTGTCTGTGTGAACATGTTTCAGCCTGGCAGTCTGTGGTCATGGAGAAATGCTCCTAGTGCTCTCACCTTAATCCCTTTTCCCAAGACCACCTGTGGGAGACAGGAAAGGGGGAAACCGGAGTTCAGCCCTCCTGGAAGTAGTGACCAAGTGAAGTAAATTGCACTTTGGAATAGGCACACCCCAAGAGAAAATTCTGCCTCTAGGTCCTACAGGCAAGAGGAAATAATTTTCAAAACAAGCAGTCTCTAAATCAGACATATTAACTTGTCTTCATTCTCTTTTAAAGGGTATTCCAGGTTACCCTGGTTTGCCAGGTGAACAGGTAGGTAATGACTTCTGAAGTTGTTGGTGAAATAATAATTTATACAACTATTTGAAATGTTCCTTATGTTTAGTTGTTCGCAAGTGTTTTGAAAACATTTCTTGATTAAACTCTAATGTTAGTATTTTCTGATCATGCTGAAACTGTGTACATTCTTTATCAATTAGGGAAATCCAGGGATTGGAGTGGATGGACAAAAGGGGGAGCCGGTAAGAAAAGAAATAATATTAAATATGTTATTGCTGTAGAATTAGAAGAATAATACAGTCTTGTTGGGTTCCCTGGAACCCATTCATTTTTGGCTTTTTCTCCTGCTAATTGTGCTAGAACAGAAGTAGTAATACGAGTTATTGAATCAATTAATTCGGAGCAGAAATGATTCCTGTAGTGAGCTGTATTCAGGAATCAAGCATATTCTGAAGATTTTGAAAAGCAACAATCAATGTTAGTTATCATTTACATACATTCTGGACAGATACTGCCTAGGTAATCACAACAGGATTTGTGATTACTTAGTGACAGGGGCTGGACCAGATCAGTTCCTGAATCTCATCTCTTGCTAAGTCCAGAACAGATGTCAAGGAAAGGGTGTAAGAAAAGGACAAGCACATAATAATAGTTCCTCTACCAGTCTCTACCTATTTTAGCATACTCAGGGTATATAGAACCAATGTGGAATATTTGATTTTTCTTCTATGAATTTGTGCAATCAGTTCTTAGAATTTGTGCAAGTGTCTAATATACACAACTTTCCATAGAAAATCAATAGTTTCATTTCACATTCCCAAAGTCTTGTGCTCAAAGGCTTTGGTCTAGAATATGAGAGACTGTATGTACACATAAGACATTTGACAGTCCTGTAACTACTGTCTCCACAGCAGATTTGGACCAGGAGCCAGGAGTTCTCATTTATTTCCTTAGCTGTAACGTTATTTTTAATGACTCAGGAGAATAGGAGATTAGATTGCCAGCCTTACTCATCTGGGCAGATGGTAAAGAGGTTTACAGATCTCAGTGCAAACCTTTATCTTCAGGTAATTAGTACATTTTCAGTGAGTACAGAAATATACAGTGCTGTAGGAAAATAAGGAAAATAAGCTGTGTCACTGAAACACTGCTTGGAACAGAATGTCTCTGCTGTTCCTTTGGCTTCCACAGGGCGACATCGGACTGCCTGGGCTGCCTGGGTCACCACTGTTAGTTGGACCTCCTGGAGCTCAGCTGTTCAAAGGACAAAAGGTGTTAATTTGTTGTCGTATTTAATGGTGCTCAACTTGGCAAGTACAATTCTGTGACATAATTTAGGCAAGGATGGCACAAGGCAAACCAATCTTTCTGTAAGAAAACACCAGCTGCAGCAGAATCCTGTGTTCAGCACCCTTCCTACAAGCTTTCAGGGGAGGACACCCCATGTGTACTTTAGCTCATGTCCTGAAGGGAAGAGTATCTTGATGCAGAAAAGAAATATTGCCCTTGTTTTGGTTTTCTTCACTTTTTGTCATTAGCAAATCGTATTTCAGTCATCTTGGCAAATTTGATTACTGTGCTATTGAATCTCTTTTGTGGCTCTTCACTAATACTTTAAATTTTGCACATCACTGGCAACTGTACTCCAATCTACAGTTTTGAACTAACCCTAACCCTTCTAGGGTGCTCTTTTTAATATAAAAATTAGGTGTGATTTTGTTGTCAATTTGTATTGCAAGTTTTATAATCACAGAATCATAGAATGGTTCATGTTAAAAGAGTCTTTAAATATCAGCTAGTCCCAATCCCTCTTCCATGGGCAGGGACACCTTCTACTAGACCAGGTTGCTCAAAGCCTCATCCAGCCAGGCCTTGAATGCTTCCAAGAATGGGGCATCCACAACTTTCCTGGACAACCTGTACTTCTTCAACATCACACCTACTATAGCCAAAGCTGAGTGGCTTAGAACATTAGAATGTTTGTACCCCTTGTTATTTTTTAACAAAAACTGTGTTACAGAGCCCATATTGGAACCTCTGTGTCCTCAAGTCTGATTTCTTCAAATACACAAATGAAAAGATGAAGCTGGCATTTCCAGCTCCTGCAGCCTCAACTCAGGGAACCAGTAGATTTCACATGGTGGATCTTGGGCTTTGATCATGCAAATGGTTGCTATACAGGTGTAGAAAGAAGAGAGAAAGGACCAAAAGAACCTCCATAAGCTCCCCAAGTTACTGGGAAGTGGGACATTTGCTGCTGTACAACACATGACACAATCATGGCCACGTAAGCAGCCATGCACCCCATTCAGACTGGGGCTGTGCTCAAAAGTTTAGATTTATGCTTGTGAATAGTTATATCAAACCAAGAAGAGCAGCAAATTAAAAAAAGAACTACTGTCATGCATGTTTGTAGGAACAAAGCCCTGACCAGCAGGTCAAAGTGAAAAGATACATCTATCTCCTTCCACAGTCATTATGCTGGTTTGACAGCATTAACAGAAATAAAGATAAGTACATAAATGTTTTTCATGCTTTTCTTGTGTCTAGGGCACCTAGAGAAACACACCTAGTGCTTAAAAAAATACTGTTTAACAATTCTGATTCAGACCAGGACTTTAAAAAAGTTAACCAGCACATAGGCATATCCTGCTTATTAATATACACAAAAACTTTCCTTTTATATGTAGGGCCAAAAAGGATTACCTGGGATAACAGGATACAGAGGGCCACGTGGACCCAAAGTAAGTAATGGGACTTCTTTTTTTCCATGGTGCTGGCAAAGTCCTTCTGTGGTTATTATGTTAAACTTCTAAAGCACAGCATTTTTTGCTGTGAAATTTAATCACCACCTAAATCAGTGTGAAAGCAAAAATATTTCAAAACCCTTTGGAAAATCTTTCTGAGTCTGTTTTATACATACTGATTGAGTGTTGCCTGGTAGCAAAAGGTCAGTGTTGTTTCCAGTTGGGCTGTTGACATAATGGATTGGAACAGGGAAGAAAATACAAGTACAGATTATTTGTCCTCAAGAAGAGAAACAGATGATCTGAATGTGTTCTTAATGGGGCATGAGGTATATTTACCACAGTAGGTTAGGAAAAGACTTTTACTTCACATTGTGGATATCCCCAAGGGTAGAGAAGGCAGAGCCACCTGCTTGGAGAAAGAGTTGCTCTTTACTGTCTATTCTACATTTTCTTTTCTTTCTGTCAGCACGATCAATTTAAATACTGATGTGCCAGAGGAGGAAAATCCACAGGCAGGAAGCTACCATATCACAAAAAAATCAGAGGATATTTGGAGACAAAAATAATGACTCTAGTTTATGTTAAAAACCTAATTAGCTTTGTAGCAGAAGAAAAGAAACAAGAAGCATGAACATCACATTTCTGAGTCATAAGTCTAGCACTTTTTCAGAAGTTCATTTTCCATCATTGAAAGACCACTGGTACTTGGCACTGGAAAAGAGAACAAAGCTGATCTTTTTCTATCAGATTTACACTGAAAAAGATGGGCTTCATATGCATGCTCCAGTACTAGTTGTCTATGTAAATGATAATACATGCACTTGTTAGTCATGAGCAGGAACAGAGAAATCAACTGAAGCAGTTCAAATTATGCCCAAACTTAAAAAAAAATATACAAATTCAACTGCTGAAAGAATATGAAGCTTAGAGACCAGAACAGGTTCCTCAAATAACTGGAGTTGCTTAGGCACTGCTGGTGATGCTGTGTGAAGTCAGCCCCATTGACTGAGCCTCACAAGTGAAACAAGATCCATCAATGTAATATATACATCATTTAATAAACATGCACAAAAAGTAAAATTTATGGCACACTTCACTGAGCATCTTGGTTAAAAAAAAAAACCTATTTTGACTGCTCTAGGGTGTACTTGGGAGAGGAGAAAAGGGTGAAAAAGGCCTTCCTGGATTCCCTGGATTGCGGGTAAGAAAGTTGCACAATAAATTATATCACAAATTCACTATAATTAGGCAGTTTAAGTTTGCAATTTCAAGAAAGACTTCAAGGATTTTTTTAAACTAATCTGTCATCTTCCTGTATAGAATATCTAGGAGACTTGCCCTGGGAGTTACCCTGTCTCAGACTTAAACATAAGCTCATACAGACTTTCCTTGGAAAGAAAGTAAATCTGTAGGGTTATCCTCTAAATATTTAGACCTGGACAAAGCTGCTCTGCAATATCACAGCACTAACACAGTAATTTTAATGTTCTCCATACGTGTCAATGGCAGTTTTTTACAGCAACTTTACTTGTGCTTGGTTTGCCTAACAGTGCTGAAGTGGAGCAGCATTCCACCACTGTGCTTGATGCAATATGGTAAAAAAATTAAGTGAAAACCCGACTGGCTTGCTTTGGTCTATAGTTCTAATTCATGTTCATTTCTCATAGAAACTATTTGCAATGCTTTGCAAAGTTTTTGGAAGATATCCCAAGTAATATATATCTGTGTAACATTAACTGTCAGCAGTTCTGAATAGGTTTAATTTTGAGTAAGTTTTTACTGTTTTAGCTTACAGTCTACTTGCTTTTATTAGGGTGATCCTGGTTCTTATGGACCTGAAGGTTTTCCTGGAATGAAGGTATGAAGGCATATACTATAAGCAGCTCCCTGAACAGTGGGATCAGTGAGATTTTTTTTTTCTGTGGATTTGTGCAGATTTGGAATTTCCACATACTTCACCGCTCAGATTGCATTCCTTCCTTTCTATTCTGCAACCTGCTGCCACAGAAGCTGTATGAACTCTGTGTCTTTGAATTTCTGCCACTCTTTGAAATTTGGCTGAAATTTGCTAATGGAATCTGAAGTTGCAAGGAGGAGGAAAAGTCAGTGGGACACACATACAGCATAATAGAAAAGTTATGCAGCATATTAACTTTGTTTTTTATGGTGATGTTGTTTGTGTAATTTTGTGGTGCATGCATGTTTTGTTCATGTTTCTGGCTTGAGAAATTCCAGTAATGCTAAGTCTGCTACATTTTACTTATGAACTTAAAACATCTTACTGGAATAAAGAACAATAGATGTATGTACATAGATCTTTATCTTGCCCAAATCTAGTTAAGGTAGTGATCATGCTATTCATAAATCACATTAATGTATAAATAGTTGCCTCTAGAGTTATGTTCCAGGTGACTGTTTTATCTGCAAAAATACTTTTCACTTTGTTTTTCCCTCCTGCCTACCTAAACAGTTTGATTACTTGCTGGATGAGTATATTAGAAAATCATAAAAAGAGAAGAGAGCTGATATGCAGCTCCTTTCCATGCAGTAGTTAAAAAGAGTCATTCAACAGGCAGCAAACCAAGCTGTATTAAGCAGACAGTCTATCAGAGTCTACTGGTATGTATTCCAGCTAATTCTGTGCCCCAGCTTTGCTGAATCTGCTGACCACTGTCTGAGCGACCTGGCAATACTTGCTGTGAATTTTCTACCACAGGAGAGTCTATGAAACACCACCTCTTGTACAAACCCAGTGAATTTTGTGAAACAAACTGTGGACACAATTATAACATAACAGTACTGGATGACTGCCTTACTGGGTTTTCCTCAATTAATTATGTCATAACAGATTAATCAAATTGTATTTATGTAATCCTTTCCAGGGTGAAACAGGAATCGCTGGTTTTCCTGGACAGCCTGGCTATCCAGGCATACAGGTAAAAAAATGACCACACATTCACACTCCTCTTCCCTCTGTACCAATGTTTCCTCCCAAATGTACCCACTTATCAGGCCATTTCCCTTTATACAGTCATAATTTCTTTAAAGATTTACTGTTTTCATGATGGGTATAGTAACTCATCACCGTGGTAGTAAATAACAATGTAAGAAAACATTCCTAGCTGGGGCATGTGAAAGTGGGAATTCTATTTTACATACCATAGGAATTGTTAATCCCAATGGCCAATAGTTACCTGCAAATATACCAGGATAGCTACCTAATCCATGAATTGTAGTACTCTGCAAGGTATTCATGGTTGAGCTGCATTCCCCAGGGAGGTATGTGAGGTAAAGGAAGCTGCTATCTAGTTAATAATATGATCCTATAAACCAGGATGAAAACTGGCCTCAAATGAGGTGGCAAATTTCCATACAGATGGGCTTGTTTGCATGATTTACCAAAATCTTTTGGCATGTGTTCAACCTGTTCACATAAGTAATTGTTCCAAGGTGTTTACCAGAATGGTAAGGAAGTTGGACTCCTTCACACCAGCTGTGTTTAAACATTTCCTTCTTGGCTCACTTAGATGACAGTGTCTTTTATTTTACAGTACATGCTGCTTTCCGTTAGGGATTAGAAGTGTAGGTGTCACAGCCCAGGGCTAAACAGTAAAAGAGGAAAATATTTAAAGTGTGGAAGAGATGCTTAAAACAATTTCAGAAGACCCAGGTGTCGAGCCTAGTGACATTTCAGGACACAAATTTATGGAATTTTCTTCTGCAGGCTTCAGAATCAATGAAATTCTGACTGCTGGCTCATACTGTAATTCTGAGTAACAACAAAGACTTGAATGAAGGGAACTATTATATTTCCTGTGGAATCTACAATGCTAAAGCACACTCAGAAGAAAAAAGCAATTCTGGATGCTACCCTAGAGGGAGTAAAGCAGCAGTGAGTCTAGCCAGGGGGGAAGGCCTAAGGAGTCCTGGGATAGGGTCCAAGTGGTCAGAAGTGTATGAGGAAGAGGAGAAGTGAAATGCTGCAATGCAGAATGTGGATGACAGAATCATCAGTAGAGACATCAAGTTTGAAAAAGCTCATCAAAGTTATTACCACAGTACAGAGGACAGAAACAGCATTGCAGAAATTGTGACATTAATGAACTTGGCTTAAATATTCTGGAATACAAAAGTCAAGGAGTGTTTATTTCTCTCTGAAAAAAATTTTTTGAAAGCTGCATATAAGCCAGTAAATTTTCTTCAAGAGATTTGCATAAAAATCACCTCTGTTATAAATGAAAGGTTAAGATTGGAACACACTCTACATAATCTGTTGTGACACAAAGAAGTAAACTGTGGCTGGTGCAAACTTGTCATAACTAGTATGCAGCTAAAGACACAGTTGAAAGCACACAAATATAAAGCAACAATTAGGTCTTCAAGAAGCATGTTTAAAAATGAAAAATGACAAACACATGAAGTAAATAAGTAAAAGTACAATAAAAACATCTGGCTTAGTCACAGACTTGCTGTCAAAGTTAAGACTGCCAGGAGAATGCTAGACCAGCTTCTTCAGCCAAGATTTCAATTATGTGGTCATACCTGGGGGGAAAAATTGCCCACAGATATTACTCTTCCTCCCCTTTGGCTATTATCAGCTTCACAACATGGTGATATCATTTAGATACTAATTAAACTGAAACATTGCATGTCAGATTTAAACAGAAAATTCATTGCAGTCCAATACTCCCAAAACATAGATTCAAATCTTAAGTGTTTTGTTGTTAAAAAGTTCTCACCCTGATGTACAAATTGTTTTAGTTTGGGGCATCATTACCAAACTTGAGACAAGTAATTTCATAAACAGAGTAGTGCATTCCTCAGACTCCATTGATTAGCCCACAGCCTGAGTAGCCATCAGTTAACACTACAAACAGTAACCAGAAAAAAAATTACTTGTTGGTAAGGTTATGCTAAGGAAAAGCTTGAAGTCCTGCAGTAGTGAATCAGAAAGATGAAATTACAGTTGCTAATACACAGAGCAAAAGAAATCAAATCAAGTATAGACACAACTTAATAAAAAAAGGTTAACTAATACAGATATGCAAAATCCTGAGTGATTGCACAGATGCTGCAGTTTTGCTTGGGAAACAATTGGAGAAATCTGATTATTCCTGAAAGGGGCAGATCTATCCAGACTGCATCAACTGTTCAGCTGGTCACACCAGCTGTTGCTTATGATCCACTAAAAATCACATGCACTGAAGGAACAAGAATATGATTAAAACTTCTCCTGGGAATAGCCTGTTCTTGTGTAGATTTTTCTGAAACAAACATCTTCAAAGAAAATCTAAGATGCATTTAGATTTAAGGTGTAGAGACTCAGAAAAAAACCCCAGTTGCATTGAAAGTAGATTTCATCTTTAAAAAATGTTAACTGTTGCTAAAAGCAAAGAATGGACTTCCAAGGAATTGTTGCCATACCTTTTGACCCCTAAGCCTGGATGCTGACAAAACTATATTTTTTTTAATAAACTATTGGCAAGTTGAGTCTCCTGAAGTTTTTATGGGAAGAGAAAACAGTATCAGTCAACAAAATAATCCAAACAGATATATGTCATTATGTAGGAGTGTACCAGCGGTGAAAACACAGCAAATAGGCAGGTGCCATCCCGAGAGGGGCATTAGACCTAAGAGCTTAAAGCCAGATTTCCAGAGACCACAACCGGAATTTGTCTCTTGAGATACCAAGAACAGAAATGTTTGACCTTGGCTCATTACTCTTCAGTTCTTTCTTGTGTTCTGGTTGTGTCATTTTCAAACCAGCACAAAAATTATATAAGACTTGGGCCAAATACATCTGTTGTACAAATCTTTGATTATTTATCATCATTAAATTAATTTTAAATCTCAAAATCCTTTCTAAATTTATCAGAGGAGGAAAAATGCTAGATTTATGTTTTCTTTCCTGCCACACAGAAGGCTCTTCTGTGTCATTAGGGAAGACAAATTTATGTTCCTGCTTGAAAGAACCAAAGATGACACAAGGATATTTTTTCATTCTGCAAGATACAGTCAAAGGAAACAGCCCAGAGATCAAGAGGGCAGCAGTCAGTGACAGAGCTGTCTAATTACTGCAGAGACAACAATTTTTTTTTTTAAAGCCAAGAAAGAGGCATAGAGGCCTTGTTTTCACTTGTGTAATGGGTATCCAGTTTTGCAGTCACAGTTCTCCTTGTCTGTGTCCTAAAAGGCCCTGGAGTCCAATCCTGGGAATGCAGCCTCACTACGCAGTTCCCACATGGACATTCTTGTTTTCTCAGTTCCCATTTGCTGAAAAAGGAGGGCTGATTCCTAATCTACAAAGCAAAAGGTCTAATACAATTTGCCACATAAAAGACTTCCCTAAAGTCCTCTTCACTTGCAATTCTAAGTATCAAAATCCAAGTTAATTTAGAAATCCTCCAAGCAGAAGTGATTTTCCTCACCATTAGTAAGCACTTTTATGTTTCCCTAATGTAGATGTTTTAAACTTCTTAGAAGAGCTTTGAGTATCTCTTACCATTGTTAATAGCTATTAGACTGTGAAACTGTTTTTCTTTATGCTTATCTGTCATAGAAGTAATTTCCTAATTCTGATATAGAATTTCTGTCATTTTTAATTACAGATTGGTTGTTAAAATATCTCGATTAAATTGATACTGATTTACTGTGGTTGCGTCATCTTTACAATAAATGAAATCAAATACAGCAATCACATGTTCTGAAGAGTCAAATAGATATGTGTGATAGTTATATTACTGTTTAGTCACTGGTATCCTGAAAGATAATGATTATTTTAAATCTTTTTGCTTGGTTTTAAATGCTGTAAAGTGTCAAAATCCTTGGTGGTGTGTGCCACATCCTTACATACCTCCCCATTGTTGAAATATTCAGTTACATTCTAGTACACTATATATTTGTAAATAAAAAAAAATATTGTTGGATTCTTACAGGGGGATCCAGGAGAAGAAGGGCCCCCAGGTCCTCCTGGAGCTGGTGGAACTCCACTGCTTCCTATAAAAGGTTATATCTGTTTTTGACTTGTCTTTGTGCTGTATAAAGTGCAGGACCTGTTTTGCTAACGTGTGTGAAAGTGGTCAGTAGGGGTACAGGGGACAGAATCCTAAAACATTCCTCGTGGCCACATGCTGTGTTTGTGTGTTTGGCCACGCTTTTGTGTGTTTGTTTGTCTCGCTGATGTCCCTGGAACTCCGTTAAACGTACAAGTGTCAGATTAAATGTTTGTGGGAAAGATTCGTGCATACAGTCACAAGTACATCTGAGGGACTCTCTTGTTACTGGACCTAAGCATATTTACAAAAAAGCTATGAAAAATAATTCCTCTTTTCAGTATTGCCACAACACACAGATTTTAGACTGCAATCAAGCTTCCTATTGCGTAGCAGGGGCAAAATCCTGGGACTAGTATGCCCAACAGAATACCTGTCAATGTTATTACCTTCCTCCCTAGACCTCAGGCTGGGTTTTTATGTCCCAGCTCCCTTTATCCCGATCTTTATCATCAAATTGGTGAAAAGATGTGTGGAAATTCTTATTTCATAGCAGGAAGCAGTGGGGAACAGCCGGGTCTGCTGCCTGGAAGGTTTTGCTTTTGCATCTAATACTGGGGGAGTTTGTCTTGTGAGAACATTTCAACAGAGAACTCCTCATAAATTGTGTTTCCAGTGCAGCACTAGAAATTTCTTGTGATCACAGAAGTAAGTTACAACAAAACCCCAGTTCAGCAGAACCTCCCCATTAGATAGGGACCTCATCCTAAAATAAATTAAATTTTTTCCACAAACTTCTGTGGTTTCCAGCCCATACAACAAACAACTTAACCCCATGCTTAATACCCAAGTAACATTCAATCATGTGCATGGTGTGTGAGTGGATACAATCTTCAGACAGAGGCCTTTAGCACAACAGAGAACAGAACTACTGCCAATATTTTCTTTTTCCAATTTAATGAAGCTGTTTACATCTGATTCAGGTTTTCTTTATCAGTATGTAATTGCAATTTTAAATTTTTTTATTTGTAGCAATTTTGAAAATATACTTTTAAAAATCTGGATAATTTCAGCTAAGGTGATCCTGAAATGACCTCCCTGTGTGCACTGCCAAAGCACATAACATGAAATCCATATTTATTTTAAATGCTACATGTGTTTATTTTGGGCAAACATTTCTCTCAGCATTTTGTAATACATAGCACAAAGATACTTCTACAAAGTGATGAAGAGTTAAAAATGTGCTTGTGAAATGGGCTGGAATCCATAGAAAAGTAACCAAATCCTCCCACCTTAAAATTAAATTGTTACACATTTCAAATCATTTCATAAACTATTTTAGTCTTGTATAGTTTTCACATTATAACTTTGGTTGCAGTTTAATTTAGATATAAGCTGTCAATTCCATAAGGTGTTCAACTCACATATTTTTGTAATTCTCTGTAGGTCCACGAGGAGATCCTGGATTTCCAGGTCCTGTTGGTGAAATGGGCTCAGCTGGACCAATTGGTCCTTCAGGCCTTCTAGGAAGACCAGGATACGATGGAAGAAGTAAGAGAAGTAGAGGACAAATGTGAACTATACACCAGAAGGAAAGAAAGCAGCTGAAAGAAAACTGTTCTTTGTTCTTGCTTGATGCAAGACTGTTCAGTAAAAATATTACCTCAGCACTTAATAGCTAAAAATGCAAACAAAATGATCCAAGCAGAGCATTAGGAATGTCTAGAAACGGAACAGGAGACAAAGGAGAATACTACCATGGTAAACCCATGTAAACCCACACACAAAACTGTGTCTGGAGTGCTGCACTTGAAATTTCTGTTCTCCATCTCAAAAAGATATGAAGGGAGGTGCTGAGGATGACTTTGCTCTGTATGAGGAGCTAGAGAACTGGGATGTCTGGAAAAGACATAATGGAGGGAAAGAGGAAAAGAAGCATTTGAACACCTACAGCAGGAACCTCTTTTCTTGTGGATCCTAGAAAACCTAAAGATTTGGATTTAAGCCTTTGTTATATAGAAGGTGTTTTTCACGACAGTCCTGAATGGTCTGGAGTTTTCTCCTTGGTATCTCTCATTACTGTGAAGCTGTATGGGCTGTTTACCTTTCTTTTTTCACAGGTCTGCCTGGCCTGCCAGGAGTAAGTGGGGCACCAGGACCTCAAGGTTTTCAAGGGGACCCTGGTTTGCCTGGAACAGGTGAATTAATCCCAGGAAGACCGGGATTTCCTGGACCACCAGGCCTACCGGGACAGCCAGGAAGACAAGGGTTACCTGGACTACCCAGTAGGTTCAATAGCAATTCATTTAACAAGAATAAAATTCTGCAGATTATTAGAACCATTGCTTTTGTTGGTCCTGCAAATAACAGAGAAATGAAAAGTGCATTTTGACAGATATTTCAAACTTTACGTGGGATGTTGAAAACATATTTTTCCTATTAGCTTTTGATCAGAGAGATTTCAAGATTTTCATAGTTTTCTGGGTGATTTAAACCCCCAAAAGTAACACAGACATTAAAGTTCTCTAAGAATATACTACCTGAAGTTAAAAATACTGAGGAGGAAACCCAAATCTGCATCCTTTAGAAAAGAAACAAGTAAAGTTCTAAGTAGAAAAAAGTAGTCATGACAATGAGAAGCAATGTGTCAACATCAACTCTAGCCATACTGTCTGTTGCAGTATAATCTATAAACAGCAACTTGTAAAGCATTTAATGAGATCTCTAACTCTTCACATGAGAATAACAAGATAAGGGAGAGGAGGACACATGACCTAAGTTGTGGAAACAGTCAACCTGATTCATACTGGCTGTAAAATTTGCCTTTTCAAAGGTGTAATCTGTACTGACAGAGGGATCCCTGGAGAACCTGGAGCAAAAGGTCAGATAGGCCTTCCAGGAAGAAAAGGTGCAAAAGGAGAGAAGGGTAAGTTGGCCTGGATAACAACAATTTGAATATGAAACCTTTGCCAGATATGGCAGATCTAAATGTGCAAGAAGTTTATGGCAGCCTGGAGGATGAGGCCCATCAAAGTGCAGAGTTGCACGGCCTGTTGGCATTGGGGCTTCTGAGTCAGCAGAGTCCTGTTAGTGCAGAGGTACTCAGCACTGTAAAGGGAGACTGATAATCCTCTCAAGGTGAGATAACATGAGATAAAATGGTCTGTGCACTACTCACACAGAAAAGGAAAAGGACAGCATTATTTTTTGTGTATTAATTTTGCAACTGTTTCAATGTAATTTTGACACATTCATGTAGGAAGTCAAGGCCTCTGCTCATGTCGTGCTGGTCCTCCTGGTCCCCGTGGCATGCAAGGACCTCCAGGTGCTCAAGGAAAGAAAGGACAAATGGGATACCCTGGAAGACATGGAGAAAAGGGCGACCCAGGCATATCTGGTGCAGTGGGATCACCAGGGCTCCCTGTGAGTAGTTCCATGAGCTTCAGTAAATAACACCAAGTTACCTCTCAGGAGGCATTTAAGCAGAATGGTGGAGAAAGTGCCCTGGAAAACGACCTGAAACTTTTATCTACTTTAGCTTATTACAGTCCAGTGAAACAAGCTTTTACTTTTGGAAACAGACTTACTTTCTTCAATGTGCTTCATATAGTTTATCTTATGCCCCAGAGTGAGCAATAATTCAAAACACCACTTAATCTAACTGCTTTAGGAATACATTATAAGATAATTTATTGTTCTTGCTGTGATTTTGATCTACTTACTCTGGTCTGACATATGGAATGTACATCCAGGATGCTGCATGCAAAATGATGCCAAATAGAAGGTTTTTTTGATATACTTTCTTGTGTGTGAGAGGATTTTTTTTTTTTGAAAATATAGATAGATATGCCTGGCTTTATAACTGTTGCATTATGGTTGGGGTTTTGGGTTGTTTTGGGGGGTGTGTTTAGAGAGGTTTTTGTGCCTTTTTTTGTTATTCTTGGTTGGTTTTTGTTTTATTTTTTTGAGATTTGGTTTTGTTTTAATAGCAGAACTGGTTTTTTTTCACATAAGGAATTGCTTAAAAGTTTCCAGAACATTTTCTTTCAAAAGAAAAAAAAGCAAACAAATCCATTGTGAGTCTGAGAGAAGGAGGTAGAAGGGCTCTCATTCAAGTTCCAATAGTTTCATTACAAGGTTTACATTTCCTCTCCCTTTTTTTTTTTTTTTTCCTTAAAACTCTATTACCTGAGTGGTATTTGTGAGATTTCGATCTTTTTCTTACTTTTGAGAGTATGCTGTGGCACTTGTGGTTCTGAAGTAAGGCTTGAAACCTTGTCCTGAACTTTGCTGTTCTTAGGTTACTTAATTGAGAAACAAGGACAAAGTAATCACTTTGGAAGGAAATAATTCACATCAATACAGAAATGCTTTGGTCTAATGGACTCTTCTTCTCCATTTTTCTGCTCTCTTTTCTTCCCAAATATCTCATTTTGCTTTTCAGACACTAGTAACTCATCAGGGCCTACTTGAAGATCTAGACATTGTAGCAAATAGTCACTTCTAGTTTCAGATACACATTTTTCAGAAGTCTCCTGCCTGATTTAAAATTGTCAATCACATTATAAACAGTATTTGTTCCACCTATTTTTAAGAGAAAGATTTTGAATAACAGAGGAAGTTGCCTAAATAATACCCCAGTTTTTGTACCTTAGTGGCCTTTTACTTCTGTGTAGATTTGACATGGTTAAATATATTCATCCACATGAACTGTTGCAAGATCGGACCCTGGCCAAAGATATGAACATTGCACTCTGCTTGGAGAGCTGAAAGCAAAAATCAGCATAAAAATATCGAAGAGTATTTCTTTTCCCCTCTAAAGCTGTCAAGCCACACATTCATCTAAGAATACCATGTACCTAACTAGAGGCAGATGAAATTTTTCATTGATGGCTTTGTGGGTTTTCATTCATAAAAAAAAAAAAAAAAGCATTACTTACTTCCTGCTGTGTTCCCTTCTGGGAGGATAGCCTCATCCAGCAGTCACCACCCTCTAGAGATTCCTTTCCTCAGTGGATTGTGGGTTGAAGTCTGCAGTGGGAAGAGTTAATGAGTCATTTGTCTCTTCACATTCTTACGTTTGCAGTCCCACATCTGTACAGCCATGGGCCCAGTGCTTCTGGCGTTTAAATTTCCTTCAGTTGTGTATCTGTGCATGTGGCAGACAGAGTCAGGCTGGAAAGGCCATGTGCCATTCACACTCCTCTTCTTGATCATCAAAAGAGACAAGTGTGTCTTTTTGGTTACTTTAATTGGTCTTTTTTGGGGAAACCATACAATAGATAGATGTCTAATTTTCCCTTCAGTTCCCACTTTGATTCCTTGCTGGAGATAACTGACAACTCATTTTTCTTTGTCAATGATAAGGGGACTCCTGGTTCTGCTGGGGAGCATGGGGAAAAAGGAGAGAAGGGTGATCCAGGAAGAGTTAGAATAAAAGGTAAACACACATTTTACCATTAACCTTTTTGTTTTCCTATACAATGTCTAGGCAATAGTGTGAGAAAAACATATTAATTTACTCTTTACTCAATCCATTAGTTCAGTAAGTTACTGAAACCTAGAGGGCATATATATCCAAACTGTTCTCTTGGTACCTTCTCTTCTGCTAAACACAAGATCAACACAGTCTTTTGTGGTTTTTTCTCTGTAGCTGAGCCATAAAACAGTTTTAACAGCATGTTATTAATGCCAACAAATGACTTTGCATGTCATGCAGTTGATAATTGGGGTCTTCCAGAGGTCTGTACAGCAAGGACTAAGCAGAGTACAAATACTGTGAAATCATGAAGCAATATTATTGTACAGGAGCCACCTCCTAAAGTATCATATACCAATATCATAGCTGTTATCTCAAATTAAGCCACCAACATCCTTCTTGGGAAAACCTCAGTCTCAATGACTATTCAGATTCCTCTCCTATTTCTAAAAATTACTCCTGACCAAGCATTGAAGAGAAACAATAGGCCACCACTTGCACAACTGGAATTCTTGTAATTAAATAGATCAAAACCTCTCCACAGTTATGGTTATGATTTGCAAAAGCAAAAGAAACAGAGAACAATAAATTACAGCAATCTGATGGCAAAGCTTAGTTAGAAAGGCTAAGTTACTCAAACAAAAGATTGTCCTTCTTATTGTTTATAAAAAGTTAGCTTGGCTTTGGATGCCTGTGGGTTTTTTACAGATGTCAGAGCAGGGGAAAACATTTGCTTTTATTTGCAAAGGATTTCTTGACACAGCTGAATTAATCTTTGTGTTAGAACAGTTTTACTGTCCTTTTTGCAAAAGTTACTTTTTCATAAATATTGGTGCAAGAGAAATCAAGGGGGAGAAGAAAATAAAAACCCTTGGGGAATATTGATGCAAGTATTCTGCATCATACAGCACTGCTATATCCTGACTTCACTGAAATCAAGAATAAATCTGTGACTGGTTTCAATAGTAAAATATTTTAACTCTATGTATAGCATGAACAAAAGCCACATTCCTGTGGTGCCTGTGAACATGTCTTTTACAGAGAGAACAGGTTGTTCCATCAGGTATCCAACTACAAACTGCCTTCCTAAGCCTAAAATGCCTCATTAAGGAACGTGAATTCAGGGACTGGGAATTATCATGAAGATATGATCAATGGTTACCCAGCATTTCCTTGAGCAGAAATACCTCCATCCCCCAAAATTACTGCAAATATTTTTTTTTCTTCCCCAAACAATATTTTAAGGATTAAAAGGTGAAAGAGGACCTACTGGGGTTCCAGGATTTCCAGGCCAAAGAGGTCTTGATGGCAGAGATGGGGAACTAGGATTGCCAGGGGAAAAAGGAGCTGAGGTATGTTTGACTTCCCCAGATTTTTTTTCCATTTCAATGAACATATTATCTTATGAAAGGTTATGAAAGTTTTTATCCATTAAAAAATTGGTTTCTTGTACGTATTACTGTTTATTTTGGCATTCCTGATTATAATCTGTGCATATACTGTGTGCCGATATTATGGGATCAGGAAACAAAAAATACACAAACCCCTTTGTTCCTATTGACTTTGAATATTTAAAAATACTAATGTCATCCATGTAGTCTTTTCATTGTGAAAAAGTGTTTCTTCAGATAATTCTCAAAAATGCTTTTTCATAATCAAAGAGAGGGGAGAAAGTATCTCTTGTTACTTCTTACTGAGAATTTTTATTTCAGGGCGATTCTGGAGTGGCAATTCCAGGTGATAAAGGATTCCCTGGGCTCCCAGGACCTCCTGGGGTAAAAGGCCAGATGGGATTGCCTGGTCTGGGGCTTCCTGGCCCTCCCGGAGCCAGAGGTAGCCCCGGAGACTTTGGCGATATGGGTAGTGTTGGGCCACCTGGTCCAAAAGGCCAGAAAGGTAATTTGGAATGTTTACGTTACAAATGAAATAACAAAATACATGTTTGGATGTTTGGTGGCATCCATTATGGTTTAATATGTATTATATATTATATTAATATGTATTATTCTATATGTATATGTGTATACATACAGTGCTATTCATTTATGGTGAAAATAATATTAATTTATAGGAAAACACAATTTATACTTAAAGCTTGGCCTGGTTTCTGGCAATAAAAAATGCTTAGCAAAAAAAAATCTACAGTGATAGCTGTAAGATAGAATTGAAATGAAAATATTATTTCTTTCTTGCAATAGAGAGTATTGTAAAACAAATCGCCATGACAATTAAAAAAAAAAAATCTTTGTCTTTAAGAAATACAGCTGTATTACAACAATTTGAAATACTATTAATATTCTATAGAAAGAATCAAGAAAAATATATTCTTAGATCCTTCATCAAAACTTCAGTAATATGGAAGTAACAATGTGCATAAACAGTCACTTCATGTTTGCATATCTGGTTGGGTAGTTCCCCAGAAATATTACAGTAAGAGTTCAGACTCCACTTAATCTAAAATCAAATAGGCCAATTTCTTCTCCCTCTTGGTCCCTCCCTCAGGTGAAACTGTCTGCATTACGTCACCGTATCCTGGAAATCCAGGTCCCCCAGGTTTTAAAGGTGTTCAAGGTATGTTGATACACAGGAGAATTCTTGATTTTAACTGAATTGGAGTTTTAAGTTGCTAATTAAATAAAAGAGGCTATCCTAAAAAGCTACACTCTTCTAGTTTTTCAACAAAATATGTGTTTCAAAATGTAAAACTGCAAATACACAGGAATGTACTCTCTAACAGAATCAAGGGCCAGACAGCTTCAGTTTGCACCATCAGAAGGTGTGCAGGCTGCCTCCATGTAAATAATTAAATTAAGGTAGCTTCAAACTCTGTCCTGCCTCAATTAAAATGCATGAGAGAGTCTGTAAAATATGGCTGGAGTTGAATAAGGCCTGGAGTATGTACATCTGGATACCAGGAAAAAGAGATGTGCAAGGCAAAGATATGCTGCAAATCTCTAATTTCTAAAACTATGTTGCTCATAGCAACCTGCAATTGAGCCCTAAAATCTCAATACTTATCACCACTACTTCAACTTGTTCATCTTAAATTCAGAGAACTCACCCAGGAACTGGCAAAATGTTGCTTGTGATCGCCTCCAAGACATTTGATATATCCCAGAAAATTCAGAAGAAATGGAGATAGTGGATTTTCAAGCTGCTTAATATGGTATTACACAGCTCCCTGACATCTGTGTTATGGGTGGGAGCAAAAATTTATACAGACATGAAAGAACAGGGACGAGTGTACTGAGCCCATCTGCACCATTCCAGAAGCAGGACTAGCACAGGAGAGTATAAGAACTTGAGCTGACACCTGTCATTCACTAGGTTAATACTGTTGATGGCCTGTAGCATTAAAATGTTGTAGGAAATATTATTTTTCTGATTGACTCTGGTGATTTGCAGTCTGCTGTTAACGGAATAGGGAACATGTTCATTTAGAAAAACAGCACCCATGCATTTGTTTGTGACTCTTGCCCAAAAAGTTAGAAGCAGCTTGTTTTCAAAGTATATGAATTTGCATGGGATAAAGATACAATCCTTAGATCACACATTTTAGCACTCTGTCAACTTTTTTATGTATTTCCTTTTTATTTCCAGGACAAAAGGGTTTAAAAGGACTCCCTGGGCATCCTGGACCAAATGGCTTTGATGGGCAAAAAGGCCATCGAGGAAGGCCAGGAGCAGGAATCCCAGGGCCAGAAGGTGAATTGTGATTCTCCTAATTCGGGAGAGTGGCTGGTCAAGTTGTAATGTGTACATGCAGGGAAAGGCAGGATAGGGCAGGGTAACGTAGAATTGAATTGAATTGAATAGTTCAGTGTCCAGAAAGGAAATATTTTCAGAAAACTGAGAACAATTAGTATCATTTTAGCAAAGGCACTGACCTGGACAAGTGTGACAGTACTCAAGACAGATGCTGCCCCAAAGAAAACCTCTGTCACTTCCCACAGGAATTACCTCCTTCAACCCTCATGTATCCTTAGCTATAAATAAGAAACGTGAAATTTAATTTATGATGTTATTTTTCTTTGCAAGGTGGCAATTTAAATCTGGCTAAATTTGGACTACAGTATTCCACAGTTTGGGGGGGAAAAACAAAACAAGAAACCCTGAACACCTCATGAGTTATGCTCTATTTGAATTTAAAAATTGTATCAACAGGCTTTCGAGGCACAGCTGGCGATCCTGGTGATGAAGGTGAAAGAGGATCTACAATTGATGGCAAAAACGGCCTCCCAGGTCCACCTGGCATAGATGGCCCAAAGGGTCTTGCAGGTGACACCACATACGGCCCTCCAGGAATCCCAGGCAACAGGGGACTGCCGGGACCCCCTGGTGCACAAGGAGCAAGGGGTAATCCAGGCATTCCTGGACTTCAAGGTATGGGCCAGTTCCTATGAAACACTTGTACATGTTCAAAGGACAAAATGTCAGCAAAGGTGCTTCTGGTTCAGATAAAATTTCCTCTCATTTGGATCCATGATGGTGACTGTGACAAGTACTCCCTGTTTTTACATTTACATTTTGCTGTCTGCTGCAGACAGGTCTCCACAGCACCACTTATTTCCCACCCCATAGAGGATATTGCTGTTTCCTTTTACAGGTCTTCCTTTTGGCTGGCCATAAGCAGATACAACCATCCTTCAGTGCAGGGAACACCTATAGAACTGAGCCAGTGCTGAGCACCTGGTGCAGGCCAGTGAGCTACTCCCATTCTGCTCCTACACATCAGAAACTATCTTCTGTACCTGTAGATGAGGGTTGAATTTGTATTTGTTCCTAAAGAAAGAAGCTCTCCACCACTGCCAATTCTAAATTGCAGAAAAGCATCACTTTTCACAAACTATGCAAAAACTAGAGGATAAGTAAGATACTGTAGTAACTGAACATATACATTTCAAAATTAAAATTAGGAATTTTGAGGGACAGTGAGTAATGGAACTAACAATGCTTTTTTATCCAGGACAACCTGGCACCCCAGGATTTCCAGGTGCCAAAGGTTTTAGAGGCCCAGAAGGTGATGTAGGAGCACCAGGCTGTCCGGGCTTCCCTGGCTCACCATGTGTCGCAGACTTACCAGGGCCACCAGGACTCACAGGTGCCGTGGGCCTGCCAGGACCTCAAGGTACACAACATCCAGCAGGTTGCCTCACAGCTCTAAGCTTTGCACATATTTTCTGCCAGATTTCATCACATGATTTTTGTGGCTGGCATGACAAATATTTCCATGGGGGCTGCTCATTACTAGGGGTGTACATTATGTTTTGTACACGTCTTTAAACTCAAGGAACATAGACTGTGCATCTCAGGTGTTTCCCGACTTCCCTTCCCATGGTGTTCCTTAACTGGCCAAATCACAGTGGGTTCTCTATAAATACTAAACAAAGAGTTGTCTCTTACCTGTTGTCCTGAGTAAATTAACTGAGCTCCTGTCATTACTGTGATACTTTTACTTTCCTTATTCTTGAATGGAAGTATTATTTAGGAAGAGCTAGGAGAAACATATATCAAAAATATTTACAAATTAATAAGGATTTTTCACAGTGCTCTTCCACCATCTGTCACTAAAGAAATACAAGAAAACAAACGTTCTAATTGAAAAATCTAGTCAGGGCCAGGACTCCAACATGGTAAAAAAGTTTTCAAGTTATTTTGCCATGTTTGATGATCTTGAAATTTATACCAAATCTATCACTTTCTACTTTTTAGATACAATTGCTGAACTTTTGCCTGCATTTACATACATAGATTAAAGCTCTCTTTCTCAGGCTTACCAGGCTTTAAAGGTCAGAGGGGAGACAGGGGCCTGGCTGGGCCACCTGGAATCAAAGGTCTCAAAGGCTCTCTGGGCTCACGAGGTCTCCCAGGTCCTCCAGGCTCACGAGGTCCCCCAGGACTTCCAGGCGATAAAGGACCCATTGGCTTCCCAGGAGAAACAGGTGTGTTAAATATCCCGCAGACCCCCTCACCTATAAGTTCTCTTGTAGAGGGAGCTCTTTTCACTGCTGTTAAGGTTAGGAAGTACTTTGCACCCACCTCCCTTTCCAGCATCAAGAATAAGACTGTGCAGCAGGGTAGAGTCAATAATCATAGCACCATCCCTTGTTCTTTCTCTTATGATAAAAACAAAGGGATGGAAATAGTTTGATGCATCTTGGTGCATCCTGGTGCTTTAGTTGTTTTACAACACTGACATATTTCTGTGTATTATTTCCTGACTATTTGTAATAGGTTGTAATATGCTATAATAAGAGGAATGTGTTTAGGGTTAACAGAATCCCTTGGGAGGCAGTCCTGAAGGGCAAACGAGTCCAGGAAGGCTGAACATTCTTCAAGAAGGAAATTTTTAAGGCATGGGAACAGGCCATCCCTATGTGCTGAAGATGAGCCAGCAGGGAAGACAACCAGCTGGGCTGAACAGACTTTTAGCTGGAACTCAGGAAAAAAGGGAGAGTGTATGAAGTTTGGAAGAAGGGACAGGCACCTCAGGAGGACAAGGGTGACATAAGGTTATGGAGGGAAAAATCAGAAGGGCCAAAGCACAGCTAGAACTCAATCTGGCTACTGCTGTAAAAGACAATTAAAATGTTTCTATCACAACACTAGCAGCAAAAGGCGGGGTAATGGGAGTCTCCATCCTTTGTTGGATGGGAGGGGGGGAAACAGTGACAAAGAATGAGAAGGCTGAGGTACTTAATGCCTTCTTTGCCTCAGTCTTTAATGCTAAGACCAGCTGTTCTCTGGGTACCAGCCTCCTGAGCTGGTACAGGAGGGCAGGGACAGGGAGCAGAGTGAAGCCCCCATAATCCAGTAGCCACATGCAAGATCTGGTGATGTTTTGGGCATAACTGCTTTAGGAGTAAGGGTAGCCTATAGCTCCAGGGGCTGACAGCAGGTAGGGGGAGGATATTTGCTTCAGTGCAGTCTGGGTTTCAAGAGAAGTTTGATCTTGGCATGAAGCCATGCTCTAACTATTGGTTCTCTAGTTCTGCTGATTTCCTAAGAAGTCCTTCTAAACATCCTGCTTTTGCTTTATACTATTCCTTAGAATATGACAGCAACAGTATAAGGTATAAGCTGATTTAACATGTAAATAAAGCATTTCATATTACCAGGAAGCAAAGGGATTCAAGGACCCCAAGGATTCCCAGGACTCCCAGGAATACAGGGCCCAACGGGAAACTTTGGTGTAAAAGGTGAAGAAGGAAAAATGGGTCTACCTGGGCCTAGTGGAGAATGTGGAGATATAGGAATAAAAGGTTTGTAAAAATCCACTTCACTCTGTATTACGTTGCTGCTATGTTTAGTTTTGTTACTACTGCGTTAAAAACCCATTTACTTTTTATAGGATAGAGAATAATCATCTGCAAGGTGCAATCACAGGCAGTTCAAAATTGCTATCTTTCATAATTTCACAATCTTTCTTAATTCTTCTGATTTAACATCACCTGGTTTACTACTGACTTAAAAGAGCAAGGGAAGGATTGCAAATTCTGTTAGCAGTGAGCCTGCTGAAACAACAGAGAAAGACATTAGTATTTGAAGGCTTTCTCTATTAGGAAAGTCATCACTCAAATTGATTTTCAGGACACGTCACTCGTGAGGATAGATTTACATTCCATATGTTTGCTTCCAAGGTGAAAGGGGGCCTCCAGGAGACAGCGGCTCCGTTAACCTCCGTCTTGAGAAAGGACAAATGGGGGACCCAGGGTTTCCTGGGGAGCGTGGATTTAGAGGTGAAAGAGGTAAGTTCATAAGAGAAAGCCCTGCACACACACACATTCCTCTGATATAAATCATTGGTGGTTTTCACAGTGTGGACTCAGGGCTGCAGCCAGCCAACCATACCATGTTTACAGATTCCTAAACTGGCTGCACAGTTTCTTGGGATTATTACTAAGGCAATACACCGTGAGGGAAAGCATTGCCATATTGAAAATGTCAAACACTGGCTTGACTTGACTGGTCATTATCTTGCTCTGCAATTAACTTCAGGTGAAAAAGGCAATGCTGGTTTCAGAGGCACACGAGGATTTCCAGGGAAGAATGGTGTTCCAGGACTGCCAGGTGACCACGGTGACACTGGAGTGATGGGGTTTCCAGGACCACGGGGTTTGCCTGGACCAAAGGGCCTTCAAGGAATTACAGGTTTTCAAGGAGGACCAGGTGACCAGGTAAACAGAGCGGTAGTGAAGTGTCCTGGACTTTGCAGTTATCCCCTACCTCTAAGAAATATGATGAAGAGTGCTTGTATTGTACTCACCATTAGTACTTCCCTCCTTTTAGCAGGAACAGTGGTTGGAGTTAGGAAAGGGCCTCTTGTTTGCCACTTGGTGGAAGTCCAGGCTCTACTACACTAAGGGGGGGGGCAAAAAACAGATGCACAATCAAGTCTTTACCATTATTCCTGAGAACAGATTGACAAACCACTTACCACAGAGATCATAACATAGCAGCACAATTATGAAGTTAATGTGTAGCTGCTTCTTCATATCCTGCTGTGTGAAGTGACCAAGGCAACAGACAAGACAAACCAAGTCATCTTTGCCCCAAGCAGAACCCAGGCAAGCAGTGTTGCTCAAGAATAAGCACACAAAACCACACGAACATCCCATGCAAGGTACAATTCTTCACTGCTTGTATGCTGGGTAGGTAGACAGTGAGATTACATACAGCAAAAAGCACAGTTGTTTTCTTGGAAAGGGACACACTTTTGCTTGGTTTGTTTAATTAAATTTCCTTGCTGATTAAAGGTCATTATTCAAAAGGAAAAATAGGGAAATCTACATTTTTATTGTTACATCACAATATTTCTGGTTAATGTTTATATTAACTTTTGGGTAACATACAACAATATTGGATATATATTTTATGGTAGCTTTAAATAAAATTATTCAAGCCATCTGTGGTGAAATTAAGCTGTTTGAGCCAAGAATGAGAATAAGCTATAAAAGCACAAATTCAAAATTATTAGCAAGTCTAACCTACAGTTTCTTGTTGGTGGCCAGTGTTAGACATGTAACAAGAACAAGATGCTCTTCTGTTGAGCTTAGGATGTAATTCTGCTAAGAGAACCAAATGCTCCAGCAGATCATTCCTGCTACACATATCCTATATCAAACATTTTTATTTTGTTTTTTAAAAAATCAGGGTGATGTTGGCTTGCCAGGACACCCTGGGTATCCAGGACTGACTGGCTCCAAAGGATGTAAAGGTAATGAGTTTATATAGATACACTTTGAAAAGAGCAATATTGTTAGGATATATGTGGGATAGATGGTGAAGACTCACTAGAAAATGATTTTCACTTCTGTCCTGTTTTCCCATAAAACATGAATGTAATGAGAAACAAGTCTCACTTACCTGAAGGCAAAAGTTGCATTTCAGTATATTCTTTAACAGCTTGTTCCTTTAAAAGTAGGTATTACTAATTTAGAAGATAAATTCCTGTCAAATTTCATAGAATTTAAAAATTCCATCAAAACCATGTATAAATCCATCCTTATGGATACAGAAAATTTGTCAAATCAAATAAGAGAAAATGCAATCAAAGTGAACTGTCGTAATTTGCATGTGCCAAAGCAATTTTCATTTTGTGTTGTCTTAGCCCCTTCTATAGCTGTTTATATCTGTTAGTGACTTTTCTGATCTTACAAAAGTGTCCAGCTTTGGTTCTGTGGATGGAAAGGATGCTTGTATAAGATGGAAGTCATTGTTCCTTAACAGGCAAGAGAGGTGACCCAACTCCACTGCTTGGTACACACGGTCGGAAAGGGCCGCCAGGAGATCCAGGATTACCAGGTACCTCTGTCTGATTGAAGAAAAAATTGGACTTCAAAATTTATTTTCTCTCAGTTTTGTTAGCAGAGGGAGGAGCTCTGCCCCCTGTGCATTTTGAGCCATTCTGTAGCAATTGCTTTTTTTTTTCTTTAAGGACCTCGTGGATTTCCAGGGGAGAAGGGTTTACCAGGTATCCAAGGACAACCTGGAAGACCAGGATCCAAGGGTGACCCTGGATATCCAGGGCTACCTGGCTTACCAGGTAATGCCAAAGTTTAAAAAATAGTGCCATGGAATAGCTCAAAAGAGATATGGAGCAGGAAAAGGCAGTTGAGGAGGCATCTCTGTGGAGGAGGCTGGAGAAATCAGAGATCATATGAAGGGGGGCATTGAAAGTTATTTCTGTACCTGTAGACAGCAGCAATTGTCTGCTCAGTCTCAGAGAGCAAGATCCATCAATTCTTCCTACAACCCCAAACACTTTCAGGTACTGCTGTTAACACAGTGTGCTGCATAGCATGGGGAAAAAAACAACAGTTTAATAGAATTGCATATTCACAAGGCGCTTTTTTCCACTCTCAGGAGCTACAGGTCCTCAGGGATTGCCAGGAGAACCTGGAGAAAAAGGAAAAGATGGAATTGTGGGACCCCCAGGATTGCAAGGGTTACCTGGATCCCAGGGCAGAAAAGGTAAACACTATATAAAGTGCCATTCTAGTGATAATGGGACAGTACCAGACATAAATACCCTTTTAGTAGTGAAAATGGAAAAGGCCTAACTGTGACTGTGATTTGGACTCTGTGGTCTCAAGCTGCTACAAGACTTAAGCCAGCTCCCATCACCTTTGAGAAGTAACATAAATGCTACTTTGGAAGATTGGGCTACGATCTAAAATGAGTAAGGAGGAAGGTAGAAACAGAGTCTGGCTTAGCTGGTGTAACTGATAGCAGAACTTTAGGAAAGAAAGAGGAGTTTGCAGTAATTCAGTTGTTTCACTTTCTCTTCAGTTATGCTGTGTTCTACATTTTCACCATGGAGTGCCACTGTTACTCTATAAACCCAGCAGGCTGCTATGACAGCTTTGTCTTTCAAATTTGTCTTAACAAGTCGTGATAACTTGAGTTGGGTTTTATTGTTGGTTTTCTTGTTGCATTGTTTTCTCCCAAAACTGATTGTGGTGGATTTAACGTAGAAGCGTTTCCTCCAAATCCTAATTTACACTTCTCACAATGTTGTGTTTGGATTGAACATCAGTTCATCTATACAGTTGTTTTTGTTGGAGAACATTATTAACTTTTACTATGTTTAGAATTGAAATTTTAAGTTATTAATACTTCATAAAGAAAATTATCAACTCTGTATCCTGTGTCTGTTACAGTGTGCTTCATAACCAGTTCCCAAACGGGAAGAAGATTAATAACCCATATACAGAAACCACAGTAAAGTAACACTTGGGGCTATAAAAAATGGTTAGAGAGGACAATAGATCCACTTTTTCAAATTCAGCTTAAGGAAAAATTGAGAAGGTTTCTTATAAACTACTGAAAATTCAAATGAAAAATGGAAACAATTTATGATTGCTTGCAGTAAATAAGCAGTGCTGATTTAAACTGTCATGACAGATTCCCTGCTGGTACATAATGTGCAAGAGAACATTTCAGTGTTGCAAATAATATTTGCTGTAACAAAGGCAGAAATCTGCAGTGGCAGGGATGTCTGAAAGGGGTCAAAAAAGAAAAAAGGCATTCTTCTGCTGAAAACTTCTTCATCACTGATGGGCTCTTTCCTTCTTGTCATAAGACACTTCTTTAGTATATTGTGCAGAAGTTATCCCAAGTCCTGCACAGGGACATAACAAATTAATACACGTCCTGCACAGGGAAAAGTTCAGTCCCAAATGGCAATTCATTAGAGACCGAGTTGCCTGCTAAGCTGAGGATTCTGTGTATTGCCAGCATGGCTGCAAAAAGGTTAACACCTTTGAAACTATAGCCAGTAATGAAAACTGACTGGTATTTGTATTCCAATTCAATTGGGTATATAGATCTTGGTGCTGTTTTCAACAAGTGCTGGTGCAAGCATTGGAAATGAAATGGATAATTCATAGCTAAGTACACTGCCTCGTTAGTCTCATCAGCTCTCAGTTACATTAAAGGTTTTGTGCCTGAACTTTTAGATTTTAAAAAAATAAGTTAAACATCATTTATCAAAGCATAATCCCATTTTCTTTATTACAGTAGTTTTACTAGTTAAGGGCTTAGCCTGGCAAGCCTTACTTGTGTGAGTAATCCTTGATGGAGCAAGTAACTCAGACCATCAGCAGCATGACCTGTATGAGTAGAAGCTGAATTGGGCTGTACAATACAGAAACAGTGGTTCATGCTCAGGTCAGCCAATTCAGCTGTACCTAGAAATATGGGGCTATAGCAATCCAAAAATCTAGAATTACAAGTGCTGATATTATAATGGATTGTTGGCAAATGTGTCAGAAATTCCCTGGAAAGCAAGTAAACCAACCCATCAATCTTGCTTGAATGAGCCAAAGATCAAAAAAGTTTTAAATGGTGACCTGGGGGACAAAATTAGTTAGGAGTTCATAGTAATTTTCAAATACCACTGTTAAATTCCCCAAATGCAACTCTTACATAAATTTTAAAATGGGAACATGTCCAAAGCACAAGAAGGCTACAGAAAGCAGGAATGAAACATAGAATGTAATGAAAAGTTAAAGAACAGTTAATTAAGGTCACAGAAGATATTACAGGTTGCATTACTAGTATCCCATATTATAAAGTGGATTACACAGAGAGTATATTATTAATGTTTTGCAGGTTTTCAAACAATCTTCTGGGGTTAAAATTTTTCCAGACTGGTGTTTGCTACACACTGTTTTGGTTTTTTTTCAATTCATCCTTTGTTAAATTTTAACTAAAATAATTCAACAGATTCTGAGAACAAAGTGATATGATTATAATTTTTGGAGTGCCTGCTAGAGAACTCTAGTGTCCCTCTCTGGAGCAAGAGGCATCCCAAATCTGTTCCTCTCTCTGAAACCTCTTTGAAACCTGTCACCAAATGACCCATCAGTTTTGCCAGGCCTGTTGCTATCACCAGGTGACAGACTGCTGTCTGCACTAAGGAAGTGTTTGTTCTCACATTTGATAGTTTACCTATACAACTTAGGAACTATCAACTGCTGATGACATGGAGATATTTTTACCCTCCACTGCAAACAACAAACACGACCTCAGATTAGTTCAACTTTTTTAAAAGTTGATAAAAAGGTGCCATCTATGGCTTTACTTATTTTGTTTTATAGCAATTTTCAAAAAACCAGAGATTATAAAGTGAAAGTTATGTCTGGCTACCATGTTCAGCCAGTGGTAGGGAACATCAGTAGTGACAGAGCTGCTCTGTATACTACCATGTGTCACCATAGGTCTCAATTACAGATTTGTTGTCTTCAAAGACTTTGTGCTGTTCAGTTCAAAGAACTTTTGTAATAGAGTGATGTAAAAAAGCATAGTTTTCTGTGTGAAATCTGCAGGACCAGAGAAAGGAAGCCAAGTGAAAATTTAGCCTCTTTTTGGTGCAGCTGGGTTAAATTGCATTTCTGTTTTGAACAGAAGCTGTAAAGAAGTTCCAGCTTTACAGATATCTTAGGTAGTGTCTGCATCCCCATCAGTGGCCATGAAGTGGTAGCACAGCAAACTCTGGAGTACCAAGCACACATAGCAGTAGCAGTCCAGCCACAGACACAAGGTTCTCTATAGATTAGCCCATAATCTGCTAGCTGCAGTATGGAAATACCTAAAGGATTAGAAGTTGTGCTTTCTGATAGCTTTGATGTGAAGCTGTATTATGACTGCTATTTTTAAATTTTTCGCATTTGCCTTTCCAAAAAGACTGCACTGCCATGTGGGCTTATCTTCAGTTGCCAGTAATCAAATTCAGCAAACACCCCATCTTGATCCAGTATGTGTTGTCAGATTAAAAAAAAGGCTTGATTTTTAATTGTGACTGTAAAGGATTATTGTGGAACCCCGTCATACCTGTGTAACACTTCTCAGGTCTTCCTGGACTGCCTGGACTGGATGGCTTGGATGGACTAAAAGGTCAAAAGGGTTCTGCAGGAGCTCCAGGTAAAGATGAGAAATCAGAAAATCTTCTCCTAAATGACTGAATGAGCAAGGAGTGGTGTGTGTTATTTTGATGTTTGCCTTGCCCAGAAGATACGATTAAGGCTCAGACTAAGCTTGCAAACAGCATCTAAAATATGCCTAATGGCACACCTGCTGTTATTTGTGGGGAAAACTTTCAAATTTCCATTACTCACATAGTTTTGTTGGAACGTTTCAAGGCTGTTTATGAAATTAAAAAGTTCAGTGCAGATGATTCAAAGGACAGCCAAGTCTCTTTTTTTTTAATATGTGAAAGATAAAACTAACAAATTAAAAGGAGACTTGTGAAATCCCAGCTCCATTTAAAGTCCATGGGAGTTGTGCCACAAACTTAAGAGGAACGTGGATTTCACTCATGCTGATGTATTTGCAACTTTCAAAAGGTGCTTTTGAAGCACTATTAAAAAAACAATGCTTATAATCTAGCTAAAGATTACAAATATATGCTGATAGAAAATTAAATTTAGAACCATGCAATCAGTTTACATTTCAGGTTACAGACAATAATGACACCATATAAAATAACCCCTGAAGAAGAGCATTAAAGCAAAAAGATTACTTTCTTTGAAAGTGGTGAATTAGGGCCAGATTCAACAAAACTCTATCCAGCTTCCAAGAGAGAACCAGAAAAACAGCACTAGGCAACCCTTGCAAGGAGGAACATCTGCAACTGGTATTTCTGTTCTGCACATCTGTATTTGTACTCGCTGTAAACTTTATGTACATAATTGTTTTCTTATAAAGGTCAGAGTGAGACAGGGCCTCCAGGATATTCAGGAGAAATTGGACCAAAAGGAGACAGAGGTGAACCTGGATGGCCTGGTATTTCTATTCCAGGCCCCCCTGGAGAAAGGGGATTCCCAGGATTCCCAGGTAAGAAAAGGTTTTCTCCAAAGTGCTGCTCTGCAGAGTTGAAATTAAGCTCATATAGGCTCTTACTCTGGTTAATATGAACATTACTCAGAAGATTCTCTCCCTAGAAACATTTATGTTGTAACATGCTGATGTTTCCTGAGTAGACATACAGAGACTCCAGAATTTCTGGTTTATGTTATACGAGAGGAAAGATTGAAAACATAAAATTATGGACTTGAATAGACTCAGGGAACTCCTAGGTAGGGTTGCCACTTGGGAAGAAATTCCTGAAGAAAAAGAGTGCAGAGGATCTGGCAGTCGCAGAACTATAGTAACTCTATCAACTGTTCTGATATAAGTGCAAGATAGAACTGCTTCACAAGATTGCAGTGGTTATTTTAGAGCTTGGTGATACAGGAATTGCACACAAATGGGAAAAAGCAAGTGTCTGAGGAAGGGCCACTGAGAAAGTGACTGGAGCATCTGTCCCGTGAGGAGAGGCTGAGGGAGGGGGAATGGCTTCAGCTCCAGAAGAGAAGGCTCAGGGGGAGTTTATTAATGTGTGTAAGTACCTGATGGGAAGGACGTGGAGACAGTTCCTTCATAGTGATATCCAGAGTCAGGACAAGAGGTAATGGGCACAAACTGACTACAGGAAATTCCACTTAAATATGAGGAAAAGTTTTATTTTCCCTGTAAAGGGAATTGAACATGGTAACAGGTTGCCTGGAGAAGTTACAAAGTGTCTGCCATTGGAGATACTCCAACCCCAGCTGGATAGAGTTCGAGGCAACCTGCTCTAGCTGATCCTGCTTTGAAGGGAGGGTTAGACTAGAAAGTCTCCAGAGGCCCACTCAAGCCTCAGCAGTTCTGTGATTAGAAGTGACATCAGCTTTACACTGCCTGACCTTGCCACAGTCACATAACACATGGAAAAAAAATAGCAGGAGGTGAAATCTGGTGAGATGAATTATTCTAAGATGAAGACACAATCATTTTTCTTAGTTTGGTTACTAGTTTGGGAACTGGGGGAGTCAACAGAATGGTGCTGTTCAGGAGAAAAGAGAAAGTTTAATTAACACTGCTTGACACAGGACAGGCGAGGCCTCCCATGGTTGTGACCAGCTTTGACAAATAAGGGAAAGCTCAGCAGAAAGTAAACGGAAGGATGGGGTCAACAGCAAGACTGAAGAAACTAGATTTGTTTTTTTGTAGAAGAGAGAAGGCAACAGAATGCAACCCACGTGTTAACAAACTGCAACTGTTCAAAAGTGTTATGCAGAGGATGGTAACCTGCAACTCTGCCTGTCACAAGTAAGGGCATAAATGTTTTATTGTGTAAAAATCCAGATTAAAGATTAGGAAAAAAATGCATTTAAGGCTAGTAAATTCATTTTGTTCACTGAGGTTTTTAGGAGTTGTTCTAACTCTCTTTTGCCAGGAACAATCTGTGAATACTTATCCTGCCCCAGGCAGAATCACTTCACAGTCCCCACTCACCTTACATTGTTACCATTTCTCCCATTGTTGGAATCCAGGAAAATGTGGCTATCCGTGGCAGTGTGCCAACATGAGATGATGTATTCTTTAGGTTACACAGATTTTATGGGGAGAATTAAAAATTTAAAAAGACAACAAATATTTTCACTTTGACAAGATGGCCTGGGGACTGGTATGTTTGGCATACAAGTGGGAGCATACATTACCTCCATGACTTCTCAGGTCAGCATTCTTTTACTTACTAATTTCTGTCTGTAATCTAAAAAATACCCAGATTTTCTTTTTTTTTTTTTTTTTTTTTTTTTAAATGTGATCCGTTAGGTAGAAGAGGACCTGTTGGACCCACTGGACCTATGGGAAGATCTCCTGATAGTGCTTCCCCTGGTCCTCCAGGGGATCAAGGATTACCTGGTTTAGATGGCGTCAGAGGTATTAAAACTAAAAATACCAAATTTTATCATGTAAAAACCCCTGAGGCTACTAGGAGTAATAAGGTTACTGTTTGTGAAACAATGTATAGAAATGCATCTATATAATAGATGCATAATAGAATAAAGAAACCCATCACTACCTCTGTGAATGCAAAATAGAAGTGAAAGCTGCGTGGATCACCAGAGCAAGGACAAAATGCAGATCTCCAGACTAAGCAACATAGTAATTAACCTATAAATATAGAGAAACAGTGTTTCAATGAATGTAACTTGCTGCCTTCTGCTTGCACAGAAGTTAAATAACTTTGGGGGCAATTCCTATTGTTGTGTTCCTTACAAAGCCCTGGACAAAGGCTAACACTAGGATTTCCAAAAACATGCAAGGGCTGTCCTACATCCTAGAGAAAAAAAAAACAAAAAAAAAACTAGAGTAAAATAAAAAAAACCCACCAGCAGAACATAGCTATTTTTAGATGTTTATACTTTGTGCATACATTAAGAATAAAGTTCTTTTACCATAGGTGATCCTGGGAGTCCTGGTCCTCCTGGAGAGACTATCTTTGTGCGAGGAGATCCAGGTGACACTGGCATTCGAGGGGCACCAGGTAATCCTGGGCCACGAGGACAACAGGGAGCCAGAGGCCCTCCAGGGAGCCCCGGAAGAGAAGGCCCAAAGGGTATGGTCAGAGATGATTTTAAGTTCTGTGTGCACTTATGCCCAGCCCCTGTGACTGAGCCTTGTGCCCAGGGGGTTGCCATTGGAGATGGAGCCGGGCAGAAGGGGTGGAGGCCGGACACTGCACAGCTCTGCCTGGTCACCTACAGACACGATGGGGTTGGGGTAGAAGGTGAGAGTAGAGACAGATTCACATGCACTGCTTCCAACAGCTTGTTGGAAGACACCTCTGCCAATCTGAGAATAAGGCAGTAAAATGTTTGAGTTTGCCAGATAAGCAAACCATGACCCCTCTTCAGGGGTCTTGAGAAATTCTGGACAATGCAGATGTGTTTGAACTTACAGAGTCTCACATCTGTCCCATATCAATAGCTTGGTGCTTTCAACAGATTCTTTAGTATGAAAACAGAAATCTACATACTCTGCTTCTTTCACACACTGCAGAGAAATCCCATCTACACCAATCACTTCCAATCTCTACAAAAAGAAAACTCATAAATCTTAAGTCAGATCCAGACCAGGGAAAGAAGAAGAAATGTGCATTTCTTTCTGTGACACAACAGAGTTGAGGACTCCCAAGCATTTTTTGTTACTCAAGCATCCAGACTTCATTTTATTTATGTTTGGTTTTATTTCCAGGTCCTATGGGGATCCATGGCCCACAGGGTCCACCAGGTGCTACAGGACAACCAGGAGACCATGGTTTTCCAGGAAGACCGGGTCCCAGAGGTCCCACAGGTACTTACGAACCTCTTGCTTATTGTCATTCAACTGTAACTGTGATCTTTCTATTCATATATAATCATACTAATGTTTACTTGCATGCAGATAATTTAAACAATCTCAGAAAAAAAGACCCCTGCAGTTGCCAACTTAACTGATTTCTCATTTGAATAAAAATTTCTGAACTATTTATTTGTTTCTAATGTCACCTCATGTAAATGATTTCAGTTCTCATTCCATTCTTTACTCTAATTTACATGCCTGAAACTTGCTTCCACCTGCACCACAATGGCCACAATCTGCTTTCCATTTTTCAAATTCTTCAGGTTTCATAGGTAAGTTCATGACTCTTGATTATTGTTCTTTGTATGGGAGCTCCCTTATGTATAGAAACATTCAGCTCTTATTAGAAGGTATCCTTGGCGTGGTTCTAGGAGTAGTAAGTACTGCTAACAGGACATAGTTCCAATACCTGTTTCACATAAACAGCACCAATGTAATGAGAATGCTCTGCTGAGAAGTCTCATGCTAGGATGTTAATTAGACTTGTGAAACAGTTGTTTCTAGTTCTTATTTGGTTTTTTTTTTTCTTTCTAACCAAAATCCTAGCAAAAATTCGAATCCTAACACTGGATTACTACAAACACTGAACTCTCCATCTGACTAAACGTTGATCCAAAATGCAAACAGGCAAGAGCTCCCAGTAACTTTCAATATATAAAATGTAGCTATCTTTTTTTATATTAGAATTACTTCAAATGGCTATTATGTCATAGCTTTTTTTTCCTGCCTATTGATGGTTTTGCAGCAACACAACAGGCAAAATACTGCAAAATTTTCCATGTGCTAAGGTGTTTGCACTGAAGTTGGGTAGGTAGACTTAAGAGTTTAACTCAAATCAGTTTGGGGCACATTAAGACTAAAGCTGTACACCAAATATGTGAAATATAGAATCACTGAATAGTTTAAGTTAGAAAAGAACTTCAAGATATCAAATCCCACCATTAACCCAGCCCTGCCAAGGGCACCACTAAACCATGTCCCCAAGTGCCACATCGAAACATCTTTTCAATAACACCAGGGATGGTGACTCCACCACTTCCCTGAACAGTTCCAGGGCTTGGCAACCCTTTCCATGAAGACATATTCCTTATATCCAATACAAGTCTTCCTTGATGAAACTTAAGGCCATTTCCTCTTGTTACTTGGGAGGAGAGACTCTCTACAAGCTCCTTGCAGGTAACTTTAACAGAGCAGTAAGGTCTCTCCTGACCCTCCTTTTCTCCAGACTAAAAACCCCCAGTTCCCTCAGCTGCTCCTCACCAGACTTGTGCTCCAGACCCTTCCCAGCTCTGCTGCCTCTCTCTGGACACGCTCCAGCACCTCAATGCCTTTCTTGCAGTGAGAGGCCCAAAGCTGAACAGAGGATTCAAGGTGCAGCCTCACCAGTGCTGAGCACAGGGGAACGGTCACTGCCCTGGTCCTGGCGGCCGCACTATTGCTGGTACAGGCCAGGATGCCATTGGCCTTCTCGCCCACCTG